>JACEEZ010019149.1:126393-151393 GCA_016584305.1 Chionoecetes opilio
GGACACCTGCGTAGAGCCAGAAGCATAGGAAGGACACGTAATTATAATCAATAACAAAGGCGATCAGACTACCAAATCAAATAAGTGACAATATATAAATAATCAAATGAAAGTAAAGTAAAGTAGAAAGTAATCAAAGTAAAAAGTAAAGTAGAAAGTAAAGTTAAAGTAATCAAACAAGTAACTATATAGCAGAAGGGGAGGCGGTAGCGGAGTGGTTAGCATCTCCGACTGGCGTTCTCGGTGACCCGAGTTCGATCCCCGAAGGAAACCAAAACCTGTCTGCACCGTTGAGTGGCCTAAGAACACCCACATGCCCTGCCCATCAACTCTACCTTCGATTGCGAGTGCATCGGAGGACACAGGGGGGCGGCATGAGCCTCTAATCACAGGCGTCACTATAAGAATCCTGCCTGCGCCACCACGGGCGAGGACCAACCATCACCTCCAGTGAAGTGAACCTCCAGAGACTACCATCCGAGCCCTGGGTCACCACTGCCTACAGGCGCTATAGGCACAAATGTAAAAAAAAAAAAAAAAAAAAAAAAAAAAAAAAAAGAAGAAGCATACAACAGGCAGGGTAGCAGAGGCAGAAGGGGAGTTAGCTAGGGTAGGTTAGGGGATGAAGGCAAAGAAAGAGCATGCAGTGTAGAGTGAGTAGGCAGAGAAACTAAGCAGGCAGGCAGTCAGGCGGAAAAAAATAAGCAGGCAGGCAAAGGTTGTGAAGGGGAAAGAAAGAGCATCGAGTGAGCAGGCAGACAGGCAGGTAGGCGGAAAAAACTAAGCAGGCAGGCTAATAAAGCGAGGCAGCAGGCCAGGATCAGGATTGGTATCGATACTTGCGCTCATCCAGATAGACATCAACTCTTTACGCAAGGGCTGCCTCAAGGGGGCAGGTTGTGTTACAAAAGAGGCAGACTCGGCCCTCGCTATCAGATCCTCATTCCTGGAGACGATTTGACGTGCACACTCGACCTCCTGTTGGACAAGACCCCCTTACCCCTCCCCCCCTGCCTCTTCCCCCATCCCTCCCCCACCTCCCTCCTCCCCGACCATCCTCCCTTCCTATTTTTTTTTATATTCTTTCTTTTCTTGCCCTTATCTAGCTTTTGCATGGGTCAGGAAGGAATACAAAGTTCAAAAAAGGGAATATACAAAGGAAGAACAGACAGCAACAGCCCTACTGGGCCAAACGAGGCTGTTTGTGTGACTACTTTCTACCACAATAGTTTCTACGTGTTAGAGGTAAAACAATAGTAAAGTTGAAGGCTCCTCCCCACCCACCTCTCCCTCCGGCCGAGGCCGGCAGGAAAAAAGTGAGAAAAAAACCCACCATACTGTATAGAAAAACTGCCATGGAATTTGATAGGAAAGATTGAAGGAGAGACATATGTACTCTAAATTAAAGCTAACGCTACAAAAAAAAATAGTTTACGTAGAGCCGAAGTAATCGAGTGTGGCAGTTGATGCTAAGTATTCTAGTTTGTTCTTAAACGCCTCAACCGTGTTACTATTAACTACTTGTGCTGGAAGAGAGTTCCATATATTAACAACTCTATTAAAGAAAAAGTGCTTCGCTTCATGTGACCGAAATCACTTACCAATGATATTGTATCCATTACTAGGAGTAGTGCTTGTCCAATTAATATTCAAATAGTCGTTTATGTTAACATTATCGAAGCCATGGAAAATTTTATACAATTCTATTAAGTCTCCTCGCAACTTACGTTTTGACAAACTAAACAAGTTAAGTTCCTTCAATCGCTCTTCGTATGGCTTGGAGGAGGAGGAGGAGGAGGAGGAGGAGGAGGAGGAGGAGGAGGAGGAGGAATACATAGGAATACATAGGAATAACAGACACCAGGAGACCTATTGGGCCATAACTAGGGTATCTGTTGTACTACATACTACTAACTATCAACTACATGTAAGAGGAACAGTTGGAAAATGATACCATGTCCCTAAAGAAGATAGGAACATGGAAATTTCGTAGTGAGGAATGATAGGATATGAAATATACTAACTACAACTATCACTATCACTAATCGATCCGGGGGACTATAATATGCATTCACAGGGCACTATCAATACCCATTTACTTTACAGTGTGCGTCAAGTCTGTTTTTAAATGTAGTTATTGTGCTGGCTTCGACAACATTTGCTGGTAACTTGTTCCATCGATCAACAACTCTAACATTGAAATAATATTTACGGAGATCTGTGATGCAACGATGACCGTTTAGTTTTAAACCGTTATTTCTTGTTATCACTTGAGGAGAAAGTTCGAATAGGTTCTCTTGATTAATGACATCAAATCCTTTTAGGATCTTAAAGGTTTCTATCAAGTCCCCACGGATTCTACGATCCTTTAAGGAAAACATATTAAGTTTCCGCAGTCTCTCTTCATAAGATGAATTTCGCAGAGATGGAATTTGTTTGGCTGCTCTTCTTTGAACTGATTCCAATTTGGCTTGATCTTTTACGAAACAGGGCGACCAGAATTGAACGGCATATTCTAAGTGCGGCCTAACCAAAGACGTGTATAATCGTGTCATTACTTTCAGAGTTTTGTGTTCAAAGTTGCGTTTAATGAAGCCCAACATCATAAAATCGCCTTTTTACTGGCAGCTAGGCAATGCGGACTGGTTTTCAGAGCATTACTGATGATGACACCTAAATCCTTTTCCTGCTGTACTTCAGTTAACGATTTATTTTGCATTTGATAGTTATATTTGAGATTATCGTTGCCTATATGCATTACTTTACATATATCGCAATTGAATTTTAATAGCCATTTATCACTCCAATCTGAGGAGGAGGAGGAGGAGGAGGAGGAAGAAGAGGGGGAGGAAGAGGAGGAGGAGGAGAACAATAAAGACGACGATGACGAAATATAACAACAACAACAACAACAACAACAACAACAGGAAAACCAGTAAGAAGAAGAATAAGAAAAATAAAGAAACGACGGACATGTAGGCGACAAAAATGAAGAGGCTGACAAGGCTGAGGGCGAAGAGGAAGTCGAGAGGACAAGATGAAAGGTCGGGACTCAAAAAGTGAAGAGGGAAAAAGCATACGTTGGAAGGGATGGAAATATGACAGAAGGGCAGGAAGGATGAATGGCGGGGGATGATTCAAGACAGATAAGGATAACTCAAAGGGTAGAAAACGGGCCGAGGGAAGGAAAAATACGAAGGGCGACTGCGATATAAAAGAACAGTAGAAAAAGAGAGCGCATATAGACACACACACGCAAACACACACACACACGCACACACACACACACACACACACACACACACACACATTTATAGCATATACTCATATACACATTGGTATATAACATTATCTAAGACCAAAAACAAAATAAAACCAAATTTTCAGGAAACTTGAAATTAATGAGAGAGAGAGAGAGAGAGAGAGAGAGAGAGAGAGAGAGAGAGAGAGAGAGAGAGAGAGAGAGAGAGAGAGAGAGAGAGAGAGAGAGAGAGAGAGAGAGAGAGAGAGAAAAAAAAAAATATTGCAAAGAGAATGAGGCCTAATCAAAAAGGATAAAAATAAAATGGAAAAAGTAGAATATGGAAAGAAAAAAATGAAAGAAAAGATGAAGTCAGTCAAGATAGACAGTGTGTGATGGACGACTAGAGAATGGAGGAGGAAGATGAAGGGAGAGAAGGAAGGAGGAGGGAATGAAGGAGCAAGGGAAGGTAATGAGATCCTGAACACACACACACACACACACACACACACACACACACACACACACACACACACACACACACACACACAATGCCTATCTGAGCTTCTTTATTGTACAGATCCGGGATGGGAGAGAAAGGGGGCGGGGGTTAGGGGGCGGGGGTTAGGGGGCGGGGGTTAGGGGGCGGGGGTTAGGGGGCGGGGGTTAGGGGGTGGGGGTTAGGGGGCGGGGGTTAGGGGGCGGGGGTTAGGGGGCGGGATATGGGTGGAGGCTGAAGGGAAAGAAGGGGTAACAGTTTGTATACGAAGGTGGGACAGGAGGCGAGGGAGACGGGGAGAGGAAGTAAAGGTGGAGGAGGAGGAGGAGAGGAGGAGAGGAGGCAGGGGAGAGGAGGCAGGGGAGAGGAAGAAAGGGAGAGGGAAGTCTTAGGGAGAGAGAGAGAGAGGGAAGGGTCAAAGTGCATGATGTTAAGGCAGGTATGGCAGGGCATATGAGAGAAGAAATGAAGAAAGGCAGGCAGGCAGGCAGGCAGGGAGGGAGAGAAGGAAGGGAGGGAGCGAAGGAATGAAGAAAGATAGGCAGGGAGGAGAAAGAAGAGAAGGAATGAAGGAAGACAGACAGACAGACAGACAGACAGACAGACAGACAGGCAGGCAGGCAGGGAGGAGAAAGAAGGGAGAGAGCGAAGGAATGAAGGAAGACAGACAGGTAAGGCAGGCAGGGAGGGAAGGAAGGGAAGGAGCGAAGGAATGAAGGAAGACAGACAGGTAAGGCAGGCAGGGAGGGAAGGAAGGGAGATAGCGAAGGAATGAAGGAAGACAGACAGGTAAGGCAGGCAGGGAGGGAAGGAAGGGAGATAGCGAAGGAATGAAGGAAGACAGACAGGTAAGGCAGGCAGGGAGGGAAGGAAGGGAGATAGCGAAGGAATATAGGAAGACAGGCAGGTAAGGCAGGCAGGGAGGGAAGGAAGGGAGATAGCGAAGGAATGAAGGAAAAGAAAGACAGGTAAGGCAGGCAGGGAGGGAAGGAAGGGAGATAGCCGAAGCGAATGAAGGAAGACAGACCAGGTAAGGCCAGGCAGAGGAGGGACGGAAGGGAGATAGCGAAAGGAATGAAGGAAGACGACAGTAGGCCAGGCAGGGAGGGAAGGAAGGGAGATAGCGAGGATGAAGGAAGCAGACAGGTAAGGCCGGCAGGGAGGGAAGGAAGGAAGATAGCGAAGGAATGATAGGAAGACAGACAGACAGGCAGGCAGGCAGGGAGGCAGGGTAGGAGAGAAAGAAGAAAGGGAGGGAAGAAATTAAGGAAGACAGACAGGCAGGCAGGGAGGAGAAAGAAGGGAGGGAGCAAAGGAATGAAGGAAGAGAGACAGACAGACAGGCAGGCAGGTAGGGAGAGAAGGAAGAAAGAAGAAGAGAAGAGAACAGCTGTATCTCTTGCCCTTCAACCTTAATGTTCCGCCGGCGCGCCTCACCTCGAAATGAAAGTGGGATCAATCGGTCGGTTTGACGGCAGGGCTGCGGTGTGTGTGGGTAATGATGGAGGCAATTTACTAAGCGATCGGATTAGCGATCAGAAGCTACGATTGGCATTCTGATGGCTGAGACGAGGATGATTGGCATACTGAACAAGGGAAGGAGGGCGGGAGGGAAGAAAGGGGGAATAAAGGAGAGAGGTAGAAGGGGTTAAAGGAGAGGAAGGGTGAAGGGAAGCTGATATAAAAGGGAGAGAAAAGGAGAATAAGGGAGAGAGGGAAGGGAATAAAGGAGAGGAAGGGTGAAGGGAAGCTGGTATAAGGGAGAGAGAATAGGAGATTAAGGGAGAGGGAAGGGATTAAGGAGATAAAAGGTGGCGTAATCCAAAGGAAATACAACGTGAAACACCACAACGCCAACAGACCGATAGGTCCTTTTACAAGGACTGTTTGCTTTAACTATACTACACTAACTAGATAATAAGAGAGAAAGGGTAGGAAGTAGAAGGCTCTACTACCCAACCATCCCCCAGCCGAACGCTGGCCGGAAAAGAGTGATACCATGCAATATAGAAAAACTGCATGGAATTTGTGAGGAAAGTGAAAGCTGTATATCTAGGCTAACTCTACTAGTTTGTGGGGGTTAGGTTAGTGATTGATAGATGGTCTGTTATGTGTGTTTTGTATGGGTGAACACCAGTGTGGAGGTTAAAGGGTGGGCGGCAGCCTTGCCTGGCGCTTTCTTGGACTGGCAGCAGTCAAGCAGGCCCCCAGCTCCCCGTTCAAATCCACTGCGGATTGTGTATTCCATGTAGACGCCGTACCCCTTTCAAGCTCCTGCAGCAGCAAGTGACCCCTGTACCTTAAATCCCGATGGTGGTCACAACTTCAGGACACCTAACCTGAACCACAGCCGTCCACAGGGTCGAGAGTATAGTGGTAACCGTAACTCGAGGGCATCTGTGTGTGTTTATAGGTCTAAATGTAGTGTTGGTGTAGGCTCAGTGTGGAAGTTCAGGGGTGGTGCGGCAGCTTGAATGGAGCTTTCGTGGGACCGGCAGCCGTCAATTCAGGCCCCAGTCCGTTTCAATCCACTGCGGTAGTGCACTTTTTGCCAAGTTCGGACCCCGCCGTGCACTTCATGCCCCTGCAGCAGTGACCCCTGGTATATAAATCCTGATGTGGTTCACTAACTGACAGGGCCTTACTGAACCACAGACCGTACAGGTCAAAAGTGTGTAGTCAGTGACCGTTTATCGGGGCTGTCTGAGAGTGTGGGAGGGGTTGTGTAGACGCTGACTGACCAATCATTTTAAGCAATGAGAGTAAGTTTTCAGCAGGCCCGCGAGATAAATTTATTATTCCGAGATAAAACAGTGACAACCGGGGGATTTGATATGAACTATTTATTCGAGGCGACTTTTAAATGATTCTATGTATTTGAGTTTACTACGTCTGACGGCCAGCCCATTCCATACGTTTTAAAACACGGTTTGTGAAGATAAGAAGTCCTTTGCTTCGTTTTTACAAACCGTTTCCGCATATTAAATTCCGTTGTTATAGTTGAGCTTGACCGGTCAGCGTGAAAAGATTTCTGGGAATACGTTTCGTAATCGTTGAAGATTTTAAATACTTCGATGATGGTTCACCTCTTATCTTGTTTTGTTAGGTGGGAATAAGTTAAGTTCTTTGAGCCGATTTTCGTACGATTTATTCTCAATCTAGGTATCATTTTGAGTTACTCTGCGTGTATTTTTCAGTTACTATGGTCCTTTTTAGAAATAAGGTGACCAGAAGAACTGCACACAGTATTATAGAGGGGGAACAAGCGAGTTAAAAAGAGTGAGTATAACTTTTTCAAGATTGAAACTGAAAGTGAGTTCCAATAAAAGCCAACCAATTTATTTGCAGTTTTTACTACCTCTATAATTTGATTATTTCGGTTGAGATCTTTCGAGATTTTATAACGCCTAAATCTTTTTCTTTATCAAATACACTGTTAGTTGGAAATCGTTCATCACGTAGCTTTTATTGATGGGTTGTTATTACCGACATGTAGTAACCATGGGCATTTGTCAAGGTTGAAATTATTTGCCATGTTTTTGGACCATTCTGTTAGCGTGTTAAGTCGTTTTGTATGAGTTGGCGGCTGAGATGAGATTCTGTTAGAGGCTATGTTTGTGATTTTCGTGTCATCAGCAAATTTCGATATCCGCATGTGATTCCTCGTCAATGTCATTTATGTATATTAAGAAAAGGATAGGTCCGAGCAGAAACTGATCCTTGAGTGAACACACTATTTACACGGTCCAGTCAGAAGAATTTCCATTTATTACACAACCTTTGTTTAGATTGACAGCCAGTTTTCACTCAATTTGAAAGATGTGCCGTTAGAACCATCTTAGCTTTTTACTTTGCTAATGAGACGTTATGAGGACTTTGTCGAACGCTTTTTGAAAATCGAGGTAAATTACGCTACTGCCCCTGTTGTCGTACATTTTTGAATACACTATGTAAAAACCAAGTAAGTTGAGACGGCCATGAGGTTATTTCTGAATCCATGCTGCGAGTCTTTGATTATGTCATTTTCTTCTAAGAACTTATACGATTTTGTCTCTTATGATGGATTCCATAATTTTTCAGCCAACTGATGTTAAAAACTGAATTGGCGATAGTTTCCGGGCTGCGACTTGCTTCCTTTATAGTCAAAATATGGGTGTGACATTTTGCTAGTTTCCATTCGCACGGTACATTTCCGGTGAGTAAAAAGACTTATTAAATAAGATGGAAAGTGGTTTTTACATTTGTTCTTTCGCTTCTTAATATGCGTGGCGAAATTTTATCAGGACCAGGAGCTTTGTTTATCTTCATGTGATTTATCGCGAGCAAAATGTCAAATTCCTGAAAGGGTTAAGAGCTGGGCAAGTACTTTGTTCTGGGTTTTCCCCCGGGATGTGGTTGATTTGCGTGTTTTCCAATGTGAAGACTGAGTGCAAAAAAAGTTAATTAGAGTATCCCGCAATAGATACTTCATTTTTCTGTGTGTTCGCCATTTCCATTTCCAACGGTCATATGGTTGACGTAATTACTTTTTTCCTTTTAACCTAGCTGTAGAATCTTAGGGTTTGATTTGCTCATTCGGCAATACGTATCTTCAGAAATTTTTCTTGCTTGCTTAATGAGTTTTTTTGTATTTTCGTCTAATTCTGTCGTGATCGCGTTTGTCGTCTTACATTTTGTGTTCTATGTGTTTTTTCATATGCACGCTTTTAGCTGCAAGGCTGTCCTTGATTTCGCGGGTCCACCATTTCGTTTAATGTTTTGAAAAGATCGCTATTATCGCATCGGTATTTGAGGATTGTAATTGCTAGTATAAAACGCTACCGGGGGAATTCATGCCATGCTACATTTAGTCGTCTAACTTTCTGAGATAACATATCCAATCGGTGTTCGTTAACGATTCTTTTTAGTTTTCTGAAGTCTGCTTCGATACTCAAGAACCTTTTTTTATTTCGACTTCGCTGTCTTATGATGTTAATACCTGAAAGTATCGCCCGCCCGGTGGTCATGCTACTAAATTCGGATCCGACGTTAACGTTTACTGACAGATTTTTCGCTTAGTTGTTGAAAATAAGATCTAGAATATTTTCGCCTCTCGTTGGATGATCCACGTGTTGGTATAAAGTCACTTTCTTGAGATTTGAATAGAGAGGGTGCCCCGAATGTATTGTAGCGAGGCCGCCCAACTAGTAACGGGAATATTAAAATCACCGAATAAATTTCGCTTGCGTTCTGAGAAACTAATTTCCAATATTTGTTCATAGAGTTTCTTAGTCTATTGTATTTGTTTGAGTGGAGGTCGATAAAACAAGGCCAATTACTACTTTTGAGAAGGACGATTTATTGAACGAAACTTACATACTGTTATCAGGTCGTGTTTAGATAACTACGGAAGGGGATGAAGGCAGCGCCTTTATATATAATAATACACCTCCTCCTGCTCTTCGCTAGTCTTTTCTGACTTAATATAAGTATACCCCTGTATCGCCAATTCAGCCAAAAAATCTTATTTGTCGTATCTATCCATGACTCTGAAATTCACGATGATGTCGTATTGTTCTGAACTAACAGTTGAAAGGTTAAGGGGGAGATAAAGGAGAATAAGGGAGATAGGGAGGGAATAAAGGAGAGGAAGGGTGGGAGAGAAGCTGGTATAGGGGAGAGAAAAGGAGAATAAGGGAGAGAGAGGGAAGGGATAAGGGAGAGGAAAGGTAGGAGGAGATACCATATATGAAGTTACAATTATAATAGTTACACCAGAGTAAGTTATGTTTGTGATAGCAGCCACTTCACACACGCCTTCCTAGGAATAATATACGAAAGATCTACATAGAGGGAGCAAGTGGCCCAATATCTCTCTCTCTCTCTCTCTCTCTCTCTCTCTCTCTCTCTCTCTCTCTCTCTCTCTCTCTCTCTCTTCTCTCCTCTCTCTTTTTTTTTCTCTCTCTCTCTCTTTTTTTTCTCTCTCTTCTCTCTCTCTTCTCTCTCTCTCTCTCTCTCTCTCTCTCTCTCTCTCTCTCTCTCTCCCTCTCTCTCTCTCTCTCTCTCCTCTCTCTCTCTCTCTCTCTCTCTCTCTCTCTCTCTCTCTCTCTCTCTCTCTCTCTCTCTCTCTCTCTCGCCTGTCCCTCGTAACCACCGCGAAAACTGATGAGGAACCCAACTGACAAGGTCGGAGATGATCGCTGTTGGGGTGGAGGGTGGGTGGAATGAAGGGTGGAAGGTTATAATAGTTGCAGTGGAGGAGAGGTAAGGGTAAATCAACATGTGGGCGGCAGCTGTGGAAGAGGTGGATAGGAGAATGAGGGGTACGAGGGGGTTGTGTGGAAGATAGGTGGCATGTGGATGGCAAGAGTGGAGGTGGAGAGGAGAGTGAGGGAAGTACACGTAACAGGGTGGAGGTGTGTGGAAGATAGGCGAGGAGTGGAATGAGAGATGTGTGTGGAATGAGGTGTGAGAAATATCAAAAGGTGAGTTTGTGTTGAAAAGTGTATGATGAGGTGGAGGAAAAGGAACTACTTACTTAGGAAAGATTTGTAAGTAAATTTTTTTTTTTTTTTTTTCAGTTTTGATGCAAGATTTTCAGGTTTTTTTTGAGCACCAGTCACGTCAAGACACGTTTTATCATGTCTTTGAATCACATGTTTACTTCAATTGTTTGTGTCATCTCTCTCTCTCTCTCTCTCTCTCTCTCTCTCTCTCTCTCTCTCTCTCTCTCTCTCTCTCTCTCTCTCTCTCTCTCTCTCGAATACAAGCACGTTGGTCGGTTCCCGTTGCCCTAAAAAAGAAACTGTGAATTCAGAAACCGTGCAGGGTAGAGAGTAATAAGGTTGACTCTTTCCTTGCATAACAAAATTTCGTACCAAAAGGTTGCCAAAACTATATATTCAGTCCTCAATTCCCTTCAAATCTACTCGACCTTTTTTAATAAGCATGAGTGGATCTATGGAAGTCGTGTCAACTATAAAAATAAGTTGTCATTCAATTGGGTATCTTACGTCATTTAAATTTCAGTCAAGAGGGTAAAAAATAATCAAATTTGGTGGTAGATCAATGTTGCTGGGTTATATAGTTATTCCTCTTATGAATAATGTCAACATGGTAACAATAAGCCAAGTGGTAATAGTAACAGTGTGGCTTGCAGGGGTGACACGGTAACTTAATTGCAAAAGAGTTCCGACTGTCATCTTTTTTTTCATGTTTATACAAATTATTCAGTATAAGACAAGATATACCAGTAAGACGCCTTAGTCGGCGAAGGACGAGCGAGCCCGTAGAAACCCGATAGCAAGGAAATTTGTCTGCTGTCATCTAAACTCCATTTACCTTTGCCTTTTTACGCTGAAACTGTAGGGATTGAATGGGGCTATCAGATAGCGCAGACCGCTTGTCAATCGGAAGCGGGATTCCAAAGATAAGCTCCTGAAAAGCGTGACGGTCGGTCGGGTCGGGTCGGCCGCTTATCCCGGAAAAATCCGAGGGAGTGAGGACTCACGAGCGCTTCACGCTCGCTCGTAATAATAAAAATAGACAAGAGATACAAATTATGTATATTGTAGATAATGTGTGCTATAAATTACAAGCGTATTAATTGTAACTCTCACTGTGTATTGAGTCTGCGATGGAAGAGGAGGAGGAGAGGGGAACAAGAATAAAGAGAAAAGAAGAAGGAAAGGAAGTAAGATATTTATAGAAAACGATAGCACAAGATAAACAAGAGGGAAAATATAAGAGATTACAGAAAGGGGTGTGGGCAAATTTGGTTCGGGAGGCGTCTTGACACTACTCTCTTGAAAAAAAATTAGTAGGAAACTTGAAAAATAGAAACAGGAAGAGAATTCCAGAGTTTACCAGTGAAGGGATGAAAGAGTAAAGATACTGCTTAACTCTTGCATTAGGAAGATGGAAATAATAGGGATGATAATGAATAGAAAGTCTTGTACAGCGAGGCCGCGGGAAGGGGGAAACAGTTGTCAAAAGGGATCCTTAAATACCGGCAAGGCGGCTGAAGGTCGATCAAACATTTAGCGTTAGTGGCTGACAGTACTGTACCTGATATTATTTACTGTAGGTACCTATATTTTTGTATGGTTTCTCTTAATATTGGTACCAGTAGTAGTGGTGGTAGTAGTCGTATGGTTGTTAACTATAGCCATTGGGGGGGTGGGGGAAATGGTATGTGTTTGTGAAAGACAAAACTTGCCTTTTCACCACAAACCACACAGCGCCACAAGGATAGAAGTCTTAGAAAATGTTAGTACTGTTTTTACTTACTTGTTTGTTTGTTAATGTAATTGTAATTGTAATCTCTAAGAGAGAGAGAGAGAGAGAGAGAGAGAGAGAGAGAGAGAGAGAGAGAGAGAGAGAGAGAGAGAGAGAGAGAGAGAGAGAGAGAGAAGAGGAGAGAGAGAGAGAGAGAGATGAGAGAGAGAGAGAGAGACGAAGAGAAAGGAGAGAGAGAGAGAGAGAGAGAGAGAGAGAATTACATATCTGCAGCCTGACATAGATAACATTTCCCTTAAAAAAATAGATATCCCCCCCCCCACACACACACACAATCGCCCAGTATTGTGAAATGAACTGTAAAATGTAAAATTCGTAAACAATATCCAAGGAAGGAAGGGAAATTTTGGTCAAGTTTCTGCTAGCACAACACACAGATAGATAAACGTCGCTACAACCCCCACTACAGGAGCCTCACCTTGTGTATGCAATAAGCAAATACAAAATCTCGTATTATACAAAATATCCTAAATATTTATCTCTCTCTCTTGTATCTCGATACATCCGTATCGCTATTTTTTTTCATTGTAAAGAAATTACTTATATTTTTTTTGAGTACTAAATATTATGGAAATAATAGAGAAAACACAAGTACTCTCTCTCCTCTCTCTTCTTCTCTACTCTCTCTCCTCCCCCCCCCCTCCAACTAATTAAATTAAGCCCGCCATCACACATGCTGGAGGCGGCGGTAATTGCACCTGACTCGGCCTTTGAAGCAACAGCCGCGCGTGGCCCGGGACGTCCTGCCGGCAGTGCACATGACGGTGTTAAGGCCTCGCCGCCCCACCACCTCCCGGCCCGCGGCGCGCCCTTAGCGGGACCAATGGCTGAGCGCAGACCACGACCAAAGATGTTCCGGCGTTAACATCATATAAGGCGCGGGCAAGTAGATAATTATAGAACTATTAACGTCAAAGAAGATGCTGTCAGTATAATTATAATACCATTAATACTTTTATCTTACTAGTTACAAGGATCCGCTGACCATTTATAAAGTTCATAGTAATATTGAAGACAGATTGCATGACGCTACTGGTAGAGGGAAGCTTTCGTAGAGACGATAGATAACGTGTGGGTTGGTTACATCACTCGTTGCGGCTCCTTATTCTCTACTCCTACTAACCCCAACTAAACTCCTTTTCGTATATTTAATACCACTCCCATCCTATACTTATTTACCTATACTACCTACTCGCATCCTCTACTCCATTCGTACCTACTAACTACCTACTACTACTTATCTGCAGTACTACTACCTATTCGTACCTACTACTACCTACTCTCAGACTACTACCCTATTCGTACCTACACTACCTACTATACTTACTCTTCATCACTACTCCTATTCGTACCTACTACCCCTACACTATTTACCTTCATCCTACTACTCCTATTCGTACCTACTACTACCTACTACTACTACTCTCATCCTACTACTCCTATTCGTACCTACTACTACCTACTACTACTTACTCTTCATCCTACTACTCCTATTCGTACCTACTACTACCTACTACTACTTACTCTTCATCTTACTACTCCTTCTCGGGCTCACCACTGCACACCGGCCCCTTGCAGCAAGAGGACCCAGGTGCAGACATGGACGCGGCGCCCCACAAGACCCACCCCCACCAGACCCACGCCCTGCCAGCCGCCGCGTCAATCCCTCAGTGGCTCTTTAATATCGGACGATAACTCAGCGACGGCCGTCCACCAGGAGCCTGAGGTAGACTTTCCGAAGAGGGCGGTGCAGGGTTGTATTGTACACACCTGCCACACACACACCTGCAGGGCATCCTATACCTGCTGGGGCGCGCTGAACACACACACACACACACACACACACACACACACACACACACACACACACACACACACACAAGAGGGAAGTAGGTCACCTCAACACAATCGATACAGGCTGTGCAGTTACATACATAGAAAGGTTTGCCGGAAAGAATCTCGTCACTCTTGGTTTTGCTTCGTGTCACGCATGGTTTCCTACAGTCTCATTATCTCTCGTCTTATCTCTGCTCGGCTATTTATTCACGTCTCATTCTGTCTCGCCTCCAGCTGGCACAGAGGTCTTGACTGGTGGTAATTTCCTTCAGCCGAGGAACGATGATCAATTACAGTCCCTTGGAGGTGCGTGGGGTACAGATTCCTGCCGGGAGGAGACGCCGTACATGGAAGCCGCTGGTCACGCCACTCACACAGCTCGCCTCCACATCACCGCGTTTTTTTCAACCTCTTTTTTTCTTTTCTTTTTTACATCCCTTTGTTTTTATTCCTCTTATTTTTTATTTTTTATTTTGTACAGTTCGACTTAAAACTTAAAACGTTATTTCCTGTAATTATATTGTCTTTATTGAAGCGTTTCGTCTGATAACTGGTCTCTGAGGGTCTCTTTTCTAAGCTTCTTTTTTTTACAACATCCCTTCGTTATTATTCCTAATTCTTGTTTTTACAGTTCGTCTTCAAACTTAAAACGTTACTTCCTGTAATTATATTGTCTTGTACGTGTTAAGTCTGATAATAACTGGTCTCTGTTCTGACATTCTTTCTCCAAACGTCATCTTGTTCCCCATGAGTGAGTGACAACTTCATCCGTTTTTTTTCTTCTCCATTCATGAGAAAGAAAGAAAAACACGTCATCTTTGAGTCACCAGATGAACGCTTGCACAACACCGCCGCGACACACACCACCCCACACCACACACACACACACACACACACACACACACACACACACACACACACACACACACACACACACATCTTATACCGCTGTTTTTGTCATCAAAGTCGTGTTATCTGAAGCCCCAACACCCCCTATGATCAGTGCTTGCTCCGCCGCCTTTGATAACCCAATTAACATAACGCCAAGGCCTTGATAGCTTGTTCTTGTCACTCAGGCGAGTGTCCACGGCTCTAGCGACTCACTCATACTTGCTTCAGCTCATGGGAGGCAGAAAGCGTGCGTGGCCTTTGTAATTGCTCACCACAACCACAATCACCACACACACATAACTTTGCTCCTGAAGTCGTTACTGTGGTACGAATTAATAATATGAGATCACAAGTTAAATAAAGTAGACATATCCAAATGAGATTCTCCGTTCCGCCTTGCTTCCACCTGCTGGTCGGGTTATCACTAATTATAATATATCTGATGGCGAACTTCGGGCGGCGGCCTCGCGAGACCCATGCCAGGCGTCAGGCCACACACACCTCCGCTGAGACCTCTGCCAATAAACACAACATGGAGTGAGGGGGGGGGGGTGTGGGGGGTTGTTGCAGGAAAACTCTCCTCTTTTAGACGACCTGAACTATGAAAAAAAATGCACTCCAATATTACTTTTTCATGTGCTGGCGTGGCGTGATAAGCAGGCGATGGAAGAAGGGAAGTGAAGGGGGAAGGGAAGGGAAGGGGGGAAGGGAGGAAGGGGAAGGAGAAGGGAGGGGGGAAGGGGGAAGTGGTGGAGGATGGCTACCAGGGTTACCCGGTGAGGCCATAACAACACAGGCAGCGCGTTGCTCCCTCCTAACACACAAACCTTGACGAAGGAAAGATGTGTGTTGACTGCAAAGGAAGACGCGGGAAGGGCTATATACGAAGGGAAAAAGATTGCACGCTTTGTGAGGGAGGCAAAGAAGGAGTCAAGATTTTCACTCCATAAAACTTTCTTTCACTTCTTTTATAGCGTTCAAGGAGGTTGCATCACATCACACGCGCCTTGATGCGATGATGTGGAAGCTTGTGAGGCAATTGAGGTCATCAGGAAGGTGAGGTCAGCCAGTGAACTTCTTCCAAGTAAAAAAAAATTCAGCATGTCTGATTTTAACGAAATGTTTTTAACAGGTTCTCTTCACAGATGGGAACAGACCACACATTTCCAGACATATAATTCATCGCATAAATGATGTACAACCGAAGCAAAAATTACTGACATGTATGACCTTTCTCGTTTTCCAATACGTATCGAGACGAAACAGAAAAAGAAATGAACACAATAGGAAAAATTTATCGGATAAGAAAATATAGAAAGAAGACTGATAGTAAAGGCTAGAGAAGTGTTCTTTTTGGGAGCAAAGCAGCCGGTTTGCACGCTACTCCTTTCTTTTCACATGTCTACACTACACACAACCTTCTCCTTCTAAGAAATCTTCCCTTCTTAGAATATATAGTTCTCTGCTTCACACCAAGACTGCCCCTGCGCCGCTCATCCAACGCGACGCAGGAGTTGTGTGGGCGAGCGAGCGATCAAGCGAAGGTCCTCTGGGTCGGGGATTCGTGGAAGGAAGGAGACAGGGAGAGAAAAAGAACATAAGAACATAAGAAAATAAGGAAGCTACAAGAGACCGCTAGACCTAAACGAGGTAGTTCAGGATGTAGAAGGATATCAGGTGAAGGGTTTCTTATAGTAACCTGTCAACTTGTTCATGAAATTGATTACGAATACTATGTAAATGCACACATCAGTAGAAACCAAACAAAAAAAGTCGTGGCTCCAAGCATTTTCAGGACGATTAAACAAATTACAGGTTCTCAGCAGGAGCAGGACAGCCTACCAAGCCTGCCTGCTGCCTGCCTGCTGCCGCTCACACGTTATAGCAAAGAATCCCGTCAAATGATGTTGTAGTATTTCCGGTTGGCGGCAGACTCGCTTTTCGCAACCCGTGTCCGTCACCGCCGCCTCTGGTTTATGGAACTCTCGCCGATGGGAATTCTCACCGAAACACCAACCTAGAACTCTCGCCGACGTGGAAATGTTAACTTAACCTGGATATTGGCACCTAACTTAACCTAACTGATCAAGCTAATGATAGTATTTCATCCCTGAATGCAGAAACACGGATAAAACTTGATTAAATGTATCTATATTGGGTCCTGTAATATCAAGAATTTGAACACTCGACGACGGCGGCGAGAATTCCTATCGGCGACAGTTCCAGGTACCCCGCCTCTCACCATCAACATTCATCGGGCTCCCTCTCTGCAAATAACAGTGTAAATTGCCTGATCTCTATTCAAATCATAGACGGCTGTACGGGCAGAGGCTGAGGGGCTTTGGTTACCACTCCTGCGGCCAAAGCTACAGTTAACTCGTACCCAGCAGGCGAGTTACCTTGCGGTGCTGAACTCGTAACTCGTGTACGTCAAGCGGCTTCACATCCTCATCTCCTCTCCTCCTCCACTTCATTCTCCTTCTCGTATCTTCTCCACACACTCCCATAAACTACTCGTGCTACTCACCTTGCCCACATCAATACTACTACCGTGCCTCCTCTCAACCATCTACCTTCTCTTCTTCTCCTCCACACGCCATACTAAATAACTCGTGCCTTAAAACTCGTACTCGGGACCGCTCTGCTGTCATACTTCAACATACCCACCTCGGCTCAAAAACACTCGCTTACAATGAAACTTATGTACTGGTGCCTGTACCTCAAAACTCGTACTCAGGGGACTAGTTCTACCTGTTGTCTCTTCTCTACCTCTCCTCCTTCTACACGTCTGACTACACGAATTAAACTCATGCCTTAAATACTGTATAGGGGAGTACGCCGTGCTTGAAGGACTTGTATGTACCTTGTAAATTTGAAGGACTTGTATGTACCCTGTAAATGTGAACACAGCAACCCACGGCAGGAAATCAACAACCTGAGTGTCGTACATTTTTCTGAACTTACCCACAGCGTGCAACAAGTTCCCGGTTGGCGCGCACTTTTGTTCCTCTCCACTCTCGGGTGTCGCCCAGAGTTGCAGCTCAGCTTACATAACAAATTAACTTCATTCTATCCTCCTCATCCCCTTGAACCCAGCCTGGCTTATCGCGGCGGCCTCTCGCGTTACCTCACTTGACCCCGCACGCCGCTCTTATCAACCCTCCCTCAAGAAACTGAAACTAACTTCGCATGACGTGTTCAGATATCACGAGAAATCTGGCTAAGGAGAGTGATTGGCACACACACACACACACACACACACACACACACGCACACACACACACACACACACCACACACACACACACACACACACACACACACACACACACACACGCGCGCGCGCATGGTTAATCTAGTCTCCGTTGTAATAAATATTTGCTATGGGCGCGTTCAAATCATAGAAATAATCATGACGACTTCGATTCAGAGTTTCAAGTAAGAATCAGGGAATACGACCTTGTGTTATCAGCCGCCTGTGGTGGGTTGGTGTGTGGTAGTGTCTCTGTGTGTGTGTGTGTGTGTGTGTGTGTGTGTGTGTGTGTGTGTGTGTGTGTGTGTGTGTGTGTGTGTGTGGTGTGGTGGGTGGTGTGTGTGGGGGGGTGTGTGGTGGTGTGGTGTGTGTGCGTGGTGTCGTGTGTGTGTGGCGTTTATTGACACTACACCTGCTGCTGGACGCCCTTTCGGCTCTACTTCCTTGGCTGGGCGCGAAGCGACAGACGTACCTGCGGGAGGAAACACACGTGTTAATTACTTTGTTCCTGACACACACACACACACACACACACACACACACGCACACACCCACCCGGACCACACACACCCGACACAAGCACAGACACCCACAAACACACTACACACTAGACACACACACACACACACACACACACACACACACACACAAAAAAAAAAAAATATATATATATACACACATAGTATATATGTATACAGTATATATATAATTATATATACATATATAATATTTTTTTTATAAATATTTTTATAAGAAGTAACATGTGAATTGTGCATAGACATGACCCTCTCCTGCAAGTGGCATGCCTCACCACGCCCCCTCTTCCCTCCGTCCCACCCTCCAGTCTCTCCGCTTCCCCTGAGCCCCTGGTGCCCCGCCGTGCCCCTGAGTGGTCCCTGAATGTCCCTGTGTGGGTTGACAAGGAGGGCGACAGACAGGGTGGAGCCGCCCACTCCATGTCAAACAAGCAGAGCAAACCGCGACAAGAAGAAAAAGAAAAGTTAAAACAGCAATAAAATAGAAGCTAAAAAAGCGAACACGATGACGAAATACGAGAATGGTGTCGGTGTGCGTGGCGGCGTGTGGCGACCCTCCGCCAGGCGACGCAGACAAGCAGGAAAGGCTCGCTCAATAGACAGCGTGATGCATGAACAAGAAGGCGGATGTACAGGATAAAAGAAAGTCACGCAAGGAATAACTAAAAAGGAAGACAATCCCAGACCCATACCAGGCGGGAGGAAGGCAGGGCAGGGGGGGGAGGCAGGACAAGCAGGGGTGGTGGTAGGGAGGCAGGGGTGGCGGGAGGAAGGCAGGCAGGGATGGCGGGAGGAAGGGAAGGCAGGGATGGCGGGATGATGGCAGGGGTGGCGAGAGGGAGGCAGGGGTGGCGAGAGGGAGGCAGGGGTGGCGGGAGGGAGGCAGGGGTGGCGGGAGGGCAGGGGTAGAGGAAGGCAGGGGTGGCGGGAGGGCAGGGGTAGAGGAAGGCAGGGGTGGCGGGAGGGCAGGGGTAGAGGAAGGCAGGGGTGGCGGGAGGGCAGGGGTAGAGGAAGGCAGGGGTGCGGAGGGCAGGGTAGAGAAGGCAGGTGGCGGGGAGGGGCAGGGGTGGAGGGAGGGCAGGGGTAGAGGAAGGCAGGGGTGGCGGGAGGGCAGGGGTAGAGGAAGGCAGGGGTGGCGGCCCAGGGAAGGGAAAAGAATTCGTGGCCGTCACAACCCCAAGAACTCTGAATAGAAATAATTAACAGAGATAGATTGCTACAATGCTCAGTGAAACACAATGCAGGTGGGATGGATGCTTGCAGGCACGCGGCGACCCAGGCCCACACGAGGCACGGGACGGCAGGGCGACGGGGACGAAAAAAAAAAAAAAAAGGACGAAGACGAAAGAAGAGAATAATCATTACTATATCTCTTTTATCAAACCTCAAAAGACTTGTACGAGAGGTGTTTTTAGGGCAAGACAGTGCAAGGATTAGATACCGACGTCTTTTTCTGGACAGGGTAATACTAAAACACGAGTGATAAAAGAAGAGAATAATCATTACTATATCTCTTTTACAAACCTCAATTTCTAAGACTTGTACATAAGGTGCTTTTGGGGCAAGGCGGTGCAAGGATTAGGTACCGACGTCTATTCTTTGATAGGGTAATATAAAAAAAACTGTGAAAATAGACAAACTCAGTACGTATTTAAACGTATAGACGTATATTTAGAAGTATATTTAACCTCAATTTATAAGACGTGTACGAAATGAGTGGTGACATGATGAGTAACATTTTCTTTCTAAAAAAAAATCGATTTCCTCTCATTTTTCCAACAATTAACCTGTTTTTTTAATGTTTTTAAATTCACATAGAAATTTTCTGTATTTTTCTGGACCTATGCATGCGTTTCTGAAATAATTTTGGTTATATATTGAAGAAAAAAATTGGGCAAAACGGTGCAAGGAGCAAGTACCGACGTCTCTTCCTTGACACAGTAGTACAAAAACACGAGTGAAAATGGACAAACTCAGTATCTATTTAGACACAAACATTCGCTTCCTGTACTACATACCTTCCTATCCACCTCCCCTCCCACACAGCCTCTTCCTTCCCGCAGCCCCCAACTCACGCACACCCCACAGTACCCCCGCCCCTCCCCGCCCCCTCTCCTCTGAATGGCAATAACGAGGCAAAATAAACGAGGCTAATTGAGGCCACTCGCAGGACCTCCGCCTCGCCACCACCACACACAAAACTTACAAATCTCCTGATATATTTATTGTTAGTATTTATAACCCCCCCCCCCACACACACACACACACACACACACACACACACACACACACACACACACACACACACACACACACACACACACACACACACACACACACACTCCTCTAACCTTATTATCTTCACTCACTTTCTGGTCTGTGATTTGTGTTGGTTTTCATGCCATTCACTATTAGTACGTAGAGTAAAGTAAGGAGCAGAATGGCTTAATACAGAGACAAATATACGTGACAAACCACATGATACAGCAGAGATACAACAAACTATATAAGGATTACGATGCATGTAACACACCAATACCTTACGTTATTTTTAAATGTGCATGATTTTATACGTCGATTTATTTTTTTCATGTGTACTACAATATTTTTTTTTTTATTTGTATCTATTTGAACCATTATACCGTTTTTTTTTCTTCCTCTATGCCTTCGGGTGCAAATAAAATTATTATTATTATTATTATTTTCGAGTTGCAATACTTGTACCGCCGCCCCGACCTATTTATATATATATTTATTCCTATTAAGGTGAAGGAATGTCTGTGCTCGTGGCCAAGTCTTGCAGTCATATTTTGCTGTCTTGGCCGAGAGAGAGAATATCCAGCACGACACACAAAGAATTTTTTCCAGTGTTTTTCGATCTAGATCATGAAGTGCCACTCTTTGTCTCTGTCTTGTCCAGCTCCTCTCTCTCCTCTCTCTCTCTCTCTCTCCTCTCTCTCTCTCTTCTCCTCTTCTCTCTCTCTCTCTCTCTCTCTCTCTCTCTCTTCTCTCTCTCTCTCTCTCTCTCTCTCTCTCTCTCTCTCTCTCTCTCTCTCTCTCTCTCTCTCTCTCTCTCTCTCTCTCTCTCTCTCTCCTCTCTCTCTCTCTCTCTCTCTCTCTCTCTCTCTCTCTCTCTCTCTCTCTCTCTCCTCTCTCTCTCTCTCTCTCTCTCTCTCTCTCTCTCTCTCTCTCTCTCTCTCTCTCTCTCTCTCTCTCTCTCTCTCTCTCTCTCTCTCTCTCTCTCTCTCTCTCTCTCTCTCTCTCTCTCTCTCTCTCTCTCTCTCTCTCTCTCTCTCCTCTCTCTCTCTCTCTCTCTCTCTCTCTCTCTCTCTCTCGAATACAAGCACGTTGGTCGGTTCCCGTTGCCCTATAGTAAAAGAAACTGTGAATTCAGAAACCGTGCAGGGTAGAGAGTAATAAGGTTAACTCTTTCCTTGCATAACAAAGTTTCGTACCAAAAGGTTGCCAAAACTATATATTCAGTCCTCAACCCCTTTCAAATCTACTCGACCTTTTTTAATAAGCATGAGTGGATCTATGAATGTCGTGTCAACTATAAAAATAAGTTGTCATTCAATTGGGTATCTTACGTCATTTAAATTTCAGTCAGGAGGGTAAAAAATAATCAAATTTGGTGGTAGATCAATGTTGCTGGGTTTATAGTTATTCCTCTTATGAATAACGTCAACATGGTAACAATAAGCCAAGTGGTAATAGTAACAGTGTGGCTTGCAGGGGTGACACGGTAACTTAATTGCAAAAGAGTTCCAACTGTCATCTTTGTTTTCATGTTTATACAAATGATTCAGTATAAGACAAGAGATATAATAAAAATAAACAAGAGATAAAAATTATGTATATTGTACATAATGTGTACATAAATTACAAGCGTATTAATTGTAACTCTCACTGTGTATTGAGTCTGCGATGGAAGAGGAGGAGGGAGAGGGGAACAAGAATAAAGAGAAAAGAAGAAGGAAAGGAAGTAAGATATTTATAGAAAACGAAGCACAAGATAAACAAGAGGGAAAATATAAGAGATTACAGAAAGGGGTGTGGGCAAATTTGGTTCGGGAGGCGTCTTGACACTACTCTCTTGAAAAAAAATTGAGTCGTACGAAGATTGAAAAATAGAAACAGGAAGAGTTCTAGAGTTTACCAGTGCAAGGGATGAAAGAGTAAAGATACTGCTTAACTCATGCATTAGGAAGGTGGAAAGAATAGGGATGATAATAGTAGAAAGTCTTGTACAGCGAGGCCGCGGGAAGGGGGAAACAGTTGTCAAAAGGGATCCTTAAATACCGGCAAGGCGGCTGAAGGTCGATCAAACATTTAGCGTTAGTGGCTGACAGTACTGTACCTGATATTATTTACTGTAGGTACCTATATTTTTGTATGGTTTCTCTTAATATTGGTACCGGAAGTAGTGGTAGTAGTAGTCGTATGGTTGTTAACAATAGCCATTGGGGGGGTGAGGGAGGGAGGGCAGTGTTTGTGAAAGACAAGACTTGCCTTTTCCCCTCAAACCACACAGCGCCACAAGGAGAGAAGTCTTAGAAAATAGTAAGATAAGATAAGATTTTCATCCTATCTAGACACTTTGCAAGTACCAACTACAAGGTTATTGACTATACAAAGCGCCGCCACGTCAGCACGAACTAGGGCCCCAGCGGTCGGCAACCTGCGGCTCCGGAGCCGCATGCGGCTCTTTCAAGAGACCTCTTGCCACCTACTTAAAAATGTCCAAATTATCATAAAGAAAAAAATAAGAGATAAAATACTGGCATAGACAGCCACAGCACAATAGTGTGTGTGACCCAGGTCCTGGGTCTCTAGGAAAATATTGGGATGAATTCTTGTAGCTACTTATTATTATTATTATTATTATTATTATTATTATTATTATTATTATTATTATTATCAGAGTGTATTTGATGATGTTGTCTGCAGGTATATTTAACTCCCATATGGTATTATGGAGGAGGTACACTTTATTGTTTCGTAATTTCCAATCATAATGTACTACACTGCGGCTCCTTCAGCACTGCTTTTCTGCCAAGTTTGAAGAAACTGGCTCTTCTCGAATTCAGGGTTGCCGACCTGTGATTACTAGGCGGACTCGAACCGCTGACCTGAATGCACAGGGACCCTGCACATTGCGAACTCACGTCTCTACCAACCTTGCCACCCTGACGGGCTAGAAAATAGTAGTACTGTTTTTATTTACTTGTATGTTTGTTAATGTAATTGTAATTGTAATCTCTAAGAGAGAGAGAGAGAGAGAGAGAGAGAGAGAGAGAGAGAGAGAGAGAGAGAGAGAGAGAGAGAGAGAGAGAGAGAGAGAGAGAGAGAGAGAGAGAGAGAGAGAGAGAGAGAGAGAGAGAGAGAGAATTACATATCTGCAGCCTGACATAGATAACATTTCCCTTAAAAAAATAGATATCCCCCCACCCACACACACACAATCGCCCAGTATTGTGAAATGAACTGTAAAATTCGTAAACAATATCCAATGAAGGAAGGGAAATTTTGGTCAAGTTTCTGCTAGCACAACACACAGATAGATAAAACGTCGCTACAACCCACTACAGGAGTCTTACCTTGTGTATGCAATAAGCAAATACAAAATCTCGTATTATACAAAATATCCTAAATATTTATCTCTCTCTCTTGTATCTCGATACATCCGTAGCGACTATTTTTATTATCATTGTTAAATGAAATTACATTATATTTTGTTTTGAGTATCTAAATATTTATCGGAATAATTAGAGAAAACACACAAGTACTCTCTCTCTCTCTCTCTCTCTCTCTCTCTCTCTCTCTCTCTCTCTCTCTCTCTCTCTCTCTCTCTCTCTCTCTCTCTCTCTCTCTTTCCAATAGGTTAATAGCTTTGTTTCTTCTGCGTATTTTACATAATTTATTTTTTACATAATTAAGAACTATTTTGAACGGTACATTGCTCTCTCTCTCTCTCTCTCTCTCTCTCTCTCTCTCTCTCTCCTCTCTCTCTCTCTCTCTCTCTCCCCTCCTCTCTCTTCTCTCTCTCTCTCTCTCTCTCTCTCTCTCTCTCTCTCTCTCTCTCTCCCTCTCTCTCTCTCTCTCTGTGGGATGCTATGAGTACCTACAAATGCGTACTTTCACATTTCACTATTCATAATCAGCGGGCGGATTGTGAGGGGAGAGTTAGCGCGGCACCAGAGCTTCTCTTAATTGATGCTCCACCTCATCAATATTCCACCAGTGCCGTCTGTTCCGTCAAGAGCCACCCGTCCATGACCACCCAGCCAGTGCCTCGACCCCCCCCCCAAACCCCCCCTTCCCTCCCCCGCCCCCCTCTTGGGACTCTGAACTGTTGACAATGGTCTTTTCTGGGAACTGGTCTTATGCTATGAAGGAAGGTCAGCTTTGGTTCACTCTTCTCGCGCGAGGTTCATCTGAGTCTCCTTTGTGTCTTTCATTGCGAGG
>JACEEZ010019149.1:153893-163893 GCA_016584305.1 Chionoecetes opilio
CTATCATGTAAATACAGGCATAATTTTAAGCATGAGACCTTAAGATAGAATGGAATTTTCGCCTCGTTGAAAAAAAATGACATATACACTCACCACACAGACACATGAGCTTGCTGGTGTGTGGTGGTGTTGTAGTGGTAGTGAAGACGAAGCTCCGAGTCGCTGGCAGGAATCTAACCAACCCATCAAAGTCCAGCATCATTATAAGAAGAAAACACGGATGAAATAATGCCGCTCAGTAAGGAATAGAGTTTTAGCGAATGACTTATCCCGATGTAGCGACGCGTGTTAATCTCTCACGTATAGTACAGGTAACGGTTTGTCCTAGGTGGCGATGGTGGTGGTATCTCTGAAGTAGCCTACTGTACGTACATACATACATACATACATAAGACCGTAAGAAAATAAGAGGGGAGCATCAGAGCGTCAAAAATGTATCCTATCATGTCATCAAATCTACAAAAGCTTAGCAATTCATCAAACTTTCCATAATAAATAAATACAAGGAAGGTACAAGAGGCCAAGTAGGAGAACTGGATTGCGTCTCTCTCCCTTCTTTGTCCCAATATAACCCAAAACATTGCCTGGTTCATGGTTTTAACGAGCTATCGGCATGCGCTCCATACCCCAAGTTCTGAGCCAGAACGACGCATCCCAACACTTGCCCCCACCCCCCATCTTTGTAATTTCCCTCCCATAATCTTAATAAACTTGTAAAACTTGTTAACTTGCATCTCAGGCAGCCTCCCGCATCGCCTCGCCCCGCCCCTTCACCTGCCTCTCAGCCGGGTCTTCACGGGGCACTAGTGGTAGGGCGTCACCACCTCCCAGCTCCCACCAGACCACTCGCACATTTAAGTACGTTATAAAATACATTAGTTGGATGTTAATATCAAGGAGAACAAATTTGCCGCGTGTTAATCAGCCCTGAAGCACACCACAGCACCGTAACTTCTCATACTTTCCCTCATGACAAGTTGGGGAACCTAAGACCGTCGTGGCTGAAGTATTTTTTCTTTGCCTTGGTGGAGGATGACCAATTACCGCTTAGCATCACCGCCCTTCACATAGGCGGTGATCCATGGCCTCCTTAGCCTCTCGTAACTTACGGCGCGAGGCCCGGGCACGGCACGGCACCCACGTCCCCGCCGCGGCTACAACAGGTGTGCGCGTCCCCGGTAACATAGCAAACACAGCAACAAACACAGCAACAAACAAACAAACACGTCAGCCATTCTAGCACTCGGGCTTTAAATAATGTTTGTGGACAAGAGCGGAACGCAGGTATCAGAGGTGACCATCAACAAACATGGCGTAACTTACCTTAATGTACACCTCGATCCCCCCCTCCCCCTCCTTCCCTCCCTCCCTCAGTCCCCCTCCTTCCTTCCCTTCCCCTCCTTCCCTCAGTCCCCCTCCTTCCTTCCCTCCCTCCCTCCCCAACACACCGTGCTTGATTTCATCGCGTCTTCCCTCCCCCTCCCCCCTCTCCCTTTCTCTTCCTCTTTCTTCTTCTGTAACACAAAACAGCAAAGAAAGATACACGTACATACACTGATAAAGAATATTTTCAAAACAGTGCTGTGTTTGAACAAAGTGCCGGATATTCATGAGTGAAATATGTGCCCCACGACAAAGGTTCATAAATTTGATACAAAGCCCATTGATCACGCCAAGCCCTTCGCCTCCTCCGCCGCATCCTACCTCCCAGTAAGGCGCTTTTACCGTGTCCTTGTAAGTCGCTACAGCTCGACGACACCCTTTGTGGATCCCGTCGTTCAACATCGTCGCTCACAGATTCCTTTGTCTGCCAACACTCTCCATGGCTACTGATGGTCCTAAATATTGACGCCCATCCTTTAGTATCGACCATGATTTCACCTCGCCATGTACAGTATGTGCTGAGGGATTCACCGTAGCTCTCTGATAGAGCCTGCGAGTGCGACTTTCTCCTGCCTGCCCTGCGATGAGTGGCGGGGCGTGCGGCGAGCCTCATCTCACACCTACGTATAAGGTGACTCAAGAAAGGTCGCGAGAAATTGCGAAAATATGCTTTTGTAAACTCTTTGTGGTCGACCCAGAATTTTACCATAACTCATATTTTGTACTCGTGTACCTCATTATATATTGACATAGTAATAAGGAGGTTTAGGCGAGACGAGGGTCGAGTTCAGAAATCGAGTATCCATGGCGGAAAACGAGGAAGGGAATGAAATGTAAAGAATGGGAAAAATGTCTGGTAAGGTGAGGCAGGAAGATGGGCAGTTTTTTTTCTTTTTTGGGTATTGGTGGGATAAAACCTTATCAAAAGTATCTGAGGGTGAAACATGGGGAAGGAGGTCGGTACAGAGGGGAGGAGGTAGGTGCAGGGGAGGGGGAGGTGCAGAGGGGGGGAGGAGGGAGGTGCAGAGGGGGGGAGGGAGGTGCAGAGGGGGGAGGGAAGTGGATGGAAGGGGGGGGAGTAGGAGGGGACCCGCGGCAAGGCAACTGTAGGTGATGGAGGCAAGACACCCAGCTCTATCTTGGTCCCGTGGGAACTTTTAGCCCACCGCCTAGCGCCCCTTGCCGTCCCTGGAGGGTCCTGGAGGGTCCTGGAGGGTCCTGGAGGGTCCTGGAGGTGCCCAAACTACAGGTGTCCCAACAATGCCCCGGCAGTGTCCTGGGGGTATCCTGGCAAGGGTCCAGCCGAGCCACAGGAGTCATGTTCCCGCAGTGCTCAGTGCTCACCCTCCCGCCCCGTGTGAATGCCGTGTGAATGCCGCACCTGCACACTTTTTGCTCGCCGCCCAGAGCCAGGTCAGCAGGCCTTCCTCAGGGGCGCGGCAGGATGCAGCTCGTCTGTCTCGCGTGTTCTCTTCTTTAAGTCTTGGATGCTTGTTTATTCCTTGGTCGACTAAAGAATGGTCAACCTACGGGGAGACCAAAATCTTTAGAAATAATGTCTTTAATCGACCAAGGTTTAGTCTTTCGGCTTGGACGCGAGTTGACGTATAATCCATTTCATTGTCGTCCATCATTAAAAACAAGACATCTTTCTGGAAGCATCAAATGTGAAACAAAATATTTTTTATTTTTTTTCATATCCTGTAAGAAAAAAGAAGCTGCAAATAACACAGATGAGACTGAGACGCGACAACAGTGGCGTGAGGCAGTAAACAAAGACACGTCGGCGTAGCTTTAAATAACAGACAAACGGACCCATAATCCAAGCGAGTTTGAAGCCAAGAGTATTGAACACAATCAATCGTGCTGATTCAGACAAGGTAATGGCGATCAAAACGACCACTGTTTAGATGCAGAGTAAGTTTTTCGGGTGTGTCAAATTAAGTGAGTATTGTTGGAAAGCGATGGCGGGTGATACCGCAGCGAAGAGGTCGTGTGTTACATATTTTGCCTTAATGGAGGTGAAGGTCAAGATAACATTAGCGATATCCAAGGAATCTGCCTCGCCACCCACCGCTGCGAGGGGACGCGAGGGGTGTAGCGGGAACGACTCTACAGGTGGGGATCCTTAAGAACCTTTCCGTTATATCTAATGAAGAACGTGATAGCATTAGTATTTACTGGATGCCGGCCGTATAGGAAGAATCAAGCTGGCTAATAAAGTAAATCATCCCATGTGATATCTGATGCAATGGGCACAAAAATTAGGATTGGAATGCTATAACTCGGATCAAGTTGGAGGCGCTGGGTTTGCTACTCTACAGGAACTACCAGGTGTAGGTCTCGCAGCCTCTTGTAGCTTCCTTATTTTCTTATGTTCTTATGTACTTCTCAGGAATCAGCATCGGTAAGATCAACATAGATTTCCGGGTGTCCAAGGGCAGGCACTGGAATGTTTGTAGGCCATCTCTCCCAGCTCAAGACCCGCCGTGTTAGGGCCATTTAGGTTTGAGGGCGACGCGGTAGGGTGCCATGGAGCCCTTACTCATCTCTTAAGCAAGTCAAATGACAAAGAGTGGGAAGCGGGACGTCGTGAGCGATGGTGGGGCTTCCTGGGACAAAAGGCGAGACATCCTTCACCCTGACATGACCGCAGATGGTGAAGTCGATTTGCCCCCTTCCCTCCTCCCGTCCCCGCTTCCCCCAGCCCCTGCCCCCACCCTCCCCCCGCCCTTGCCCCCGCCTCCCCCATCCCCTGCCAGTGCTGTTGTGATGATTCCTAATGAAGGCGCCGCCGCTTCATCTAACACAAGGCGGTAATTTCTCTACAAACTGCACATTCCTTTTGATCTCTCGATTCCATCTTGTAGTTTGTCACTTCACAGGACTCACCCTCTTCCATCACCCCCCCGTCCCCCGCCCATCAAGTTGGCTATCCTTATCACCCACCCGATCATATTTTTTTCATATAGTATATTTTTTCCTGCCCGGCGCCACACCCCTTCCGAAGGCCTGTGTGGCTCCCTCCATCATGTCACCACTTGGCCTCTGACCCTCACAATGGCTCCAGTCAGACCCGGGACTCAAGCACTGCCACACTCGAACACTTTTTTAAGACGCTTTTGGTGCTGAGAAAAGGCTGAGACTGCGGATAGGAGGAGACAAAAAGCGAGATTCTAAGGTTATGCTTGGCGTAGATAGGTCACCTGAACACTTTTATAAGACACTTTTGGGGCTGAGCAAAGGCTAAGACTGCGGGAAAGAGGAGGTAGCAGGAGAAAATAGCGAGATTCTTAGGTTATTCTTGGCGTAGATCGGTCGTGTGGTGTCTGATGTGTTGGTGGTGTTACCCATGGAGGTATTACTTAAGGATATCCATGTTGTTACCGGTGAGGCAGCTGCGGCATCGGTGTTGTTGTGGCGTTGTGTAAGGTCATGCAGGCGGCGGTGTCCCTGTGTGGTGAGTGACTGATGGCCGCCTGATTGCAAATTGTTGATAGACAGGTAAGCACTAAGCGTCGACTCGAATGTGCCTGTGTGATTTACCTTTGCGTGTGCTGAATTAGGACACGATTTGATGCCAGGAATGTATTCATATAGGCTTACAAATTGACTCTCGAAACTGCTAATTATGAGTCTGTTTATGTTTATGCAAATTTGGATATAGAAGAAGGGGACAAGATAAGAAAACAAAAGAAAACAATGACCGTCACGCAGGCGATCAACACACAGCTCTCTCTCTCTCTCTCTCTCTCTCTCTCTCTCTCTCTCTCTCTCTCTCTCTCTCTCTCTCTCTCTCTCTCTGTCACACCACCCATACACCCACGAGGAGACGACCAGGATCAGATAACGACGGGGAAACTCAACAAGATACAGAAAAAATCCTAACTCTCTCTCTCTCTCTCTCTCTCTCTTCTCTCTCTCTCTCTCCTCTCCTTCCTCTCCTCCTCTCTCTCTCTCTCTCTCCTCTCCCTCTCTCTCTCTCTCTCTCTCACCAGTTTTTCCCTTCCTCCCTGCTCTCGACCCCCTCTTGTTGCGTACCCTGACACTTTTACTGATCAACAGCCTATACGGCCCTCTCTATTCATATTCCGCTCTTATCCTCATTCTCCTCCCGCCTCCCGACCTCATCATTGTCCCCTGCTTGATGGGCCATCAGAAACACTCATGGGGTGGACACGAAAACATGCCAGATGAAGGTTTGGACAAATACGCGTGCTTTGATTTCCCCCGAGTACCAGCTGGGCGTGATGAAAGGGTGTAGGAAAGGGATGAGATGGAGGGGGTGGAAAGGGGGAGTTGGGAAGGTGTAGGGGTGGATGGGGGTGTTGTTGTTGTGGGGTAGTCTGGAAGCTGTGAGGTTGTAGGAAGGGGTGATGGAAGGGGTGGAAGGGGGTTGGATGGAACAGGTAAGGTTGTCTCCACCCTTAACTAATGTTCCGTTCCATTCACCAGGTGTATTTAAGGCAGGTAGGTCAGTGTTGCGATGTGAGGGAGAGAGAGAGAGAGAGAGAGAGAGAGAGAGAGAGAGAGAGAGAGAGAGAGAGAGAGAGAGAGAGGAGGAGATTGAGATTGAGGATAGGGAGAGGGAGAATAGGTTGAAATAAATAAATCATTAAAATAAAGTTTGTCATTCAATCATTGTCGTGTGCTGGTAGAAGTGGTAGTAGTAGTAGTAGTAGTAGTAGTAGTAGTAGTAGTAGTAGTAGTAGTAGTAGTAGTAGTAGTAGTAGTAGTAGTAGAAGGGGTGGTAGTGGTTAGAAGAGGTAGTAGTAGTAGTAGTAGTAAGTGTAGTTAGATATATGTAGTAGTAGAAGGGTAGTAGTAGGTAGTAGTAGAGTAGTAGTAGTAGTAGTAGTAGTAGTAGTAGTAGTAGTAGTAGTAGTAGTGTAGTAGTAGCAGCAGTAGTAGTAGTAGGGGTGGTAGTGGTGGTGGTTGTGGTGGTAGAAACAGTAGTAGTAGTAGTAGTAGTAGTAGTAGTAGTAGTAGTAGTAGTAGTAGTAGTAAAAGGGGTGGTAGTGGTGGTGGTAGTGGTGGTGGTAGTGGTGGTAGAAACAGTATTAGTAGTAGTAGTAGTAGTAAAAGGGGTGGTAGTGGTGGTGGTAGTGGTGGTGGTGGTGGTGGTGGTAGTGGTAGTGGTAGTGGTGGTGGTGGTAGTAGTAGTAGTAGTAAAAGGGGTGGTAGTGGTAGTGGTGGTGATGGTGGTGGTGGTGGTAGTGGTGGTGGTGGAAGGTGTGTTAAGTGGACAGGTATAGTGGAAGCTCTTGTCCCGCCCTTCATTCCTATCAAGACAATAGAAGAATCTCACTGCATCACATCTTCTACAAAAGGTCATTATTCAAGAAATGTATATTAATATTCAATGGCCATTTGTGTCACTATCCATCTCATACGTCACATTCCACAGCCTCTCATCTCCTTCCTACCTCCTCTAATCTCCTCCTCCTCCTCCTCCTCCTCCACCTCCCTCTCTTCCTACTTCTCCTTTCCCCCACCATCCCCTTACTCCTCCTCCTCCTCCTCCTCCTCCTCCTCCTCCTCCTCCTCCTCCTCCTCCTCCTCCTCCTCCTCTTCTAAAGCCTTCTACTTTCCTATCCTTTCTCTCTTATTATCTAGTTAGTGTAGTGTAGTTAAATCAAAAACCATGTAAGGACGTAATGGTCTGTTGCTGTTTGTGTTTCCTTTGTATTCTTTTGTATTCCTCCTTCCCCTTCACATTCCCTTTTTTTTCTTCTCTATTCTCCCTCCCCTTTTCTTCCTCCTCGTCACATACCCGAATCGCGGCGTTACAGATCAGATAAGGAGCTGTCACTATGTCTTCCCATCCACCGGCTGTCACCCTCTTTCTCTCGTCCTCTTTCTCTTCCTCCTGTCACTTTCTCCCTTTCTTGATCTCTATTTCTCTATCTAGCCTGTCTCACCCACCCTTCACCCCCAATACCCTTCTCCCCCTTCCTCTTCACCCCAAAAAACCTTCCCCTTCCCTTTCCCCCCCCCAAAATCCTTCCTCTTCCCTTCACCCCCCAAAACCCTTCCCCTTCCCTTTCACCCCCCAATACCCTCCTCCCCTTCCCCTTCACCCCCCAACACCCTTCTCCCCCTTCCCCTTCACCCCCAATACCCCCTCCCCCTTCCCCTTCACCCCCAACACCCTCCTCCCCCTTCCCTTTCACCCCCAATACCCTCTTCCCCCTCCCTTCATCCCCCAACATCCTCCCCCTCCTTCACCCCCCCAACACCCTTCACCCCCAACACCTTCACCCCCAACACCCTCCTCCCCCTTCCCCTTCACCCCCCAATAACCCCTCCCCCTACCCTTTCACCCCCCAATACTCCTCCCCCCCTTCCCCAATAAACCCCCCAGCACCCTCCTTCCACTCCCCTTCATACCCCAAAACCCTTCCCCTTCCCTTCATCCCCCAGAACCCTCCTTCCCTTCCCCAACACCCCCCAGCACCCTCCTTCCACTCCCCTTCATCCCCCTAACACCCTCCTCCCCCTCCCCTTCCCCTATAACTAGAGACTATAAATCCTACTTGCTAACTTATACACACACTAAATCGTTGTGATATATACACTGATTTGTATTTACTTGACTTATTTTTTTCGTTATGTACAAAAGGCATTGGTACGATACGATGGCTCTAAATTCTTATTCATATGAGCTTTGATATATATGTTTTATTAGTATCTCTCTCTCTCTCTCTCTCTCTCTCTCTCTCTCTCTCTCTCTCTCTCTCTCTCTCTCTCTCTCTCTCTCTCTCTCTCTCTCTCTCTCTCTCTCCACATTCTAGCATCATTAGGGAACCGGATACTATTTGTGGATATTTATAATGCGACACTTAATTAGACAAAGCTACTGAATGTTAATTGCCTCGGGTGGAGAGAGAGAGAGAGAGGAGAGAGAGAGAGAGAGAGAGAGAGAGAGAGAGAGAGAGAGAGAGAGAGAGAGAGAGAGAGAGAGAGAGAGAGAGGAGCAGGTTTTTATAAGGCGTTGACGACCCTCGCTCTGCCACGACACTTTCTCACTTGCTCCGTCGTGAATCGTCTTCTGCAACCCGACAAAATAGACTCCACGCGTCGCTCTGTCGTCTATTTAACACATTAACATTATAGCATTAAAACATTACCTATTAACAGTGTCACCGCCTTTACCACCTCGCTATAAAGGATACAAAAATAGAGTAAGAGAATAGGTAAGGATAGTGTATGTATGTGATGCCGTCTGTTTACTATAAAAAATAATAAATACAAAAAGGAGAGAGATAAAATAAGAGTAAAGAAAAATGAAGGTAAAACAGATGACAGAAAAGCATAAGGCATGAAAGGAAAAAAATATGATCAGTTAAAATGTGACGTCGCCTGTTGATCCATCTTTCTTCTCTCATTCCTCCTCTTCCTCTTCCTCTTCTTCTGCTGTCTCCTCCTCCTCCTCCTCTTTCTCTTCCTCTTCTTTCTCTTCTGCTGTCTCCGTCTTCTCTTATTCTTCCTCCTCTTCCTCTTCCTCTGCTGTCTCCTCCTCCTCTTCCTCTTCCTCTGCTGTCTCCTCCTCCTCTTCCTCTTCCTCTGCTGTCTCCGTCTTCTCTTAATCTTCCACTTCCTCTTCCTCCTCTGCTGTCTCAGTCTTCTCTTATTCTTCCTCTTCCTCTTCCTCTTCCTCCTCCTCTGCTGTCTCCGTCTTCTTTTATTCTTCCTCTTCCTCTTCCTCTTCCTCTGCTGTCTCCTCCTCCTCCTCCTCCTCCTCCTCCTCCTCCTCCTCCTCCTGTGCTGACTCCGTCTTCTCTTCCTCTTCCTCTTCCTCTTCCTCTTCCTCTACTGCCTCCGTCTTCTCTTTCTCCTCTCCTCCTCCTCCTCCTCCTCATTTGCTGTCTCCGTCCAGTCGCCTCCAGCGCGTCTCAGGTTCGTATGTGTGTTATCATCAGAACGAGACACTTATATGTGTTGTGCAGGATATCAGTGTCTCGCCTCGTAATAAGTGGGTGTCTTTGGCTTATTTACGGCACTCTTTATTTTTTTTTGCTTTCATTCTTTATCATTTTTTTTACATTAACTTTTTTTCTCTCTTCGTTAAAATGTGTTTGTTTTATTTTACTTTCCTTCTTTCTGTGTTTTTTCTTCAGTCTTCTTCTTTTCTTCTTATCACGTGTCAATATGTTGTTGTTTTCCTTTTTTGGTCACTATAATGTCTAGATCTTGTGTTTTTTTTTTTTTCTCTCTCTCTCTCTCTCTTCTCCTCTCTCTCTCTCTCTCTCTTCTCTCTCTCTCTCTCTCCTCTCCTCTCTCTCTCTCTCTCTCTCTCCTCTCTCTCTCTCTCTCTCTCTCATTTTTGGTCACTATATATGTCTAGATCTTGTGTTTGTTATCTCTCTCTCTCTCTCTCTCTCTCTCTCTCTCTCTCTCTCTCTCTCTCTCTCTCTCTCTCTCTCTCTCTCTCTCTCTCTCTCTCTCTCTCTCTCTCATTTTTGGTCACTATAATGTCTAGATCTTGTTTGTTCTCTCTCTCTCTCTCTCTCTCTCTCTCTCTCTCTCTCTCTCTCTCTCTCTCTCTCTCTCTCTCTCTCTCTCTCTCTCTCTCTCTCTCTCTCTCTCTCTCTCTCTCTCTCTCTCTCTCTCTCTC
>JACEEZ010019149.1:168893-186393 GCA_016584305.1 Chionoecetes opilio
GGCTTATGGACACCTAGACGCCTGGTGTTCCCACGTCCTTCATAACATCTGACGGAAGGTTCTTTTAATCGTTTTCCTTCGATCACATCACGTCAAGAACAGCATCGGCACTTGCCACGGCACGGCCACAGTATAGGTGAAGGCACAGTGGAAACAACATGGAGGGGAGGAGGAGGAGGAGGAGGAGGAGGAGGAGGAGGAGGTAATAGAAAGGCTGGTCCGGCAGGTAAAGAGGAACAGCAACGCGCCAAAATATTTATCACTTCCTCGAGAATCGCCTCACGAGTGGCATGACTGGCATGTGGCATGACCCAAGTACCGCCGCCGTGCCAAATCGACCTCAAGGTGGAGTATATCAAACAATGAAGTGATGTTATCGCCCTTACGTAACAACGGGGCCTCGCACTACCCAGCCCCAGGTACTATGAGAGGTACCCACGGCCATACTAATTTTATGAGGCAATATTTCAAGATGGCAGTTGTCAGCTGTATCGTTATGGCGTTTTAATATCCCGGCCGCTGCTCGCCACTCTTCAGAAGCACCCGAGCGACGCCCCGCCTCAAGGATACGACCTGGGATGACCTGACTGCACATCTACACTCCCGCACGGTGCCAAAGCAAAAAGTGAAAAAAAACTCAAAATATAAAGCCTTTAGCGCTCCAACCATTCGCGTTTGTGTGTGGTGTGTGTGTGTGTGGTGTGTGTGTTGTGTGTGTGTGTGTGTTGTGTTGTGTGTGTGTGTGTGTGTTGTGTGTGTGTGTGTGTGTGGTGTCGTGTGGTGTGTGTGTGTGTGTGTGTGTTGTGTTGTAATAAATGTACATGACTGGTAAAAAATACTGGTGTGGTGTGTCTGTGTACGTATAACGTTGTTTGACTGAGTATTTTAGAAATGATGTTTCTCTGGTGGTTGAAAGCTGTCGTCACGAGTGTTGGTGTTGGGTGCGTGTGAAATCATAAAAGCTGAAATTATTCACTCTCTTCATTACATAAACCACTTCTAGTGCGATATCTAAGACAAAAAAGACCCTTTCCTCCTCTTAACTCACCACACGCTCCTGGCCTTTGACGCCAGATCACCAACACGCTCTTCTCTCACTCTTACTCGTCATCACCCTCCACTATCACACGAGCATCCGACGCCGGACAACTACCTCTTTCCCACCACCCACACTCCTCCCCCTCCCTATCCCAACTACCCCCACCTCACGACACTCACCCCTACTCCACCTCCATAACCATACTACCCCCACAATCCGCCCACCCGCACTCGCCTAACCACCTCGCCGGTCGCCACCCTCATAAACCATCTGGAAACTTCGTCACCTAACGACACTCACCCCTATCTACCCATAAAATGAACCGCCAATCTGCCCACAGAGACCGTTTAAAGCAGCACCGCGGCGCCACCCTCATAAACCATCGTGGAAACTTGATGCAGTATAATCGTATCAATAAGGCATTATGTTGAACCATTTATAATATATTTTCTGAGCCTGACTTTTATGATAGCTTTATCAAGAGGATCCCATTAACAGCGCAGCCTACACGGGTAGTCTCCCAGTGGGGGGGGGGGAGAGAGAGGGAGGTTATTGGGGGGGGAGGGGGGCGGCGCGTGCTGGGCGGTGAGGCTCATGGTCTCCTCCCCACCACACCCCTAGCCTGTCCTCCCCCCTCCCGCTATCACCCTTCATCATCCCCCTCCCCACAGCCGCCAAGGGAGTTCTTTATAGTGGTGACGCGCAGTAACCTTCCCACGTTGCAACAATTACCCGCGTTAAGCACTGCCTGCACACCGCGCATTAACGCTGACTGTGGGGCCGCGCAGCTGTACACGAGCTGGGGGGGGGGGGGAGGAGAGAGAGAGAGAGAGAGAGAGAGGAGAGAGAGAGAGAGAGAGAGGAGAGAGAGAGAGAGAGAGAGAGAGAGACATTGGGATGAAGATCGCGCTGAGACTATAACTTAAGCTCTATAACCATCCCTAAGTTCTTGTTCTATCTCTCTCTCCCCCTTGAAAAAAAACCGTATCTTTTGTTCACATCAAAGGCTAAGAAACCTAGCACAAAATTTATTCTGCTTCCAAATCGAAAAGATGAAAACTAGTAGCGATAAGGACTCGTAATAGCTGATTCTGAATACTTACTGCCTTAACAATGTCTACCTTTTAAGCCATCTGCATGATTAATAACTGCTTAAATAAAATTAAATAAAAACTACAGGCTATATTACAAGCTGCTGCAGTATGACAACAAACAAGTGACTGGAGGGTTGTTGGGCGGCACAAGGTTGTCACACACACACACACACACACACACACACACACACACACACACACACACACACACACACACACACACACACACACACACACACATGAAAACAGACATGGAGACGAACGTGTTGCCTCGTTTGTGGCGCCATTAAGACATTATTTCTGATGCAAATTTGTTTTGTTTAATATACAAATTATTGAAATGCCGAGGAAACGTTGCTTGCAAAAAAAAACACGAAAAAGAACATTGCGGAGACGTCGAACTTAATTGAAAACTGAAGTTGCATCGAATACTCGGAGTAGAATTTATGATGGCAAGATAATTTTTTGGGTGAGTAGAACAGAGTTGGCGCTGCGACCCCTTCTTCCTTCCAGAGTGGCATAAAATCTTCCCTCGTTTTACATGGGCAGTGCGAGTCTAACTACAAAGGTTGACTTGAATGAAACAATGCTGCATGCACGGATGACTGCCTGCACCGCCGTGGCACGCTGGCGGGGCGCAAAACATCAAACACAAAACAAAAAAACTCCACCTATGACAATGACTAAAGCGCAGTGTTGCCACGGCGGCCGCTACACCCCAGCCAAGCCATGATTCATATCGTATAAGGATCATGATACACCGTCAATATATTCCACTAATAGGTCATATATTGAGCGCCGCAATCATTATATCTTAACACCAACGCAACGAAGGCCAACATATTTTTTCTTTTTTTTCTTTCTTTATTAGACAATGAACTTGAGCGATACGATGTTTTATTATCACTGCGAACGGCACGAGAGATAAGAAAACGATCTATTGTTTTGATACATTTCTTTCACCTCACACCTTACTATAGATAATACAGTGCCTGCCCACGACGGGAATTAACCCTTTGAGGCCCAGAACGTCATTTTATGGTAATTTGGCTACCATTAGACGATTTTTAGTGAATATAAGCTATAATGTGAATATAAGCTATAATGTTCTATAGATATGACCTGTTTAATACCCTTGACCACTAGCTAATTTGATATATTAAGTTAGTTTTTGTAATTTTATGGCTAACAACAGACGATTTTATATAGCAAAGGAAAGATCTGGGCGTGAAGGGGCTAACAGATCATTATTCATAGGTAAAGGTGGTGCATGTGAAGTGACTGAGCTTTCTCTTATTACATTCACGTCAGAGAATGTTATAAGGTATGTCTTTTAAATGTTACTCTGTGTTGAGATTAGTTTCGCCTCAATGCACTGAGAGAAAGAAAAAAAAATTGTAAATGATAAACACGCGATAAACGACGGGCATTCTGAATGTATCTTCTTATCTTTTGTAAGGATATCCTGTTTGTTAGCAGCGGACTCGAGAAATATATGTGTGTGTGTGTGTGTGTGTGTGTGTGTTTCATTAATTAACAAGACAGTTGGTAATGGAAACACACGGTGAACAGTAGAACAGGACAGGAGAACAAACAAATAGACAGTTAGTGCTATCATTTATTTTAGTCTCCATAAATAAAAACAGATTAAAAAAAGGTGACGGGATTTAATTTCTTCAGATGTGTTGAAGTCAAAATCCTTTACTTTGAGGTGATTTATGCGAAGCACAGGAGAATGTTTGTATGTGTGTATGTATGTATGTATGTATGTAGCTATATATCTCCTTGTGAAGTGAAAATGTTTGGGGCAACACAACACATTCAAGGGATTTTGATTGCAAATTGAATAAACAGAAAACATATTATATAAAAAAAGAAAAATAAGAAAAAAAGAAAGAAAGAAAGAATTAATATCAAAATAAATCAAACTGAATGAAAAATATGTGTTAAAGAATGCATCATGGTTTGTATAGTGTGTATATTCGTGTATGTGTATGTGTGTATGTATGTTATATGGCAAAACGTTTAATTTAATGTATTTTTCACGTCCATGGTCATTGCTTATCCAGCCTCATTAGGTCTCCTGTATATGGGGCTATCACCTTATCTGTCACTTACTGGAGACTTATGCACAACAATTATGTTCTATGTTATTTCACGCCAACAACTGTCACAATGATAAGTACCAACTATGTCAACAGTCTGATGTACCAACTATGTCAACAGTCTGATGTACCAACTATGTCAACAGGCTGATGTACCAACTATGTCAACAGGCTGATGTACCAACTATGTCAACAGTCTGATGTACCAACTATGTCAACAGTCTGATGTACCAACTATGTCAACAGGCTGATGTACCAACTATGTCAACAGTCTGATGTACCAACTATGTCAACAGGCTGATGTACCAACTATGTCAACAGGCTGATGTACCAACTATGTCAACAGTCTGATGTACCAACTATGTCAACAGTCTGATGTACCAACTATGTCAACAGTCTGATGTACCAACTATGTCAACAGGCTGATGTACCAACTATGTCAACAGGCTGATGTACCAACTATGTCAACAGGCTGATGTACCAACTATGTCAACAGGCTGATGTACCAACTATGTCAACAGTCTGATGTACCAACTATGTCAACAGGCTGATGTACCAACTATGTCAACAGTTCTGATGTACCAACTATGTCAACAGTCTGAGTACAACTATGTCAACAGTCTGATGTACCAACTATGTCAACAGGCTGATGTACCAACTATGTCAACAGTCTGATGTACCAAACTATGTCAAAAGGTGATGTACCAACTATGTCAACAGGCTGATGTACCAACTATGTCAACAGCTGATGTACCAAACTATGTCAACAGGCTGATGTACCAACTATGCAACAGGCGAGTACCAACTATGTCAAACAGGCTGATGTACCAACTATGTCAACAGGCTGATGTACCAACTATGTCAACAGGCTGATGTACCAACTATGTCAACAGGCTGATGTACCAACTATGTCAACAGGCTGATGTACCAACTATGTCAACAGTCTAATGTATGTGTGCGAAGTTGTCCCCCACAGCGAGGTAAAAAGCAGATTTCATAGGATTCTTGTTATATGGATCATTGTTATCATCATTACTATCATTATTATCATCCTTATCATGCTTTACTAACTACTTAACCATCTGTTTTATGGAAAGATGTATTGTGAAGAGTATATTTGCGTAAGTTTCAGCCTGTTGTTTACCATTATATCTGTCATTAATACTGCTGTTATTAAAAAGCATAGGATTCTTGTTAAATGGAACGTTAATTGAAGTACAGAGGAGCCATTAAAGTAACTACAGTAAACTCACAGGAATTCAATACCAGTACAAATAACGACTTCTTTTCGTCGCGGGAGGCACAGGGAAGGAGAGGAGTAGATCAATTGACTTTTAATAGATGAAATGGGTAGAAATGAAACGATAGAAATAATGAAATGATAGTAAATAAACGACAAGTAATAGATAGATGGTTAGTTAATCTTGGGAGAGGAGACCCAGAGAGGCGGGACAGGCAGGATAAATGGGGTCAAGGGGAACGGTGGGTGTGTATGGAATCCTTAACATATCTTCCGAGGTACCTACTGACCATCACCTTGTAAGGAACGAGGACTCATGCAACGCCCTGACTCCTACAGACGAATGAGCTGCCTTATCCTCCTCTTCCTTCTCCTCCTTCTTTTGCCTCCTCCTCCTCTTCCTCCTCCTCCTTTGCCTTCTCCTTCATAGCACTAAATGAAAAAAAAAATCCTACAGACGATAACTTAGAGAACCTTTTCAACCGTTTCATCCCTCGTGGACTTACAACATGTTAACAAATCAAGGCCGGAGGATCGCCCCTTCTCGCCGTTGAGGGAGTCACTGGGTTAAGCTGATGGATCCTGACTGGTGTGAGGGTCCCTAGAGGCTACCCAGCTGGGGGCCACCTTTATGGCTATGGCCCCGCCCTGCACCATGCCCCACCCCTCGGCCCTCCCCTCATGCTCCTTGCTCCGGAATGGCGGGGTGTGGGGAGCGAGGGGGACAATGGGGGAGGAAGGGGGAGGGGTGATGGGGGGCGGCGGCATGATGGAGGAGGACATTTGAACTTCTTCCTAACTGGATAAATCAACAGATAATTTTCGGGATATTTCGTTGAGCATTGTAATCTGGCTACAATGAGTTTGATCCGTGATATACGAGACGGCCCGTAATGAGATGCCTGGCCCGGCCTGGAGGGGGTAGGGGGGAAGGGAGGGGCGTATAGGGGGTGTGTATAACCGAGGGATTGACGTACGCGGCGGCCGTGATTCTTATTCCCGAGGCCGAGTGGTGAGGGACTGAGAGTAGTGACCAGGGTTGCCACTCTAAATGTTCAGAAATCCCAAGACTGCTTCCCACAAATCCCAAGATAGACACAAATATCCCAAGGTCTATAAAAAATACATAGAAACTGAACCCTAAATACGGTACACATGCTTACCTTGAGATAAACTACTGGAGAAATACTTGAAAAATCCCCCAAAATCCCAAAATAGACAAAAAATATCCCAAAGCCATGGCCAAAATCCCAAGATATTGGAAAAAATCTCAAGGAGTGGCATCCCTGGTAGGTCCTGAAAACCACGTCCCGGGGGCTCTACGCGGTCCTCACACTGACCAAGGGTTTGCTGTTACGCCGGTCGCCACAACTATATAGCGGGATGCTGAGACGCTCCTACAGTTCACGCCGTTATCCAAACATGGCGAGGCTGATAAAAATGTCTGAATGGATATGGGCTTCCTCGAGAGGTGGTCGAGGAGGGAGGAGGGGCGGGGTGAAGGGGTGAGGGTGTGGGTGAAGGGGTGAAGGGGAGGGGTGTGGGGGAGGGGGGAGGGGTGTGGGTGAAGGGGTGAAGGGGAAGGGGTGTGGGGGAGGGGGGAGGGGTGTGGGTGAAGGGGTGGGGGGAGGGGTGTGGGTGAGGGGGGAGGGGTGTGGGTGAAGGGTGAGGGGGAGGGGTGTGAGGGAGGGGGGAGGGGTGTGGGTGGAGCCGTGGCTTTGTTGTCAGGTGGTGGGAGAATGTCACGCGGGGAATTTACTGGGGCCAAGAACACGACATCCCCATAGAATGTCACCCCGGAAAGGAACACAAGAGAACGGGAAAGCCTGACAATAAACTGGTCATAACAGTACACACACACACACACACACACACACCCACACCCACACACACACACACACACACACACACACACCCACACACCCACACTCACACCCACACCCACACCCACACACACACCCACACCCACACCCACACCCACACCCACACCCACCCACACCCACACACACCCCCCCTCACCCCCCCCCCCCCCACACCCACACACACCCCACCCCACACCCACACACCCACACCCACACCCACACACACACACACCACACCCACACCACACACACACCCACATCCACACCCCACCCACACCCCACACCCACACCCACACACCCACACCCACACACACACACACACACACCCACACACACCAACACACACACGTTTTCTCCGGAATAGCGTTACGACACAAAAAGATAAAATTCATAAAAGTATGAGTACAGATATACATACATATATTCATGTATATTTTCATATAATATGTACTGTAAGTTTAACGGTGCTCATACCTTTATGAATGTTTCTCTATTAGTGTCGTATTTGCTATTCCGGAGAAAACCCTTTGGCCAAGGGTTACAAAGGGTGGGAGGAGTACAAGGGGTCCAGGGCGGGGGTCCATGGGCCATCTGGGAGGCGCGTCCCACCACTATCTTCGACAGGCTGAACGATGGCTGTGATCCCCTGGTGGGCGGCCCCTCAGGCATGTGTACTTGCTAGTTATTGTCAGGACAAACGTGGACAGTCGGGCAGGAAATGGATCCCTTCCGAGGCGTGGAGACGAGTAACAGGGTAGAGGGAATGGTGGAGGCGAGGGTGGAGGCGAGGGTGGAGGCGAGGGTGGAGGCGAGGGTGGAGCAGCAAGGAGTACCCACCCAGACAGGAGGTGGAGGTGGAGGCAGGAGATCCGAGTAGTGTTGAGAGGTGAGATACAATGTTACAGGGAGGGGACAGGACTCAGGAATATAAATAAAGCTATAAACGGAAGGTACAGAATTGGAAGCGAGGGACGGGGAGGGCGAGGCAAGGAAGGGGTGAGCGGCCGAGCCTACCCTCATGAAGGTAAGGAATGAGGATGAGGAACAGGCGATAAGAATCTGTCCCACGTCAGCCGCAGGGGAGCTAATGACAGCAGCTTGAGAGAGTTTACGGCGACCAGGAAACAGCCTTGCGCACCCTTCCCTAACCCAAGGCCAAGGGAATAGATATAATATACTTTTAACCCCTTGAGGCCCAGAACGTTATTTCCATTGTAATTTGGGTACCATAAGACGAGTTTTGTGAAAATAAGCAATATTTTATAGATATGACGTGTTTAATATCCTTATCCACTAGCGAATTTGGTTTATTTAGTTACTTTTTGTAATTGTATGGCTAACAACAGATGATTATATATATTAATGGAAAGATCTGTGCGTGAAGGGGTTAATATAATAGCAATAGAAAAGGTAATAGAGATCTTAGTTTCCTTGGCCTTGCCCTAACCCGTCAAGACCTTGGTGTTGGGTGATGGCAACGCTGAGGTTTGAGAAAATAAGAACGTAAGAATATAAGAAAATAAGGAAGCTACAAGAGGCCGTGAAGACAAGGTAGGAGGAAAACCCTTCAGAAATTGCAAATGAGAGATTATTTATTTGGCTTCCCTTCCCCGGGCACAGGTTGGGGATGCTGAGACCCTTCTATTTACGGATTATCATTAAATAATATAAATATCTACAATTACTGCCTCTCGATTTTGCGAGCTTACACTCTTAGAAAAGAAGGGTAGGAAAAGGGTAGAAAAAGGGTATTTGTAGTGATGAAATACTGCTACCCTTTTTCTACCCTTACAAATATACCCTTTTGCAACCCTAAATATACCCTTTTCCAACCCCAAATATACCCTTTCTCATCCCTCTCGTCTAAAAAGGGTAGATAAAGGGTAGATGAAGGGTATAATCAGCAGCATCTACCCTCCAGCCTGGACATAGGATATAAAAAGGGTAGTGATGGTGCGATGTAACAATTCTACCCTTAATATACCCCCTATTTCTGAGAGTGTAATTAAGCAAACAGAAGAAAAAAATACCATCACTAACTTAAAATCTGAATTAATATTGTTCTTCGTTTATTCCTCTTTCTATATTTTTTTTTTTTTACCAAATGTCATTAATCTACGAATCGCCTCACCTTAGTCTGGCATGCCAAGTCTCGTCATAGGCACGACTGTAAAAGTTGAAAGTTGACACAAGCGTAGTAAAGAGTAAAATCCGTGTTTACTACACTCTTAGAAAAAAAGGGTAGGAAAAGGGTAGAAAAAGGGTGTTTATAGTGATGAAATACTGCTACCCTTACAAATATACCCTTTTGCAACCCTAAATATACCCTTTTCAAACCCCAAATGTACCCTTTCTCAAGCCTCTCGTCTAAAAAGGGTAGATAAAGGGTAGATGAAGGGTATAATCAGCAGCATCTACCCTCCAGCCTGGACATAGGGTATAAAAAGGGTAGTGATGGTGCGATGTAACAATTCTACCCTTAATATACCCCCCATTTCTGAGAGTGTAATACATACAAATAACACTTTAACTAATAAGGAAAATGATGGCATTAAGACCTTTAATAATTTGATTTTCCTTTTAGGGTGTTGGCTGAGTGCGGAATAACTCTGGCAAGGCTGAGGTCATTAAGTACTCTAGTTTGTTATCTATTACCTTCCCAGTCAAGCTAGCTGATGTTATTAGAGGCCGCAGCTGCCGTACTCCAGCCCTATATACACCGACTTATATCTCATCTCGGTGGCCTCGCTTCTATACAGCATGACACACGTGGCTGTTGTTGCGGATGGGACCAAAAAGCAGCCCACCCCTGATCTAAGGGACTCATATTTCATGTCTGCAATCATTAAATAAACACCACTGAGGGTCTTGTAATATTCAGTCCGTGTCTATGTCAAGCCTCTAGCTTCGGCCAACACTAAGCACAAAGGAATCAAAATAAATATGTATGTAGATATGGAGACGGGACCATACGAGTGTAGCTCAGGCCCTTTAAAATAACACTAGATGAACATACACCCACACATACACGCACACAGATATACACACACACACACACACACACACACACACACACACACACACACACACACACACACAACAGCGAGGTCAACACACTCGAGCAAGAGACGGCGAGAACCTCTCCTCAGACACTCCATCGACTGTTTTTATGTCGATCACGAACGGTTTTAAAGGACAGAGGGAGGGGAGAGGAGGGGAGGGATTGAGGGGAAGGGACGTGGGGGGGGTGGAGGAGGAAGAAGAAGAGGGCGACAGTATCAGAAGTAAGGAAGAAGGAGGAGAAGGAGGGTGAAGAGGAACGTGGTGCAGTAAACGCGTCAAGTGTGGAAGGTGGGAGGAACATATTGATGGTCTTGTATTGAGGTGTGGAGGGAATGGAAGGAGGGAGACGAGGAGATCCCAGCGGGGAGCATGGCCCAGAGAGATGGCGAGCGAGAGAGAGAGAGAGAGAGAAAGAGAGAGAGAGGAGAGAGAGAGAGAGAGAGAGAGAGAGAGAGAGAGAGAGAGAGAGAGAGAGAAATACTCTTACATATTCCTGTAAAGTCAAGGATAGTTTTCATTAGTCCAGCTGAAGCTCTTGACTGTAAAACTTATAAGAATTCATCAATAGTGATAAGAGAGAGAGAGAGAGAGAGAGAGAGAGAGAGAGAGAGAGAGAGAGAGAGAGAGAGAGAGAGAGAGAGAGAGAGAGAGAGAGAGAGAGAGAGAGAGAGAGAGAGATAATGAGGAAGGTCACCCGTGTACTGCGTCAGGAATCCCACCACTTGCCGCCTCTGAATGGAAAATAATGATAGCTAATTTATCGAGAATGGAGGATGACATGGGCGGACAGAAGGCCCCGCATGCCTCACTGCCTGACCTGCCTACTGCCCGTTAACGCCCCGCCGCCGCCACTCTTACGGTCGGCCTAAAACTCTGCCTAAAACTCGGCCTAAAACTCGGCCTAAAACTCGGCCTAAAACTCGGCCTAAAACTCGGCCTAAAACTCGGCCTAAAACTCGGCCTAAAACTCGGCCTAAAACTCGGCCTAAAACTCGGCCTAAAACTCGGCCTAAAACTCGGCCTAAAACTCGGCCTAAAACTCGGCCTAAAACTCGGCCTAAAACTCGCCCTTACCCCTAGAGACCCAGAACGTAATTTTCCATTGTAATTTGGGTACCATTAGACGATTTTAATGAATATAAGCAATGTTTTATAGATATGACCTGTTTACTATCCTTGTCGACTTACTAATTTGGTATATTCAGTTACTTTCGTAATTCTATGGCTCGACAATATACGATTTTTTACAGCAAAGGAAAGATCTGGGCTTGAAGGGGTTAAATCAGCTGGTCAGTACACGGGTCAGCGCGCCATCAAGCCAGTCACTTAGCTAAGACTATAGTGAATGCGAACTACACTGTAAATTATCCCGTAAGTTGGTCGCTCATGAAGCCATCCAATCATTTTTTTTGCCACTATATTATATTTGCTTTAGTACTTCCTGCTGTTGCCTTTCCTGTAAGCCTTCGGGTGAGAATAAAATTGTTATTATTAGTAGTAGTAGTAGTATTAAATCGACCGATCGACTAACGAGCGAAACGAGCAAACCACTTCCATTGTTAATTACAGTTTTAAATTAAGTGAGAGATTGAACGAAATTAGAGAATTGTATAAATGAATATTCTTGATGTAAATAGAACACTAAGAAAATTAAAGGACAGAAAAGAATCTCAGGTTAAGTGGAGTGCTGAAGTTTTCGCATTGTAAAGAAATTCTAGATTTTATAGTCATGAGTGCTATTAGTTTATCTTTTATTTGTACTCTTTTAGGCAAGAGATTTATAGCTTCAATAAAAGTGTAACCGATACAATGAAAAATAAATATTTACAAAGATTAAGTGGACGTCTTGGCATAAAAAAAAATCTTACACTTTCAGAAATGGGGGGTATATTAAGGGTAGAATTGTTACATCGCACCATCACTACCCTTTTTAAACCCTATGTCCAGGCTGGAGGGTAGATGCTGCCGATTATACCCTTCATCTACCCTTTATCTACCCTTTTTAGACGAGAGGGTTGCAAAAGGGTATATTTGCGTCGATCCGAAAGGGTATATTTGTAAGGGTAGAAAAAGGGTAGCAGTATTTCATCACTACAAATACCCTTTTTCTACCCTTTTCCTACCCTTCTTTTCTAAGAGTGTAGTGGTTGGAGATGAAGCAGCCGGTTTTACACAAAATATCTGTACCATGAGAGACAAACACAAGAGTAAGAAATTAACAGCAAACAACGAACAACAGAGAGGTAAGTGAGTGAGTCTTGCAATGCCCACTACATTCCTCCCTCTGCCTCCATCACCCTGTACAGAGGACTTGTTTGTAGATTGTAAATTAAGGAGACGAAGTTGAAGAGAACCTATGAAGCGATAGCTAAGCGTCAAAGGTCACAAGGTCCATATTAGACTGTGGTCACAAGAAGAAGAAGAAGGTGGACGAATGGAAGAGAGGCGTGCATTACTACCACCTATAAGAACACCGATTGTGAGTGACGCAATATGTGTGTGTGTGTGTGTTGTGGGTGGTTGTGTGTGTGTGGTGTGGTGTGGTGTGGTGTGGTGGTGTGGGTGGTGTTGTGTGTGTGGTGTTGTGTGTGTGTGTTGTGTGTGTGGTGTGTGTGTTGTGTGTGTGTGGTGTGTGTGTTGTGTGTTGGGTGACGTCTCTTCCTCCTGTTCCTAACAATCCTAACAAAAACATACCCTCCCTCCCCTCCCCTCCCCTCCCTTCCTTCTCCCTTCCCCCCCACCAAACACTATAGAAGCAGCATCCTCCTCCCTCTAAGCCTACAAATATTTTCAGATTCCACAAGTTTCTCAAGACGGAACATTTTCTCTAATGACTCCTATTGTTTTGTGCTCGGGGGAAATTCCTCTCGTCTGGCTGGCCCTAATTTTTGGTGAATGTTTCTCAGTCTTAGGGTCTTCCACGTACATACATACCACTGTGTGTGTGTGTGTGGGGGGGGGGGGGGGGGGTCCCCGCCGGCAGGAAGTGGTGGTTATAATAAAGTTTTATGGAGCAATAACATTTATATAACTGAACTACTACTACTAACTACTACTACTACTACTACTACCACTACTACCACCACTACTACTACTACTACTACTACATCTATACTACTACTACTATACTACCACTTATTACGGGTACTCACCACCACTACTATACTATACTACTAAATCTCTCTGTCTCCTTTTAAACGCAGTAATATAAATATATCCGAGGAATCACGACCAGACACAAAACTACCCATTGCGCTTGAATGTTTGCGTGAGAAGTATTCCAAAATTTCCCTTGTTCTTAATTGACGCTGAGTGATACGTTTTTGAGTTTATTCTTCTTCTTTTTTCTTTTCTTACTCTCTACATTAGTTGGAAAGAGAGGAGGTGGATGTATGAGTGGAGGAAGGAGGATGGAGGAGGCGTGGAAGGAGAAGGAATGAGATGCGTGGAGGAAGAGGTGGAGGATGGCGGTGGAGAGATGAAAATTGCGTGCTGAGGAGAGGAGGTGGAGATGGGTGGAGTGAGAGGGGTGTTGGATGGCGTGGAGGACGTACGATGTGGAGGAGCAGGAGGAGAGGAGGTGGAGGATGGCGTGGAGGAGAGGAGGTGGAGGATGGCGTGGAGGAGAGGAGGTGGAGGATGGCGTGGAGGAGAGGAGGTGGAGGATGGCGTGGAGGAGAGGAGGTGGAGGATGGCGTGGAAGCTGTAAGGAAGTGGACAAATGGTGGAAGGAAATGAGAGGAGGGAAAGGTCAACGAGAGGAAACTTGATGAAGAAAAGGAGGAGGAAAAATAAAACAGGTGGAATATTAATGAAAATGGAAATTGGACGTGGAAAAAAACTATACATAAAACTGAATTGGAGTCTAAAGGCAAAAAGAAAAGGAGAAATAGGTAACGGAAGAGGGTGTAAGATTAGGAAGAAGAAAAAAAATAGGGAAGTAGCTAAAAGAGTAACAAGTAATAGTAGTTGAGGAAACATTACATCTCACACACTTATATAGTTTGTTGTATAAATTTTATTCTTTCAGCACATTCATTCCATTACACAAGGGCGTAAGGAATCATGCTGCAGGGAAGGAGAATGGTGGTGGTGTTGGTGGTTGTGGTGGGTGGTGGTAGTAGTAGTGGTGGTGGTGGTGGTAGTGTAGTGGTGTGGGTGGTGTAGTGTAGTGGAGTGGTGGTAGGTAGTGGTGGTGGTGTGGTGGTGGGTGGTGTGGTGGTGGTAGTAGTAGTGTGGTGTGGTGGTGGTGGTGGTGGTGGTGGTGGTAGTAGCGGTGGTGGTGGTGGTGGTGGTGGTGGTAGTAGGTGTGGGTGGTGTAGGGGGTGGTGTGGTGGTGAGTGGTGGTAGTAGGGTGGTGGTGGTGGTGGTGTAGTGGTGGTGGTGGAGGATGGTGTGGTGGTAGTAGCGGTGGTGGTGGTGGTGGTGTGGTAGTGGTAGTTAGTGGTGGTAGTGGCGGTGGTGGTGGTGGTGGTGGTGGTGGTGGTGGTGGTGGTAGTAGTGGTGGTAGTGATGGTGTGGTGGTAGTAGTAGTGGTGGTAGTGATGGTGTGGTGGTAGTAGTAGCGGTGGTGGTGGTGGATCTTTTTTTTTTTTTTTTTTTTTTTTAGCTTTATTTACATATATTACATTTTAACACAGAAGCAAAATTTTAACATAGAAGCAATGTGGTGGTGGTAATGAGCCCCAGAACGCGTGAACTCTAATGTTGTGGTACATGACGGTGCCTTGAAGAGCCTCGTGACCAGCTTACAACCTTGCGGGATTGCTTAAAACCAGGCGATTCTTCCCCCGAGTTACTGTTATTCTCGATCCAGGAACATCAAAGCCTCGCCTCGCTAACCTCATGCATAGCAAGTGTGGGTAACGATGGGATTGGCTTGCACTAGACGACGTGTGTGTGTGTGTGTGTGTGTGTGTGTGTGTGTGTGTGTGTGTGTGTGTGTGTGTGTGTGTGTGTGTGTGTGTGTGTGTGTGTGCGTGTGTGTGTGTGTGTGTGTGTGTGTGTGTGTGTGTGTGTGTGTGCGTGTGTGTGTTGACCTAGTTGTAGTTCGCAGACCATTTTTGCTTGGTTGATGAGGTGCATAGGTATTCAAGAAGCAGGTGTGACGGCGTGCCTTCGGTGTGGCGGCGGCGGCAGTCACGTCCTTCTGAGGCAACACAGTATAGTCTTCCAGGGGCGGGAAGGGAAGGGAAGGGAAGGGAAGGGAAGGGAAGGGAAGGGAAGGGAAGGGAAGGGAAGGGAAGGGAAGGGAGGCAGGGAAGGGAAGGGAAGGGAAGAGGAAGGGAAGGGAAGGAAGGGAAGGAAGGGAAGGGAAGGAGGAAGGGAAGGGAAAGGCAGGGAAGGGAAGGGAAGGGAAAGGCAGGGAAGAAAAGGGAAGGGAAGGAGAAGGGAAGGGAAGGGAAGGGAAGGGAAGGGAAGGGAAGGGGCAGAATAAGGGCGACAGTAGCCAAGTCTCCCGTCGGTTATGATGAGAAGTCCACCGTTTTCAGGGCATGCGACAGCCACGTTCATTATTAATTGGGTTGATTTATAACATGTATAAAGTGAACAAGAAACCAACTCGTCAGGAAATACGCCCGAGGGGATGGTAATGAACTGGCTCCTCCTCCACCTCCTCGTCCTCCTCCTCCTCCTCCTCCTCCTCCTCCTCCTCCTCCTCCTCCTCCTCCCCTCCACCCATCGCTGAATCAAACGCAATCGAGCAAGTCATTACAACATTCACTACACCTTAACGCCACTTCCTATGGTTTCGGGAAATGCAAGGAATCGTCGCTCTGTTGTTCAGGTCATTGCTTCATTAGGCAGTGAAGGAGAGAGACGAGCGGCCGCCTGGCACAGCTGCAGCCCGACACTTTCTCGCTGTGACCCGCGGCGTGTTGAGACAGCTGCTGAAGACGCTGACAGATTAGTGGCACAGAGTAGAAAGAGACGGAGCTGGGGCAAAAAAGGTGACAATGTAATTTTTGAGGCCGTTCACAAGCGACGACCATTCCCCAATAAGGCAAAGAGAAGCGTCTACGAAGTTCAACATTTTCTTTTTCTAATGAAAGTGGCAGCCGTGGAAGAGGAGATTACGGAACTCGTCGACTACACTGTATAATAGAGACAGTTAAGGGAATAATGTTATGTTGCTTCGGGAGTTAGTTCGATTTCTGGTATAGAAGTGGTCTGGTGGGTCTGAAGAAGTTGGTCTGGTGGCTCTGAAGAAGTTGGTCTGGTTGCTCTGAAGAAGTTGGTCTGGTGGGTCTGAAGACGTTGGTCTGAAGAAGTTGGTCTGGTTGGTTTGAAGAAGTTGGTCTGGTTGGTCTGAAGAAGTTGGTCTGGCTGCTCTGAAGAAGTTGGTCTGGTTGCTCTGAAGAAGTTGGTCTGGTGGGTCTGAAGAAGTTGGTCTGGTTGCTCTAAAGAAGTTGGTCTGGTTGGTCTGAAGAAGTTGGTCTGGTTGCTCTGAAGAAGTTGGTCTGGTTGCTCTGAAGAAGTTGGTCTGGTTGCTCTGAAGAAGTTGGTCTGGTGGGTCTGAAGAAGTTGGTCTGGTTGCTCTGAAGAAGTTGGTCTGGTTGGTCTGAAGAAGTTGGTCTGGTTGGTTTGAAGAAGTTGGTCTGGTTGGTCTGAAGAAGGTGGTCTGGTTGGTCTGAAAAAGTTGGTCTGGTTGGTCTGAAGAAGTTGGTCTGGTGGGTCTGAAGAAGTTGGTCTGGTTGGTCTGAAGAAGTTGGTCTGGTTGCTCTGAAGAAGTTGGTCTGGTTGCTCTGAAGAAGTTGGTCTGGTTAGTCTGAAGAAGTTGGTCTGGTGGGTCTGAAGAAGTTGGTCTGGTTAGTCTGAAGAAGTTGGTCTGGTTGGTCTGAAGAAATTGGTCTGGTTGCTCTGAAGAAGTTGGTCTGGTTGCTCTGAAGAAGTTGGTCTGGTTGCTCTGAAGAAGTTGGTCTGGTGGGTCTGAAGAAGTTGGTCTGGTTGCTCTGAAGAAGTCGGTCTGGTGGGTCTGAAGAAGTTGGTCTGGTTGCTCTGAAGAAGTTGGTCTGGTTGGTCTGAAGAAGTTGGTCTAGTGGGTTTGAAGAAGTTGGTCTGGTTGCTCTGAAGAAGTTGGTCTGGTTGATATTTCT
>JACEEZ010019149.1:191393-193893 GCA_016584305.1 Chionoecetes opilio
CTTGTCATAAAATCTTGGATGTAGAACAAACAAACAAACAAACACACACACACACACACACACACACCACACACCACACACACACACACACACACACACACACACACACACACACACACACACACACACACACTACACATGCACAAAGAGTAAGATAACTAGACATACGGATATCTCTGCCAGACCTATAATGTAAATAATCCTTCTATTGATACCATTAATAAAGTAACATTAGTACTCAACCCAACGAGGAGATTCTTGACTCCAGGTAAGATCAGCTCGCGAGTCTCCTCATAACTTACCTGAAAGAGAGGAAGAAAACGTACATTAGCATCATGAAAACATATGTTCCCTGGCACATAAAGTGAAGATAAAGCTTTACAAATGTTAAGTAGCACACTGCCTCGCCGCTCAACTCAACTTTGTCCTCTTAACATGTGAGCTTCTGGTGAATAAGGAACTAAGGAACTTCATGGAGAGAAAGGTCAACTAACAAGTGGGTGGGTAAGGCGCCGTCTGTACTACCCAGTATTCCAAGCAAGACCTGCGAGTTTGTGGCCGGGCGCGCTAGCCACTCTTAACACAGACATGCTAGTTAATGATTAGTGTAGGAAAGTTTTAGTGTTTAGCATTGCCTTCGTGGTCGTCCTTGCAGCCACCCTAAGGTCCCGGATATAGGAGGGAGGAGGAGAGATAGATAGATAGATATTTTATTGTCCACAGAAAGGCATAAAAAAGAAGTTACATCATATACCAAATCAGTCATGGACCCAGAAATTACTCTAATCAGTAATGAACAAAAGTATCTCAACGTCAAAGTCTATAAAATATCAAGTTTATAAAAAAAATTCAACACTACTAAAGCAAAATTCAAAACTAACAACACACATATAAGGAGGACATAGGTCACGCAGCCTGGAGGAGGGGGAGGAGGGGGAGGAGGGGGAGGAGGGGAAGGAGGGGGAGGAGGGGGAGGAGGCGAAGGCACGAACTTAAAAAGCACCTGAATTATAGCTTAAGGGAGTGACAAAGACAGTAACTAATAGTGTCGGGCTTGGCGTTGTCTCTGCCCTCAGTGACAGGCTCTTCCTTGGGTACAAACAATGGCCCTCTCACTGCCCGCCCGCCCTCACGCCCACCCTCACGCTCTCCCTTCCCCACCCACCACCCTCCCTCACGCCCGCCCTCAAGCCCCCCCCCCCCCCCCGTCCACCAGCCCGGGGAGGAAGGCGGAGCGGCGCCGTCACGACAGATAATGAGTCACGAATAGAGAAACTGACTCTCCTTGTCTCACGCGCAGGCATGGCGGCCCTGTAAAAATGTTTCCCACTCAGAGGTTGGGCGAACATCTCCCGGGTAATGGAGCGGACACGAGGCCATCGGGGGGGGGGGGGGGGGTCCCAGTGTGGAGGATGAGGGTCCCAGAGTGGAGGATGAGGGTCCTAGTGTGGAGGATCAGGGTTCCAGGGTGGAGAATGAGGGTCCTAGTGTGGAGGATGAGGGTCCCAGTGTGGAGAATGAGGGTCCTAGGGTGGAGAATGAGGGTTCCAGGGTGGAGGATCAGGGTTCCAGGGTGGAGAATGATGGTCCTAGTGTGGAGGATGAGGTTCCCAGAGTGGAGGATGAGGGTCCCAGGGTGGAGGATGAGGGTCCTAATGTGGAGGATGAGGGTCCCAGTGTGGAGGATGAGGGTCCCAGAGTGGAGGATGAGGGTCCCAGTGTGGAGGATGAGGGTCCCAGTGTGGAGGATGAGGGTCCTAATGTGGAGGATGAGGGTCCCAGTGTGGAGGATGAGGGTCCCAGTGTGTAGGATGAGGGTCCCAGTGTGTAGGATGAGGGTCCCAGGTGAGGATGAGAGTCCCAGGGATTGAAAAGGGCGGAGGTGAGATGTGAGAAGTGACTGAGGTGGGTTTGAGTTATGAGGCGGCTTGTGGAGGGAAGATGTGGAAGGTGATGAGGGAAATTGTAAATAGAGGACCAAGTGGAGAAATAGAGTCTTAACTAGGAGGATGTTTGACTCAAGATTGATAGACTAGCAATCATTAAAAGCTATCTATCTATTAAAAGTCTATTGATCTTGGCTTGACTGTTTATAGGAATAGAACGAGAGGTGGTGGTGGTGGTGGTGGCGGCGGTGTGGTGGTGGTGCTGGTGGTGGTAGTGGTGGTGTGGTGGTGGTGGTGGCGATGGTGTGGTGGCGGTGGTGTTGTTGTTGGTGGTGGTGGTGTTGGTGGTGTTGGTGTTGGTGTTGGTGGTGGTGATGGTGGTGTGGTGGTGGTGGTGGCGATGGTGGTGGTGATGGTGGTGGTGGTGGTGGTGGTGGTGGTGGTGGTGGTGGGGTGGTGGTGGTGGTGGTGATGTGTGGTGGTGTGGTGTGGTGTAGGTGGTGGTGGTGGTGGTGGTGGTGGTGGTGGTGGTGGTGGTGGTGGTGGTGGTGGTGGTGGTGGTGGTGGTGGTGGTGTAGCGGTGGTGTGGTGAGGCGCGGGTGAGGGCAGGGTGT
>JACEEZ010019149.1:203893-213893 GCA_016584305.1 Chionoecetes opilio
CATACAGACAGATAATATAAATGTGAGTAATGATGAAGTTAAGAGAGAGGCAATCGTCGAGCTGGCGTGCACATCAAGGTCTGGAGGGGGGGAAGGGGGAGGTAGAGGAGAGGGGCAGAGGAGGGAAGAAGGGGGTGGGGGGAGGGGAGGTACTGCGACAAACGCGTCATAAACCTGTCATCAGAAGGAAAATTTACGAAGCGTCTTATTTCTGGGGGAAGCGTGTGATGATGATGTGGTTGTTGAAGTGTTGGTGCTGCTGCTGCTGCTTCCACTACTGCTGCTGCTGCTGCTGCTGTTGCTGCTGCTGCTATTACTACTACTACTACTGCTATTACTACTACTACTACTGTGTGTTGTTGTTGCTGCTGCTTCCACTATTACTACTGCTGCTGCTTCTGCTACTACTACTACTACTACTACTACTACTACTACTACTACTACTACTACTACTACTACTACTACCACTACTGCTGCTGCTGCTACTACTACTACATCTACTACTACTACTACTACTACTACTACTCTACTACTACTACCACTACTGCTGCTGCTGCTGCTACTATACTACTACGACTACTAATACTACTAATAATAATAATAATAATAACAACAATAATAATAATAATAATAATAATAACAATACTTCTACTACTACTACTACTACTACTACAACTTCTACCACCATTACAAATTCTATTACAGACAGTGACGGTGACTACTATTACTACTACTACTACTACTACTACTACTACTACTACTACTACTACTACTACTACTACTACTATTTGTGTCGTAGCTGCTTGTGTTTCTACTACGCTATTAAGCAAAGATGATGATGATGACTTAAGCTGAATAGAAATACATAAAAAAGTAAGCGCATATACTATATAGAAAAAATTTCAAATGTCCCTTATGTGAAAACAGCGAAGTGTGGTCCAGTACTTGTGAGATGATTTTTTCTTTTTTACATCACAAAGGGCGAAAGGGCCAAGGGCGAAATATACCTAAGTAACAAAAGCCCTCTTAGTTGCCAGTCCCTATAAAGAAGACAGTAAGAGAATAAAAACAGACAGTAAGAGGATACAAAAACTGGGAGAATGGGTCAATTTAGTTAGGGAGGTATCTTGTCACTCCTCTCTTGAAAATATTGAAGTCGTAGGAAGGTGGAAAAATAAAAATAGGAAGTATGTGTTCTATCAAGTGTAGCATTTTTCGTCACATATAGCTACTTAATTAAACCAGGAATCCTTAATGACAGTAAGAACGTCCTCTCTGCCTCGCCCTTAAATGTTTCTACTACACGTCTTAAACAGGGAGATTACGTACTATTATCATAACATAAACTTATACGAACAAAATCGCCCTAAAGAATGAAGCGACTTTTCCCTACAGTATACACGTCACCTACTGATACACGTCAATACGAAAACAACAGAAAAGTGAACAAGTGAAGGCTGATAAGGAGAGAAGAATAAGATACCGGCGTCTAAACCCCTGGAGCGGTAAGAGAATCCTTAGAAATCATAACAGACTGCCATGAGAGGGAGAGGAATGTTGGGCAGGGGAGGTGCAAGGATAGAAGAAGCAGTAAAGAAGAGGTTTTTTTTTTTGAGTTACGGTGAGGTAAGGGAAGGGTAAGAAGGCAGGGGAAGAGGTAAGATGGCAGGGTGGTAGGGTAGGGGGTGGGGTTGGGGTTGGGGGGTTGAGTTGGTGTGGGGGTGGGGGTTGGGGGCCTTCGAAACAGCTGTGTCCTGAGCGAATCAATCCGAGATGGACTTTGCGCTTGTTGCGTTCCTCCCCATCCCGACCTTGCTGCTTCCACACACACACACCACACACACACACACACACACACACACACACACATAAATACTAGGGAGATAATTAATTCCTGGCGCCACGATACTCTCATGGCGCACATAAATATATAAATAGATGCTTTGATAGAAAAAATAGACCTCAATTATAAGATAGAGAGATAAGAGAGAGAGAAAAAGAGAGATAGACACACAGAGAAAGAGAGAGAGAGAGAGAGAGAGAGAGAGAGAGAGAGAGAGAGAGAGAGAGAGAGAGAGAGAGAGAGAGAGAGAGAGAAAAAAAAAGAGAGACACACAGAGAAAGTAGAGAACATATGAGCAAATTACAATGCAATTTGTATATTAATGAGATAATTTGAATAAATAATACTTGTTACATTTGAATTCAAGCTTGTTTGTAAGGAGCTGCCCCTTTGTAATATCATCGCACGCTAGTTACTGCATTTAAAGCGCGGTACATTGCTATGAGTTATCTGTACGGCGTGTGTAGGACTCGGGAATATTCTTTTTATTTGTGTCAGTGTGAGGAGCCAGTGTACAAGGGCGGGACACAGGACACGGGTTCGTTCCCTCCGCCCACCTACCCTGCTGTACCTGTCCCCCTTGTGCAACGCCGCCTTTCCTCACCGCTTAAAGTATAAATAGGAAGCGAAAATAAGTGATGGATTTACTGTATGACCTTATGGTATGAAATGGTTAAATAGTCTATTGTGTTATTATTACATTCAACTATGATTGCGAGTTTAGGCAAATAGAGAAAGTGATAAGATAAGGGAGAGATAGGAAGTTATTTTGCATTGCGTCCCTTCTTCCTTCGCCTTAACCCCTTGAGACCCAGAACGTAATTTCCATCGTAATTTGGGTGCCATTAGACGATTTCTAGTTATTATAAGCAATGTTTTATAGATATGACCTGTTTAGAATCCTTGTCCACTAGCTAATTTGGTTTATTTAGTCAGTTTTCGTAATTCTATGGCTCGACAACATACAATTTTTTATAACAAAGGAAAGATCTGGGCGTGAAGGGGTTAAGGTACATATGTGACGTGCATTCTGTACAGCACAAAACAAAATATTATGTTGTCACCGCCCTGAGTAAGAACACGAACTTAATTTTATAAGGATGTATTTTAAAATTTTGAATAATATGTCGTTTTGGGTTGATAATGGAAACATGATAACGAGTAACAATAGAAGATAACAAAATAAAAGATAAGAATACTAGAGAAAACAAAAAAACAGACATAGATGCAAAAGATAAAACTGCACTAAAACGACGGACTAGAAAGCATTACAAAATATATGAAAGAAAAAAATTGGCATCAACGAGGAATTAACAATGGCAAACACGAGAAAGATAAAAGATTTTCGTCAACAACAAAGAAAGTGAAACTATAATGACGCTAAAAACTACACTAAAACTACGGAATAGAACAAAAACATTGCAACAAAATAAATGCAAAAACAGAAAAATTGCGTTAGCTAGGAATTAACAATCGCAAATTCGAGAAGATATAAGATTTTCGTCAACAACAAAGAAAGTGAAAAACAATAACACTAAAAACTACACTAAAACACGGAATAAAAAAAACATTGCAACAAAATAGATGCAAAAACAGAAAAATTTCGTAAACGAGGAATTAAAAATCGCAAATACGAGAAAGATAAAAGATTTTCGTCAACAACAAAGAAAGTGAAACAGCAATGAAGCGGCGACTCACAGCGCCAAACCTTCGGGGAAACTTTACAGGCCAGACCCTTAACCTTCCGAGGTAGGCCGGGCTTTTAATGGACGCAGGTGATGTGACCTCCTGGCAGATCCGCTTACTTTAACACTACTTAGCCAGGTAATATAATGCTGACCACACCTTACGCCGCGACCACCTCCTCCTCCGCGACCACCTCCTCCTCCTCCTCCTCCTCCTCCTCCTTTTCCTCCTCCTCCTCCTCCTCCTCCTCCTCCTATTTCTCTCCTTTTATTTCTTCATCTTCAACTTATTTTTCCTCCTCATCTTTTTCATCTATTTCTTCTTTTTATTGTTATTGTCTATTTTATTCTTCCTCCTCCTCCTCCTTTCACTCTTTCTTATATTTCTTCTTCTTTTTCTTCCTCCTCCTCCAACTCTCTTTCTTCTATTTCTACTTCTTTATATTTTTTCCTCTTCCTCTTCCTATTTCGCGACCACCTCCTTCTCCTCCTCCTCCTCCTCCTCCTCCTCCTCCTCTCTCCTCCTTTCATAGATTTCTACATTTCCTTCTTTTATTTCAACTTTTTCCTCCAACTCTTTTTTTTTTATTTCTTTTTTTTCTCCCATTTTTTTTCCTCCTCCTGCTCGTCTTCTTCTTATATTACTTCTTTTTCTTCTTATTTTTTAATCTTCTTCCTCTTTCAACACTTTTTTCTTCTGTTTCTTCTATTTCATCAATTTTTTCCGTTCCTCCTCCTCCTCCTCCTCTTTTTCTTCTTCTTATTGTTATTATTTTTTCTTCCTCTTATTCATCTTCTTTTTGTCGTATTACTTCTTTCTCTTTTTCTTCTTCCTCCTCCTCCAACTCTTTTTCTTCTATTTCATTTCCTTTTTCCGTTCCTCCCACTATTTTTCTTCTGTAATTTCTTCTTATCGGTAATCTTTTTCTCTCCTCCTCCAACTCTTTTTCTTCTATTTCATCTTCCTATTCTTTTATATCCATTCCTTCCCCTTTTTTCATTTTCTTCTTTTCTTCTAATATATCTTCCTCCTCCTCCACCTCCTCCTCCAAGGTCCTCGCCCTCCGTCCCGCCATCCAGGCACAACCACCCTCCCTCCCTCCCTCCGTGCACAAGATAGCAGGATCGTTCACGGCGTAATAGTGCAACACAACTTCTCTTAATTACACACTTGCTTTATTGTAGGTGAGTTATGTTGAAATACAATTACGTGTATGTTCTGTGATTACACATGGCGGTATTATTAATTTGATAAAGATCTAGGGTCCCCACCTCGCCTCACGTCCACAGCGGGGCAGTGAGTCCAGTCCGTTCAATCCTCCTGCCAGTCCGTTCCTTTCCCCTGCCAGTACAGTCCGTTCTTTCCCCCTGCCAGTCCGTTCCTTCCCCCTGCCAGTACAGTCCGTTCCTTCCCCCTGCCAGTCCGTTCCTTTCCCCTGCCAGTACAGTCGTTCCTTCCCTGCCATCCGTTCCTTCCCCCTGCCAGTACAGTCCGTTCCTTCCCCCTGCCAGTCCGTTCCTTCCCCCTGCCAGTACAGTCCGTTCCTTCCCCCTGCCAGTCCGTTCCTTCCCCCTGCCAGTCCGTTCCTTCCCCCTGCCAGTACAGTCCGTTCCTTCCCCCTGCCAGTCCGTTCCTTCCCCCTGCCAGTACACGTTCCTTCCTTCCCCCTGCCAGTACGCGTTCCTTCCCCCTGCCAGTCCGTTCCTTCCCCCTGCCAGTACAGTCCGTTCCTTCCCTGCCAGTCCGTTCCTTCCCCCTGCCAGTCCGTTCCTTCCCCTGCCAGTCGTTCCTTCCCCTGCCAGTCCGTTCCTTCCCCCTGCCAGTCCGTTCCTTCCCCCTGCCAGTCGTCCGTTCCTTCCCCCTGCCAGTCCGTTCCTTCCCCCTGCCATTTACAGTCCGTTCCTCCCCCTGCCAGTCCGTTCCTTCCCCTGCCAGTCCGTTCCTTCCCCCTGCCAGTCCGTTCCTTCCCCCTGCCAGTCCGTTCCTTCCCCTGCCAGTCCGTTCCTTCCCCCTGCCAGTCCGTTCCTTCCCCTGCCAGTCCGTTCCTTCCCCCTGCCAGTCCGTTCCTTCCCCCTGCCAGTCCGTTCCTTTCCCCTGCCAGTCCAGTTCCGTTCCTTCCCCTGCCAGTCCGTTCCTTCCCCCTGCCAGTCCGTTCCTTCCCCCTGCCAGTCCGTTCCTTCCCCTGCAGTCCGTTCCTTCCCCTGCCAGTCAGTTCCTTCCCCCTGCCAGTACAGTCCGTTCCTTCCCTGCAGTCCGTTCAATCCCCATGCCAGTCCGTTCCTTCCCCCTGCCAGTACAATCCGTTCCTTCCTTCCCCCTGCCAGTCCGTTCCTTCCCCCTGCCAGTCCGTTCCTTCCCCTGCCTTGCCAGTCACACTCACTATGAAATACTCCCCGAAGGACAATGAAAAACCCATGAAAAAAGCTAGGAACAATGTCACCTAAATAGCAGAGTGGCATAGGTCAAGTATAAGCCGATGTAAGATACCTTCATAAGGAGAGGAAAGCCCCGCCACAAAGGACATATTGACTGGGTACCGTTTGGGGCGCATTGGCGGGTCTCTTGATGCCTTATCTGCTTCCCGGGGGGCTGCGGGTCTCGCCTCGCCTCGCCTCGCCTCGCTTCTTGGGTAGTATTATTCAGTCTTGTTATAGTGCGATAAGCCAATGACCGCAGAAGGTAGTGCGATCCCAGCCATCAGAATCAACATATCGAATATTCTTAGAAGAGATTCTCGCTACGTGTGAGGGAAGGCGAGCACGGGCGGAGGGAGCTTCATAGATGAGTTGATACAGCGTCTATAGTCGGACCGGATTAAAGTGGCAGTTTGGGCGGAGTCGCCTGAGGCCTCCAACTGTTTACATGATCAATATTATCAGTACGTGTATATCTCTTTCGTGATGCCTTTTACAAATATCACAAAAGTTAAGCTCAATTATTCTAAATATGTGGCAATAGCGCATTCCTGAGCTGCCCCAACAGAACTGCATGTTTAAGCCGGTCCAACTATAGTGTGTTTGTTGTGGTGGTTCCAGTGGTCGGCAATCCGCATGTAACAGGCGGGTGGGCGGCGTGGAATCAGGGCTCGGGCTAGCTCATGCAAGGCCTCGTAAGGACTCAAGGATGTGTGTACTCAGGAATGTCAAAGTTTTACGTGCCATGACAACATTAAGATTTGAAAAGATAACAATTTGCATATATCTATTACCAAATTAACCTGTATAGAAAATAGATAAGATTATAGTGAAATACCGTTTTAAGTAATGATCTAATGAATATAATTAGTGAAATACCGTTTTAAATAATGATCTAATGAATATAATTAGTGAAATACCGTTTTAAGTAATGATCTAATGAATAAAATAGTAACATCTCCACTCTGATTTAGCAACGTCCATGAAATAAATGTGCTTTAAGTTTTTGCCTTGGTTCTTCATTCTGCCCTTGGTTCATAATTTCCTTCAGAGTCAATGCAAGAAAGATCAAGGAAACCCCCGACCCGAGGCATGCAGTCCCGCGCCTGGCTAACACAGAGCCGGTGTTGTGCCCGCCTGAGCTACACCCTCGCCGCCTCGCCTCGCTCTTGTTGGACGTTCTCAAGCGGCCCATAAACCACGGCGGCACACTCAGCCCCGCGCCGATCCTGAATGTCAAGTGACCTGTTTTGGAGTCTGCCTTGTTTATGCAGGGTGGCCTCGTCAGGGTGGTGGCAGGGGTTGTTGCAGCGGCAGGGTGGTGGCAGGGCTTGTTGCAGCGGCAGGGGTTCGTATTCGTATACCATCATGCCACACCACACTGCATGCCACAACGCCTCATTCACGCCATAACGCTTATATATATCATCCATCTTTGACTTCGTGCTTCCTCCATTCACTGTGCTTCCTTAATCGCCACTATTAACCCCTTCACGCCCAGATCTTTCCTCTGCTATGACAATTGTCTGTTGTTAGCCATAAAATTACAAAAAGTAACGGCCAGATCTTTCCTCTGCTATGTAAATTGTCTGTGTTAGCCATAAAATTCAAAAGTAACAGCCAGATCTTTCCTCTGCAGTACAATTGTCTGTTGTTAGCATAAAATTACAAAGTAACGGCCAGATCTTTCCTCTGCTATGTAATTTGTCTGTTGTTAGCCATAAATACAAAAAGTAACGGCCAGATCTTCCTTGCTATGTAATTGTCTGTTGTTAGCCATAAAATTACAAAGTAACGCCCCAGATCTTTCCTCTGCTATGTACAATTGTCTGTATGTTAGCCATAAAATTACGAAAAGTATACGCCAGATCTTTCCTCTGCTATGTACAATTGTCTGTTGTTAGCCATAAAATTACAAAAAGTAACGGCCAGATCTTTCCTCTGCTATGTACAATTGTCTGTTGTTAGCCATAAAATTACAAAAGGTAACGACCAGATCTTTCCTCTGCTATGTACAATTGTCTGTTGTTAGCCATACAATTACAAAAAGTAACGGCCAGATCTTTCCTCTGCTATGTACAATTGTCTGTTGTTAGCCATAAAATTACAAAAAGTAACGGCCAGATCTTTCCTCTGCTATGTACAATTGTCTGTTGTTAGCCATAAAATTACAAAAAGTAACGGCCAGATCTTTCCTCTGCTATGTACAATTGTCTGTTGTTAGCCATACAATTATGAAAAGCATCGGCCAGATCTTTCCTCTGCTATGTACAATTGTCTGTTGTTAGCCATACAATTATGAAAAGTAACGGCCAGATCTTTCCTCTGCTATGTACAATTGTCTGTTGTTAGCCATAAAATTACAAAAAGTAACAGCCAGATCTTTTCTCTGTTATGTAAAATTGTCTGTTGTTAGCCATAAAATTACAAAAAGTAACGGCCAGATCTTTCCTCTGCTATGTACAATTGTCTGTTGTTAGCCATCAAATTATGAAAAGTAACTTAACATACCAAATTAGCTTTTGAAAAATGATACTAAACAGGTGATATCTATAAAGTATTACTTATATTCATAAAATTTTATTCTTTATATTATTTTTTCTATTTTAGTACTTCTCTCACGCTGCCGCCAACTAACACAAATGATTTCCTATCTTGGATGTAAACCACGAGTCTGTAGTTACGTGGCTCGTCTTGCTGCGTAGACAACTCTTCGTCAGCAGTAACTTCACCAGGAAAGACATGTAAACACTCGTTGAAAATTATAATGAACTCATAACAGGAACGGAACATGGATGACTCCTTATTTATAGATGAATAAATTTGAATGGCCTGTGTGTCTGGAGTGCTCCGAGACCTTCCCAGTGACGGACAAACATCTTACAGCCAATATGTCAGCCAAGTCAGACCCCAGTGGTGTGTGAGGTCAACGGCAAGCACCTCCCATGACCCTCGTTCTCCCCCTCTGTTGTACCTCCTTGACTCCCTCCCTCATATTCATCGGTCCTTCTCTTCTCCCTCCCTTCCTCCTCAATGCTTGCCACGTAAAAATGTGCCCGATACAATAGTTTGAAAATTATAAAAAAGGAGAATCAAAAAGTATTTATTGGTCCCTTCATCAGAGGTCTCAGCGACAAGACATTACAGCCGCGGCTTTGTCTCCACTGGGACCACAAACACTTTCCTCCACATTTTCTCACATGATGAAAAATCAGAAAAATATTGTTTTAGTGGGACAGTTTTTTTATTGGTGATAATAATTGCGCCTTAAAAGTAAGAGAGAAACCTTTTATGGATCTTAAGAATAATTCCGCTTTAAAAGTAAGAGAAAATCCTTTTATGGATCTTAAGAACCGACGTTGCTGAGAACAAAGAAGAATTCCCGTGCCCAGGTGAGGCCGTTTGGCTGGCTGGTGACAAAGGGAGAGGCGGGTGGGGTTGGGGGACGTGGCGGGGCGGAGCCTGAGCTTGTCTTGACACGGCTGCATGGGTTCCTACAAGGTGTCTTCGCGGCCGTGGACGCACCATTCCTCCTCCGCGAGGTGATAAGTTACGCGCCTGTGACAGGTAGCAGGACCTACCGGCAGCCTCCCGCAGACCAATGACATACCTGCACCACAAAGCTACTGACCAGTCCTGGGGTCCCGCGGCAGCCCCACACGTGGCTGGAACACGGGCGCAGGAGACTCAGGCAACTGGCTCAAGCTTCCAGGAGACTAACGAAACTGTCTCAAGCTTCCAGGAGACTAACGAAACTGTCTCAAGCTTCCAGGAGACTAACGAAACTGGCTCAAGCTTCCAGGAGACTAACGAAACTGTCTCAAGCTTCCAGGAGACTCAGGAAACTGGCTCAAGCTTCCAGGAGACTAACGAAACTGTCTCAAGCTTCCAGGAGACTCAGGAAACTGTCTCAAGCTTCCAGGAGACTAACGAAACTGTCTCAAGCTTCCAGGAGACTCAGAAAACTGTCTCAAGCTTCCAGGAGACTCAGGAAACTGGCTCAAGCTTCCAGGAGACTCAGGAAACTGTCTCAAGCTTCCAGGAGACTCAGGAAACT
>JACEEZ010019149.1:223893-230402 GCA_016584305.1 Chionoecetes opilio
CGTCCACCACAGTAGTAATGCTTATTTTCACAGTAACTCTTCCTCGCAGTTATTTCACTCCTCAGTATTTCAGTAATTTCTGGTACTCTTTTATTTTTCATGAATTTCTCAATGGACGATCCCCTTAAACGTAGGGTCACTTGCATCACATGTCAATATTTTATCATTTTCCTCACTGTGCAGATAAACTAGTCTTCATCAACTACGGCATTGGCGGGACCCTTGCAGCATCAGGTCGCGGCCTTCGCTGGGAGGGCGTGGCGCGAGGGGGAGGGAGCAGAGGCCGGAGCGGGGAGGGTCGGGAGGCAGGGCGTGTGTCTCTCGTTACCGCGGGAGGGGTCACATGACCATCAGGGCCGCCGGGATGAGATAGTATTTTGAGCCTCTAACCACAATTAAGCTTGCCTCCCATTATCATGAAGGTACACTGAAGCAGCTCATTAATTGATTTAGGAATTCACAACATTTCTTCTCTCAAGTTCTCAGCATGTTCCCTTGGCACGTATACATCCTTCCTTTCCTTATTCTCGGCCCACCTATCCCTGTGGAGGGTCAACGCCACCATAGAGGTGAAGAACACTCCTAAAGTGGTCACCTGTGTTTTAGAGTGCGCGATGTGTCAGCCTTATAAGGAAGTGGCTTGTTGCCTCGTACGATTTAAACCTGAAAGTATATAACCTTGAGATGACCGATCCAATTAACTACATTTTTATTCGCAGAGAAGACTGTTAAGAGCTAACTTTATATCAGGTCACCTTCGAATTAAGGTGGGCAAAAGAATGCAAGCTATGCGGGGCGGCCTTGGCACGCTACGCTGAATAATGATGGCAAAAAAAAGGGCGGGCTGTGGACGGCACCGACCGGCCCAGTGTAACACGAGACCAAAACCTCTAAATACCCACAAGTCAAGGGCCGACAACTCACGTGCCTCTCCGCCATCATGAAAACCATCCAGTGACTTAGACTGAGCGACAAGAGAAGCAGCGACGTGGCGTGCGTCCGTCTCCTTCATCCTATACTTACATGAGGTGAAAAGCGATGCAAACACGGCCGCTCATTTTGAACATTTACGAAGTACACACTCAACTACGATCCATATTTCAAGGTGAGAATATACCCAGGTGGCGCGACTTTACCTAGTATCGATCAAAGCGTCACGTGCTGGTATATAGGATAGAAGCCTTAAAGAATCCCTTCCTTGGATACGGCCTCTTGTAGCTTCCTTATGTTCTTATGCAGCACAGGATGGCACTCAGCGGCCCGCAGTGACTCAGGGCGAGGGGCGTCAGGTAGATCCTGTGACATCCTAAACACGCAATCCAGACTTGTTTGATCAGGTCACGAGATTGTTTTTACATTATTAATTAGGCGCTGATGAGCTGAGAGAAAGGCTTGTCTGAGCAGAAGCAGAGCTACGGGGGTGGCGGCGAGGCAGAGGGCCGGCCCGGGGGTGTGCAGCCTTGTCTCCCACAGTGTGTTGCTAATGACGGACAAAGGGAAATGGCTGAAAACTATGTTTTCACAGACTACCAAAGCAATGACGTTCACACTTTCGTCTTTTAAGTCTTGGTTACCGGCCACGCCCGCCGACCACCCGTGCTGGCGGCGCCCTTTGATTGCTTCAAGGACGCAGTTCGATCAAATGAATGCCTGACTCGATATAAAAAGTGCACGGTCGTTTCTATACGGTGTGTGGGACGGCGGCAAAACGTAGCAATTACATACGTTAGCAGCATCAGGACTAATGGTTCACCACTCCAAAAGTTCCCCACCAAGCATGAAATTGTGGCGAGATCAAGCATTTCAGGCCCACTAATGTCTGCCCCGTCACCGTGAAATGAAGGCTCACGTTGACATAATGTCACTCTTGGAACCACGAAAAAAATTAACCTTTGGAAGGCGCCTCGGCCTCCCTGCCCCCGAGCACATCTGGCGAGAATAATCCGTCATCTCGTAGCCCGCCGACTGGAGGTGGAATGGGAAGCTTTCTCCCCATAAGATGGCTGACGGTGCGCCAGATAGGCCTAGTCAAGCCGCTGGTTTGTGTCGTGCAAGAAGTATGTGGCTCCACAACGAAAGGACGGAACACATCCTTCAGAACTGTCAGTCCGAAATACTCTCGGCCTGAGAGATCGCCTCTACGACTGTTCAGTAGTAGGCGACAAGCCTTGATTACATCATTCTGATTGAAATGTAAACGACAACGAAGTGAAATAATAGTACGTAATTTGAAGTACAGTAATGCAATAAGTACGCCAAGCCCCGGTGAGGCAGCAGTCTGCTATAAGGTTCCCGTCCTTCCCGCCGCGTCACCCGGGGCCCGGCCGCCGAGGTCCAGCCACCGCATCATTACACGCCATCACCCACACGCAGGTACCACCTCATATAATTTATAATGTGCAATTACCGGCTTGATTAATGGTATCAAAACATACCACATATAAAACATTGGATAATAAAGAAGTAAATGAGGGAAGCTGTGACTTGCCTAACAAAAATTAGCTAAGGATCAGGCCACCGAGGGCACGGAGGGTGTGACAGCGGCGGCCTCGTAGCCTCCTGAGTCCTGAGTGCGGAGTGCGGAGCGGCGCGGCACCGGCGAGGAACAAGACATGTGTGGCGCGTGGCAGGCCAGGCCGCCCCCAGCCAGCACGTGAGTCCCGCCGCCACACCACACCGCCCTTCGTGGGAACTAGAATCACCTTTCACCCGGTGGCGTTAATAATCTGGCGCCGCGACACAACTCACACGTGGGGAAATGTCACTCACAGTACTTTTCAAATCAATATAACTTTTCCAGTCTAGTGTTTCCCTCGGCACCATAAACAGTTCACAACACGTATGCTTGGCCACTGAGCGACGGACGCCAAGGATGTGCACAGTACAGGAGGCGGTGTTGTGTTTGTCCCCAGCGGCGGTGACCCCACTCCACACTATACATCACTGACAACAAACGAGACCACGCCAGCTAACAAACACAGCTGAACAAACACACATAAATCACCTCCATCCCCCAGACACACACAGCCAATGCGGCGGCCGTCAAAGGGTACCGCTGTGTGTAGCCTGTGGAGTGACCGGCGAGGAGGGGCGCGGCGCGAGAGACGAGACGACACCGGGCAGGTTGGGCAGCGCGGGGCGGAGCTGAATGAAGGTAGCGTGATCCTCCCGCCCGACCACTGGCCACTGAACCGCGCTCGCCTACCAGTGTCCAGCCACCGCCCGCCCCACCTGGCCCTCGCCCCGCCAGGACCAGGACACCCATTGACGCCACCACCGCCAGCAGGGCTACTCTGTCCCCAGTATCCACCGCGCCACGAAGGAACCGTGACACATACTTCGGGTTTATTTGTAATACATTGTTGTTTTGGGAATAGGCGAAGGGTCATGTACACACACACACACACACACACACACACACACACACACACACACACACCACACACACACGTTTGTATCACATATATTTTCTCACTCATTCACTCATTATCCTACCCATCTCCATTCTCTCTCTCTCTCTCTCTCTCTCTCTCTCTCTCTCTCTCTCTCTCTCTCTCTCTCTCTCTCTCTCTCTCTCTCTCTCTCTCTCTCTCTCTCTCTCTCTCTCTCATTACATACAAAAATTACCTATTTAACTCAAGAGGTGACATGAGGGCCCTGCAATGTAGAAGGTGTCAAGCGTCAGGCGGGTTACTACTGACTGCCACTGCCTACCACCATAACGCTCCCCAACCTGCACCATCTGTTTGCAATCACCTTCATCTAACGGGGGACTATTGATGATAAGCTGCAAGGTATTTCGCCAACTGATCGCATACAAATGGGTCCTTAATAATGCTAATAATGTCCTTAATATCTGTTTTGCCTCTCTACCCTTTTTTTACCTCTTAACAAATAGGTGGATCAATGAAAAGATTACTGGGCGACGGGCGTGTATTGAAGGCAAATTATACAGGACTAATTTTGATGTAATAAAAGTAGGAGAACTGAATACAAAGAAACAGGAAGTGTAAGATGATAACACGGAGAAACTCTGATGCAAAAGGTCATTTACAAACTGGAAATTAATAAATAAATATCATTATGAAATATGAGACAATATTATTTTGTGTTTAACTGTGAATGCTAATATTTCTTATTCTCATATTACCATATTTGCCTACGTGTGTGTGTGTGTGTGTGGTGTGTGTGTGTATGTGTGTATGTGTGTGTGTGTGTGTGTGTGTGTGTATGTGTGAGTGTGTGTGTGTGTGTGTGTGTGTGTGTGTGTGTGTGTGTGTGTGTGTGTGTGTGTGTGCAATATCATAGTAGAGAACGAGTATAGAAACTCCTCATAATCATATATCCGTTAGTAGTATTTTTTTTATTCCTCTTAATATATTCCACACAATTAATTACTCGTCGTCTAATTAGTTACTGAACACTAACAATTATTATCTACATATGCATTAACAAGGGTCTGCTCAAGGGGGCGCAAAAAAAAAAGTCACCCATTATAGCGAGACCGAAGAAGAACCCAGGGAGGAATGTAGCCGCCCGAGAACTGTAGCATCTGTGGGGCGTCAAGAGCCTGCTGGGGGAATGCGGGAGAGAGCGCGACGAGGAGTGAGGGACAGAGAGTGGGCGTGACAGTGAGTAAATGAGTGACGGTGAATGCATGAGTGAGTGACAGAGGCAGGGTGAGTGTTAGAGGGACAGTGGGATGAGTGAGGATGGTGGAGAATTTCCTTATAACATTTGGGACGTTCTCTCTCTCTCTTCTTCTCTTCTCTCTCTTCATCTCTTCTCTCTCTCTCTCTCTCTCTCTCTCTCTCTCTTTCTCCTCTCTCTCTCTCTCTCGTCTCTTCTCTCTCTCTCCTCTCTCTCTCTCTCTCTCTCTCTCTCTCTCTCTCTCTCTCTCTCTCTCTCTCACACACACACACACACACACACACACACACACACACACACACACACACACACACCATACACAAAGAAGTGCCTCGCAGGTGACTCACAACAACAACAACACCAGCAGGAGCGAGTGACTGGCTGGCTGGTCCTCCCTCCCTCCCTCCCTCCCTCCCTCTCTGATCATCCCTGGCACCGTTAGTTCCCGCGCCGAGAGATAAATGCTCCCATGTCCCCGTCGGCACCCAGCTGAGGCGACCCCTTCATGCTGCACACACCAACGCTCCCAGTGGCACCTGTCGCGTCACCCACCACCACACACCACACCACACCACCACCGCCACCACCACCACCAGTACCACCACCACACACTACACACCCAAAGCCACAGGTGTGTTTTAAATGTATGTACCTGTGAATGACGCAAGTTGACGCAAGTTGACACAAGTTGACGCAAGTTGACGCAAATTGACACAAGTTGACGCAAGTTGACACAAGTTGGCGCATCACACGACCATCTCCTCAGCTGATTAACTAGTCTGGGTTTTTTTTTACGAGGTGAAAAATCCTGACCCCTTGCTGCTTACTGACTGATATTTGATGCCAGGAGAAGGCAATACTACGCTTCTTCTAAATTTCAGTTGTATTTTATCATAGTTAACCATATTATCAGGTAAGCATAGGCATACTTTTAAGCATGAGACCTTATGAGCAATTGGAATTTTCGCCTCGTTAAAAAAAATTAGACTATAACTACTAACCGAGACGATGGGTGAAGGTGCCGTGTTTTCATTCATAGAGATGCAAAGGGAGTGAGTATTGGGTAGTGGAGGCTGATGGTGAGGTGGATGAGGTAGGTGGAGGTGGATGGTGAGAGATGGCGAGGTGTCCACATCCTCCACCACCGAGCGGCCGTCCACATGAGGCTGGCAGCTCGGGGTCGCCGGGTCGAGACTCACTGATTATATATCTCGGATAATCTTAACCCCCCCCACTCTCTTTTTTCCCCTTTATTGTGTGTGTGTGTGTGTGTGTGTGTGTGTCTGTGTGTGTGTGTGTGTGTGTGTGTGTGTGTGTGTGTGTGTGTTTGTGTTGTGTGTGTGTGTGTGTGTGTGTGTGTGTGTTGTGTGTGTGTGTGTGTGTGTGTGTGTGTGTGTGTGTGTGTTGTGTGTGTTCGTGTGTGTGTGTTTATATACCTAGTAGTAGCACACAGAGCTTTACAGTAAAAGTACTCCATATCCATATTTATATTATTATTTGCATCGACATAAATGTCGATGCAAATAATAATATAAATATGGATATGGAGACAGGACTACGCGAGTATACTTGTACTATTACTGTAGCTTAAGCTCTGTGTACTACAATTAGGTATATAAACACACATATATATATATATATATATATATATATATATATATATATATATATATATATATATATATATATATATATATATATATATATATATATTATATATATATATATATATATATATATATATATATATATATTGCTTATTTATGGGGTGTTTCCAATGTATTGTGTGTATGAAGAAGAGAGAGAGAGAGAGAGAGAGAGAGAGAAGAGAGGAAGAGAGAGAGAGAGAGAGAGAGAGG
>JACEEZ010019150.1:8386-48735 GCA_016584305.1 Chionoecetes opilio
GGTACACCAGGGCGAATATCACCGATCTCGACATCACTCCCTTTCAACAACAACACAGAATTTAGATGAAAAAATTTAATACCCCAAGTATCGGAATTCTGCTATCCAGCACCTCTGAATGCCCACGGGTGCCAGTTACTAGGGGTTTTACTGTACAACCAAAACTCGGCCGAATTGACAAGCATGGTCAGCCAGGGAGTGAGGTGCATGCATGCAGGGAACAGCATGGCTGTAATAAGCAATACTGTAAAAGGCTACTTGGCATCATGTCGGAGTGCATTATGAGGGGTAGGGATGGTTGAGTGTCAGTCAAATCCTCACCCGTTCCGACATGATGCCAAGTAGCCTTTTACAGTATTGCTTATTACAGTCATGCTGTTCTTATGTACTGCTTATTTGGTTAATAACATGTCTATTAATACCAATTGTGTCGTTATAAGATACTGTAATGTTCCATAACTAGTAAAAAGTATGATTAAATAATTCAAAAATTCACCGAGGGGCAACCGCGAGTGCACATCGCATACCTCCATACACCGCCTTCCGCTGTGATAATACCGGCCGCCGTGATTCTTTCTCACTTCAATTCACGTCTAAAGGAAGCCTCAAAAAGTATATGGCACGTACCTAGAGTCATGACGAAGGTCGAGCGACAACCTTCGTCGACTGAGGAAGGATACCATAAAAGGGATATTTTTCGGAACGAAGAGCAGCGACGACGGTCGAAGGTCGGCACGAAGACACGGTACCCCCGTGTCTTCGTGGCAACCTTCGTTGCTGCTCTTCAAAATATCCCTTTTATGGTACCCTTCCTCAGTCGACGAAGGTCGTCGCTCGACCTACCTCATGACTCTTGGTATGGGCCTATGTGTATAGTATGTAACATTTTCTACTTAGAATAACACGTTCTTTCACCTGTATCAATATTTGCAGAAACTTGTGATACACCTCGTATAGAAGCACAGGTAAAAGCTGGGAAGACCTAAGGCAGTACTACTCTGATTGTCCATGGAATGATTACTGCTTCCATGTCAAAAGACCCATCTCTTTGTGCAGAGCACATAACTGAGGTCATAGTCTCTGGCATGGAGGCGTACATTCCACATACTTTCTCTAATCCTAAAGCCTGTCAACCTTGGTTTAACTCTGCTTGTTCTCATGCTGTCCGAGATAGAGAGGTGATCACAAACGGTACCGTAAGCATCCATCTCCTGAAACTCATGCCCTTTATATTTATGCCCGCAATCATGCCAAATCTTTACTTCAACTTACCAAAAACTCTTTCATTCATAGAAAATGTCAAAATCTTTCTGAATCAAATTCCTCTCGTGACTTCTGGCATCTAGCTAATAACATCTCTAACAATTTTTCTTCTTCATCTTTCCCTCCTATGCTTCACCCAGATGGCTCCACAGCTGTCTCATCTACTTCTAAAGCTGAACTCTTCGCTCAAACATTTGCTAAAAATTCCACTCTGGCTGATGAAGGGTTTGTTCCTCCTTCTCCTCCACCCTCTGACTATGTTATGCCTGTCATTAAGATCCTTCGGAATGATGAACATCCCCACAAACATCCTTCTCCACTTTGCACTGCCATAGTATTGATAGTTTTATTTATTCCTTGATATCATCTGTTACTAAATCAAACCCCACGTCTAACCTAACCTAATCTGATTTAACCTAGCTTGACCGTTTCTGGCTGTAATAACGGAAACTTTTCGGTATAATATGTATCGCCATTATTGTTCTATTGTACTATGGGAAATTACAATTTATTAAATATTTATTCAAAGTACGCACGAACGCAGGATGAAAAGATCTACGATCTTACGATAAACTACGATATCGATATCTACGTTAAACGATGATGTAAGTTAAATTTGTTAGATTTTTAATGCCAAATACCGAAATTATACCAAAGCAGCCGTAGAGAAGACTGCCAATGTAAGGCCTGAGAGATGGTGACACCCTTAGTGTTGAAGCTCAAACACTTTTATCTCTTCTCAAATTATATTGGTGAGTATTGTGGGAGAGGCGAGAGGGAGGGATGGGTGAGCGGGATAGAGGGTAGTACAGGGAGGTCCCGTTATACGAGCATTCGATATACGAGAATCCGATGATACGAGATGTGTAAATTAGGGTCTATTTTAAATATACGAGATCGAAAATCCAATGCTACGACATTCAAACTGGGGTGAGTAAAATTACAGTTATTTACTAAAATTATAAAGTCATTTACTGACTACGATTTTACATAAGGTTGTACGATAAGCCAGCAAGACATATTTCCAGGCAAGAATGGCATGCCAGACTGCCTCTCTCCGCCTTCTGTCCCCGTCATCTAAAACTAATTATAGTTTTATTCGGAATGCTTGCGTTTTAAGGAGTTTTAATGTATCAGATAGTAAAATATATAAGTAAGGAGCCTGTGTTGCTAGTGTTTTGGTGGTAGAAGGTGTGTATGTGGGTTAAAATAGTGAATATTTGTTATGGGGCGACCCCGCGGCAAGAATTTCTCCGTCACTCACTGCCCCGCCAGCAGTCACCTTATCATATCTTTGAATCACCCTTATTTATGGTGACACACGGTGCTACATTGATTTAGATAATGACACGTGTATATAACATCTCACCATAATCACTAAGTTGTATAATAACGAGTAATAAGACGTTTAAGCCTGCCCAAACCTACCGTGGTGGAGGTGGCGCCCGCCACCTCTCAAAAGTTTTGAGTCAAAACCCGCCGTCATCCGCCTCACCTGTGCCTTCCTGAAGAAGACAGTCAGCTCCTACGCCTGTGATAGCACCATAGGATATCACCAGTGATCATAGGATTCCTCAAAGGGTCCTCGCTCCCCTACTAAATAATTACCAAGGAGATCTCCGCTGGCGGGGAATTGCGGGCGACGGCCGATTTCCGCCGCCCACAAAACACCCCGTTATCAGCTGTAGCTAGCTGTGCCTTCCTGAAGAAGTCAGGTCAGCTCACACGCATGTGATATCACCAGGGATCATAGGATTCCTCAAGGGGTTCTTGCACCCCTACTAAATATTACCAAAGACATCTATCTCCCTTGGTGTTGATATCCACCTCACGGGCTTCATGCTGCTGCTGCTGCTGTCGAAGCCCAAACGCTGCCAAACGTGGATGAGACCCTTGCTTGTATTTCATCTCTTTACTCATATATATGACTAATATCCATCCAAATGCAATCATATGTCTACATTCACCTAGAGAAATGATATTTCATAGCATACCAAGCAATAATAAGCGAACCTGGAGACTCCCTACCTCTGCTAATACCAGTCTCGAGCAGTCGTTGGCCAGTGTGCACGTTTACGACCAAACCTACGACTTTGCTGCGCTGTGGGTTCCTGTTACGACCGACGTCGGACTTCCTACCAAAAAGAGGTGATAAAGTGCTTCGTGGCTTCCCCCCAGCTGGACGATGTACAATGATTCAGATGCGCAGAGACGAGTTTGTGGGCAGTGGAAGAGGTCTGCGCACCCCTCCCTTGTCCCTTACCTACCGTACCCTCTCGAGTCTAGTGTATCACGCGGCGTCCCCAAGAGTACATACAATGTCTTTGTTGCTTGTATGTATTGTGCCTTGTGAGTCAATTTTAGTGAATTGCTGGTTTACTTAATGTGCTTATTGTGACTTATTTGCGCTCTGTCCTACTGTGCTGTCACACTCTTAATTCACTGTGTTTTGTGTGGTGGTGTGGTGGTGCGGTGGAGTGGCATATAGAGCCCTATATTTGAGAGTTTGTTGTGTTTACTATAATTTATTTTAGCTTGAAAAACATGAGCTTTTTTTGTTTTTTTTAATTGATGGGGTCCTGGAACCAAACCTATATTTTACCATTAGTTATGTGTTTCGTTATAAGAGATTTCGCTTTACGAGTATGCCAGGTGGAACCTAACTGCTAGTATCTTTGGGACCTACCTGTACTGGCTTCTGTGTTTACATTTGGCACGCCTTCTCCTGGAAACCGGCAGAAAAAGACCGAGCAATCAGTCTTCTTTTTTCCAGAAGATTTCTGCCCTGATTTGTCTGCCAGGGGATAAAAGCAGAGGAAATTGGCTGATATTTTGTCAGTGTGAATGGACCTTTATACCGAAAATAAGGAAATGTTTCTGTTTAGGTCATCCCACGATTTTGAAGCAGAAACTTAGTTTTCCTGAATAGTTTTGGTGTGTTTTGAATTAATCTGGCACTCGTTTTTGTTGAAGAAAAAAATGTTTACAAATGTAGGGGGCGCCCCCCCCCCCCCCCCCGCAAATCTTGCTCCGTTTCTCACTGCCGTAGTATTGATAATTTTCTTTTTTTCTTGATATCATCTGTTACTAAAGCAAACTCCACCTCCAACCTAACTTAACCATTTCTGGCTGAAATTTCCTATTGACCAATACTCTCCTGACATAACTGGAAGGCTAAAAATAACTGACATAACTGTGCCCCCCCAGACCCTCCTGAGTAAAACTGCAGTTTAGTATAAACTCCCTATTAACCAATACTCTCCTGACAAAACTGTGGGGCCCCCTGCTAGTCAACTAACCTAGCCTGGGGATTGATTACATGACCTAACCGTGCTGGGAGGGAGTTCGCCCCCCAGACCCTCATATGTTATTTTTTATTTCTGACGGGTGTTGTAGGGGTTAGAAATGCTACAAATTGTCAGATTGGTTTATGGAACTGTTGTGGATAAGAATTTTCGCCGAAACACCAACAGAGAACTCTCGCCGACGTATACATTTTCGGCGACAGTTCCACTTGTAATAGATGAAAAAGGAAGAATAAAGGCTATTTCAATATTGGACACCACATTTGTTGCTTGTCTCAAAACAATAAAACTGCAGTTTGACATTGGTAACATAACCCAACCTAACTGGGGGGGGCTCCAGATCCCACCCGCTCTTTCACTAACGTAACCTGGGCATTGATTCACTGACCCACATAACCTAATAAAGAGTTCATTAAATGTATTATTAATGCATTAAATGTTCATATAAATGTATCAAATGTTAAATATATTGGGTACTGTAATATCAAAATCAGGAACTGGAACTGTCGCCGAAAATACATAAACCCTCGTTTTCCCGGACTATTAGGGGGGAGCACTGGTCCAGGAACCGCAAACGTCCAGGAATCGCAACAGTCCGAGGCCATTACCCGCCCCAGGATGTTTATCCTACTCTGTCCGGCAACCGCCAATATCAACTACCCAGCCGCAGACTTTTACGTCACTTTGTTGTTGTTGTTTTTAGGGCTGCGAGGATCCCTTGGAGAACACTATGAGCCCTGGTAATGTCCTATGATGCTATCACAGGCACTGTAGTTGACCTGTCTTCCTCAGGAAGGCACAGGTGAGGCGGATGACAGTGTGTTGCCGGGAGGGGTGGATGCCAGTCACCGCCAGCAGGGTGGGCAGGTCACAGGTGGCGACGTTCAGGGCGAGGAGTTGAGAGCATAGCACTACAAGGTGGGAGTGGAAGTACGGACACTGCAGCAGAAAGTGTTAAATAATCTCAGAGACTTTCCTGCATCAGGGGCAGTGGGGGTCAGGGGACTGACAGAGGCGGTGCAGCCGTGCAGGTGAGCCGAGAGTGTCGTAAGCCCCAGGCGGAGGCGGGTGAGGGTGACATCGAGGACGCGGGACTTTTTCCTTATCCACGGCTGGGGGGAAGAGTCACTGCGGTATTGGCCCATGGAGGTGATGCGGAGGACATCGCCGAGAGTGTTGTTCCAGGTAGAGCGGCAGACCCGGGAGATGAGGCGTTTGACCGCGGAGAGCGGCAGAGGGAAGGGTGTTGTGTTTACTTCTGTTAAGGCCATCTTGGCCTTAACACTTTAGACACTATGTCGGTAGCACTCATACGTCATGTGCCATACAATACATACATATAACATACAAAACATGGTTTAATATACATGTATAGGTAATAACAACATATGATTGCAAAGTGTACTTACAATAGATGTAAACATTACATTATAAATGTAAACAATACGACCGCTGGGCATGCTGCCACCTGGCGGGAGGCGCAGACACTGACCAGAGGTGACAGGAGACGCTCGGACCCCCGGACAACTTTGTCGATTTACGGACTGGACCAGGCATTTGTCCGGGACTCTGACATATCCCCGGACCTCAGATTTTGACCGGCAAATCCCATATCCGGGAAATAGAGGTCCAGGAAAACGAGGGTTAAGTGTACGAACACTCGCCAAAAATGAAAAAAATGAACACTCGCCGGGGTAGGCGAGACTTCCTATCGGCGACAGTTCCAGATACCGTCAGATCTACAAGTCGAGGACGGTTATAGCTATGTGCGGTTAAGATTCGCTGTATCAACTCTGCCATGTCTCATTTACTACCCTAAGAAGGACTAATCTTTTGTCATATACTTCTGCTAACCTTTAAACCTCTTGGCAAACTGTTACTTTGGTCAAAATCACAGACAAAACTTACCGTATTTGCCGGCGCATAAGACGCACCTCCGCATAAGACGCACCCCTATTTTACAAAGAGGTCTTGAGAATTTTTTTTTTTTTTTTTTTATGAGGAAAAAAAAAATTTCTCGTAAAATTATCAAGTTATTAAAAAAAAAAGGATTTGAAGGGGAAAGCAAATAATTACGAGCATGTACCTAAATAAAATATTCACAGTGCAATGAATGTGAGTGAAAAATTATACTAGTTAAAATGTAAAGAGAATGACAGTGTAACCAAAATCGGTCATAAATCATAATATATTGCAGGATGCCCCCACGAATTGATATTCTAATATTATCTAGCTATGACATATAGCTTAGATTTAATGTTGTAGGTATGCCTTTGTTGCTTTTCTGCTATGTGTTTAGACTTTGTGGAAAATATGCAGTATAGATTTTGGTATTATTTTGGTAGTAGGCTTTCAAAACTCCTATGACTCTTACCAACACCATCGTGTAGCTTTCTTCATTCTGAGTATTTTGAGCCCCATTTCCCATGGCGCAATTGAATAATAATGGCATTACACGTAGTACCGAAAATCTACCGTTACTTCAGCCAGAAAGTTAAGTTAGGTTAAATCAGATTAGGTTAGGTTAGAGGTGAGGTTTGGTTAAGTAACAGATGATATAGAGAAATAACGAAAATGACCAATAATATGGCAGTGTGAAGCGTAGCAATGTTTGCGGGGCGGACCTGGAGGGGCAGGTTGCCTCCCCCACATACACACATGTAAACAAACATTGATTTCCGACAAAAACGAGAGCCAGATTAATTAAAAACACATCAAAACTATTCAGGAGGACTTAAGTTTCGGCCTAGAAATCGTTGGTTGTCCAATAACAAAAATTCACGAAGATATTTAGATAACACTAAGGTAACCATCTGTACCTTGTTGTTATTGTTGTAATTGTTGAAGGGCACCGTTGTCGGGATCAACGATATTTGCACTGGTTTACACATATGAATCTATCACAGTCGCGAGGGTTGATTAGTCTTCTTCAGGAAGGTACAGGTGAAGGCTGATTCACACTCTGAAATCACGGCAGCGTTCCGTCAGCCGTGCCTTGTATTCACACTATTCGTCACGGTTCCGTCATTTTCGGCAGTTCCTGCTTACCCTCTAAGCAGACATGGTGCCTCAGAGGCTATGCTTGAAGAAATTTGCATTAATAGCACTTCTGTCAGATGCAGAAGAGGAGTTGAACTCTAAAAGACATTGTTTTGGGTACATAAAGCCTTGAGAAAACGACAATTATCAGCACGGCACAGTCTCATTACGTTAAAATATTCTTCCCCAGAAACCGTTACGTGACAGGACAGTGATGTATTGGAGCCGTGACGGCGGCGCACCATTTAGTGTAGCACGTCTATTTGTTTGAATGTAAGAAATTCTAACGGATGTGATGAGACGGTGCCGTGTCACCAATTTCACCATGATGGTATGGTGTGATTCGGCCTTGAGGCGGACGGTGTGGCGCCGTGAGGAGTCATGGTCTTGGTGTACCATGTGGAAGACTTTTGTCCCGTCTACAGGTACCGTTGCAGCCTTTTTACTAGCACTCTTTCATACAGTTTCCTTATCCGTAGAGGTACAGGGGTGAGGATTGAGGGGTCGAGGTGGTACAAAGGCCTATGCTGTCTCCAGTGTCTCCTATCCCACCTTGCTTACCACTGTAGCGGCGCTAACACACACACGCACATACACACCTGCATCGGCTTAGGCCACCCCCCTGTCTGGGACCAGGATTAGAGGCCGGAGGGTGACCTGACGCTGACCTGACTTGTCCTCGCCGACACAACTGCAACACCAGCCAGTTAATTCAAGCAGCCAAAGGACACACAGAGACACACACGCCGCGCACCTCTTGTCCCCACGTTGTACAATGACTCGCTGTCAAATAAACTACAAAGCCACGACGCCCTTTCTCCATCCTTGTGTGTATAGACAGACTCCCCAAGATACTACACCTCCCTCTCACCGCTCACACTCCTTCAAATAAAACTCTAACACGCTCTTTGTTTCACTATTCCATTTATCAACAATACTCATTCCAGCGAAAATTCCAACACTATTTTCTGCCTCCCTTCTATCATCTCATTTCAACTGTTGTGTCAACTTGTGTGGCCCGAGTCGAATGTGGGTTAAGGCGACATCTAATATGCGGGATGTTTGTCTTTTCCATGGGTGTGGGGAGGAGTCTGAGCGGTAATGACCCATGGTGGGTGCGCGGAGGGCGTCGCCGAGACGTTTTATCAGACATTTTACAATGGAGAGCAGCAGAAGGGGGTGGATGATGTTTACATCTGACACGGCCATCTTGGCAGCAACAATCGCTATCTTGTTGCCCCAGCTCTTATTTTCTCTTAAACTCCAACCTTTTCTTAGTATTATGCATTACTGTTGCTAACACAGCTACAGATTTGTGCTCAGTGAACTACTGCTCAACACAGATAACTCCAGACCCCTTTAGTAATATACCACCGGCTGTTCTGCATTCTCTGCCCAACCTCTCATGCGCTAATATGGCCGCATTAGACGCAGGGTGAACTTTGCATTCCTTTTTAAAGGAAAAAAGTGCGTCTTATGCGCCGGCAAATACGGTATCTTATATGAATAAATATAACACTCTGCCGCCGCCATTCATGCAGCCCAGCAATTCGCCTTTCCCAGGCCTGCGGCACCAGCCACGGCATGCTCAGGGCTCACTCCCCCCCCCCCCCCTTAGGTTAGGTTAAGGTTGGGTTAGGTTAGTTTTTTTTAATTAATTAACTACGTATATTTTTCTGGTAGATTTTGATGTTTAGGAACAATCTGAAGTTTGATTTTCTTGGAAATCACTAGTTTTTTAGAGGTGAGGGCAAGGGGGAAAAAAAACGGCTAATATTTAGAACATGGCTGTGTCTGGATTCAAGTATTTTTCACCTTTCTACTGTTTCTATAGGTCAGAACGAGCGTGAAAGTAACAATGAAATGTTGTGCAAACATAAAAATGTTCATAGGCTAGGTTAGGTTAGGTTAGTTTAATGGTTTGATTAGGTTATTATTTGATGCTTTAACAAATGGAGGTTTTTTTTCTAGTTTTCCAGTATAAAAAGTGTACGTATTTTTAGAAATTTGTCATCACTTTTTTGAATTGCAAAAAAAAACTTTTTTGAATTGCAAAAAAACAATTTTTTGAGGTTTGCACAGGAAAAAAAATATCTCCATTAGGAAAAGCATCATATATTAAGCAGAAAAAAATCAAACTTGTCTGATAATCTTGCAACAGTAATAAAGTAAATTTTAGTAAATTTACAGTTTAGGTCATCCCACGATTTCTAGGTCAAAACTTAGTTTTCCTGAATAGTTTTTATTTGCTTTGAATGGATCTGGCACTCGTTTTTGCCAGAAGTCGAATTTGTTTCTATAGGTGTGGTGGGTGCCCGCCCTGCAAACATTGTTCCACTTCGCACTGCCGTAGTTTTTATAATTTTCTATTTTTCTTGATATCATTTGTTACTAAACCCAACCTCACCTCTAACCTAACATTTCCTAATCTAATTAAACCTAACTTAACCGTTTCTGGCTGAAATAATGGCAAATTTTTGGTAATACATGTAATGCCATTATTATTCAATTGCGCCATGGGAAATGGGGTTTAAAAGACTCAGAATGAGATCTACACAATGAGACCGGTTAGAATTGTCAGGCTCGAGGATCAATCAATCATTAGGGGCATACGCCGGGGGGGCGCGTCGCCTCGCCCACCCTACGACGCCACTCCCGGGGGTCCACGCGCGAGTTCCCATGCAGGCTCCTTTCCCATACCAAGCAGCTCTCGACAAGAAACATCAACTCGCCCCAGCCACGAGCCTTGTGGGCGCCCCCTTGGCCTCCCCCACGCCGGATTGTCTCTTACAGATACAACCCGATGGGAAGGATCGGTTTCAGGGTAGCGTACCATATGCCCATATAGCCGAAGTTGGCGCTGACGGACTGTGCAGGTAATAGGTAATTCAGTCTCACGGTGCAATCGCTGATTTGACACGTAATCATCCCAGCGATACCCCATGATTCTGCGAAGACACTTATTACCAAAGGCATTGATTCGTCTCTTCAAGTCACTATTTAGTGTCCATGTCTCACAACCATAGAGTAAGACAGGGATCACAAGCGATTTGAAGATCCGGATCTTTGTCCTCCTGCACAGGTACCGACAACGCCAAATAGTTTTTGCTCGAGTCAAAATGCTCGAGGATGACATACCATAATAATACCTACATTTTTACCAAGAAAACAACTATTGATTGCCAATTAAAATGGTAAAAATAGACAAGACTAAGGACTGCGCGGTCATTTTCTGAGACACTGACTAGTTTTTTCCTGGCCAAAAAAGTGTGCTTTTTTAGATGCAGATATTTTTATTTTCCGGATACCTGTTAAAGTTAATTTTTTTCATTATCAAATCCTAGGATCACCGTTTCCATTGATAACAATGTATCTCCAACTGAAAAAACACTAAAATTTGTAGCTACAGGAAATACAAGAAAGCAGAGAAGTGACGGTATTGTAGGAAAATAAGTATGCCCCACCCTCAACCGCATTCGCCAGCCGCCGAGTGGTCCGCTCTGCCCCGCCCTGGGTTATTTTGAGTTATTTAGGTTAAATAAGGGAATCTGATGGTGCGCGATTGCCCGGCTGCCGCGGCTGGTTGGCACCGCCATCTCCTGCGGAATATTTACCATCAAACTGCACTAAAACCCAAAACTATTCAGGAAAACGAACCTTCGGCCTCAAAATCGCTGTAAACCCTAAACCGAAAAATTACCCGCCACAGAAAGGTAGGGAACGGGGTAGGGTTATGGGTATTTTGGTACTTTCAACCAGTAATTGAGCACGAGGTTAGACATACTCTTTTCCCATGTATTTTGATGTATTAAGAATGATGGTCACATTCAAAATCATCGGAAATGCATACTTTTGCAGTTATCCCCCCTTTATTATTCTAGTGTTTGCCCATACTCCCCCCTCTTCCCCAAAACAAGCTTATGGACCTGGGGAAATGCGGGATATTTGGGTGGGGTACAAAATATGCATAGCATACAACTTGGTTTTTGAGTTAGAGGTGTTGTAAAAATTCCCTAGATCTAGGGAAAATAGATTGGATTTCTTCTAAGTCCAAGGACGTGTGAACCTGACAATCCTCACAAACAGAATGATGACCAGAGTGTCGAGAACCCCCCCCCCCCCTTGCTAGGAAGTTCGGTTAAGTTATATTATCGAAGGGTCGATGGGGGCAGAACCCCCACGCTAGGTTAGGTAAAATTTGGTTAGGATAGGTTAGATTACCAGGAGGGTAAGAGGTCAGGTAAAATTTGGTTAGGTAAGTTCCTTATTTCTAGGGAAATTACCCTAGATCTAGGGCATTTTGTCTCCCCTTTATAACTCCTATAATGTGCTTCCGACGAATTATTTGTTCAACACCCGAAAACCCCGCATTCCCACAGTTCTCCAAGCTTGTTTGGGGGAAGGGGGATAACTAGTATGGGCAAACGTTAGAAATTTACCCCCCTTTATGCCTGCTGGAAATTCTGAATAACTCGTCCTTCTGGCTTTGACTGAAATAAACTACCACACTGTATAGTATGCTTATTGTATTTCACATCTGCAAAGGTTCCAGCGTGCACTCAGCCTTGGTTAACCCACACGGCCGCTATGAAATATGAAGTGCCTCAAAAATTCTAAGTCCAGCCAGCTTGTCTCCCGAGCATTACCTTGGCTATACTAAGCCACAGTACACCCTTGATTACAGCTGGATATGTAGTTCCTGTGTAAGGAACAGGTACAGTTCGCATGAATTATTGCATATATGGATACATAAGAACATAAGAACATAAGAAAATAAGGAAGCTACAAGAGGCCGCGAGGCCTACATGTGGTAGTTCCTGTCACCTAACACTATCTACATCCACCTTTCATCCCCATCCATGAACCTATCCAGCTCCCCTTTAAAGCTCCCTAATGACTCCGCACTAACTACCTGTCTACTGAGACCATTCCACTCATTCACCACCCTATTTGTGAACCAGTTTTTCCCTATTTCCTTTCTAAATCTACGCTTTTCCAGCTTGAATCCGTTACTTCTTGTTCTACCCTGGTTAAAAGCCGTAAGAACTTTTCCTACCTCTCCTTTATTAAATCCCTTTATCCACTTAAAAACTTCTATCAGATCGCCCCTTACTCTGCGTCTCTCGAGTGAGTGTAATTTTAATAACTTCAATCTCCTCTCATAACTAAAGTTACGCATCCCTTGTATCATTTTGGTCATCCTTCTCTGCACTTTTTCTAACAACACTATATCCATCCTGTAATATGGAGACCAAAACTGAACTGCATAGTCTAGGTGAGGCCTGACTAGAGCCAGATAAAGCTTTAGAATAACTTCCGCACTTCTACTTTTAACACTTCTGGTAATGAATCCTAATACTCTATTAGCTCTATTTCTGGCCTCAATACATTGTTTCCTAGGTCGGAGGTCTGGGCTCACCCTCACTCCAAGATCTTTTTCACCTTCTGATCTTTTCAGCGATACATTGCTTATGGTGTATCTATTACCAGGGTTTTTTCTACCAACATTCATAACGCTACATTTATCAATATTAAATTCCATCTGCCATCTGATATTGATAAATGTAGCGTTATGAATGTTGGTAGAAAAAACCCTGGTAATAGATACACCATAAGCAATGTATCGCTGAAAAGATCAGAAGGTGAAAAAGATCTTGGAGTGAGGGTGAGCCCAGACCTCCGACCTAGGAAACAATGTATTGAGGCCAGAAATAGAGCTAATAGAGTATTAGGATTTATAACGGATATATAGGATATATATAAGATACAGAATGCTTTAACTTCGTACCACATCAATCTTTCTGATATATTTAAGCATATATATTTCATAATAATCATATAGGGGAATATATTGCTCTTTCTAATGCTCCGCGTATAATTGCCACCTCAGTGACGTCATGCACAGGCTGCGGGTTCAGTTCACTGCTGGTCAGGGCTATAGATGGTTGTCAAAATGGCTACTTGTGGTCACTGCAATTTTATTTGGAGTATAACGAGAACCCTAAGGAACTTTTTTTATTCATGTGTGCGCCACACTCATTTTGTAAACCAAAGATTATTGCACTTGCGTTAAACCTGAATCCTTGGACTTTAAAAGAAAATGTGGTGTTGATGATAACAACCACTACACATAAAACCACTCTTATCACGTACCATCGGCGCCATTTGCCATGGGGCAGCCGTCACAGTGTATCATTACTTTGAAGGTAAGTTGAAAGGACTATTTACTCTTATATGAAGTGTTTAATGATGTGATTGTAATGCTAGGTTATATATAGGCCTTAAATGTACGTATGTTGATTAAATTTCCGGGGAATTTCCTTAGATGGCTACAGATTTTCCCCAAGATTGCAAGACTTTTTCCCTTTACTTTCTCAAGTCCGTATCACAACTTTGTACGTGATTTGATAGTTAAGTTTGGCCTTATTTCAAGTGTTTAAGAGGCAAAACACTATATGTGACATGTGGTTAGGTAAAGGCAGGGCAGGATGTTTTGAAACAACCTTTACTATCACGTGGCAGTTAAGATATATGTGGACAATAGACTGATGCACGACAATTAAGGGGACCGCCCACCTTGCATATATCGAAAATTCATAAAAATTATCGAAAATCCTTATAAGTCATATAATGGTAGCTGTGGCCTTGGGCAACACACTGATATATAGTTTGTCCCTTAGAAGTATATTTAAAGGGGTTTAAATCTCACCCTCCCTCCCCCCACCCCCGCACCACGCGAGCGCCACGCCTCGTTCTGTTTTGACGTTAGAATATCAATTATAATGCTTTTTTAGCCTCGAAAGTAAAATGGAACCAATAGACAAAACCCTTATAGGGTTTACTGACGTAACACTTAGTCAAACAAAACAAAACAAATTAGGGCTCGTTTCTGAAAAATGAAAGTTATTCTTATACAATTTCCTACTCCTTCATCAGTTTTCATCCGATCTTTACATTTGAAGTATCAATGGATTGCTGGATAACAAATGAAGAAAAGTATGGTGGAGTTTTTTTGTTTATGTCAATTAGGAACATGGCACTAGTGTTTCAAACAGATTTTTGGGGGAAATTTTTCAAAATTTTCCAAAATTTTATTTCTCGGTGATAAAAAAAGATAAAGAAAAACCACACCATAAAGTCTTTCGTCATAAGTAGAAGAGTTAATGGTTATAAAATAAAAGAAATCCACCAATAATCCTACGAGTTGAAAGCAACTCAAATCAGCCTAATTTTGCTCTTTTTTTACATTTTTTATATTTTGCAAAAAAAATATTGGCCAGCTCTAAATGAAACTTATGTTTTGAAGTCCTTACTTAGCCCTAAATAACTCATCAAATTTACAGCAAGATCCATCAGTAAACAAGATTTAGGGTGGGCGGTCCCCTTAAAACAACTTATGTAAGGTATGGTTAGGTAAGGTGGTTCTACTGCAGCTTGATACAATACGAGCCACATAGCTATAACCGTTTTCAAGATGTAGATCTGACCATTTGCCGTATTTATATCCCTACATCAGCCGTCAGGGGGTTATAGTGAGGTTAGGTTAGCAACTTTTAGGGGGTTATAATGAGGTTAGGTTAGGAACTTGTAGGGCGTTATAGTAAGATTAGGCTAGCAACTGTTAAAGGCCTCTTCCATTTGCGACATTTCAGGAACCAGTTCACGGAACCCAAGAATTCAGGCGTTCCATTTGCGCACGAAAACCTGGGTCCGAGGCGACGGGCGTAGTGACTCAGCAAAACCCTTGAACTTTCTCTACCCACATTGGAAGGTCGGTAGCCTGGGTAGAGTTTTCAGTTCATAACAAACAATGGCTGCCTTGGGCCCTATTTCTCTTATCGTGAAGGAGTTTCCGCATGCACGAGTCGGAGAGGATGTCAGACAGGCCTAACAAGGGGCACTGGTGGAGGAATGCATTCCTGCGATCTTAAACTTGATATGATCCCTTCACATCTTGCTGAGTTACCACTTTTAATCTCTCTCTCTCTCTTGCCTCGCCAGCTGAGTTTGTTTGTAAACAACAAAACAGGGTTTTTGCGTTCCATTTGTGACACGCGAACCCAGAACCAGGAACTGAACGAACTGGTTCCTGGAACTTGGGCACAAATGAAAGAGGCCTTAAGGGGTTATAGTGAGGTTAGGTTAGCAACTGTTAAAGGGTCATAGTGAGGTTAGGTTAGTTACTATTAAGGGGTCATAGTGAGGTTAGGTTAGTTATTTTTAAGGGGTCATAGTGAGGTTAGGTTAGTTACTTTTAAGGGGTTATAGTAAGGTTAGGATAGATATTTTTAAGGGGTTATAGTGAGGTTAGGTTAGTAACTTTTAAGGGGTCATAGTGAGGTTATGTTAGTACTTTTAAAGGGTTATAGTGAGGTTAGGTTAATTACTTTTAAGGGGTTTTATTGAGGTTAGGTTAATAATATTGCGGGGATTATAGTGAGTTTAGGTTAGCAACCCTTAGGGGGTCCATGGGGGGCGCAGCCCCCTCTGGCTAAGAAGCTTAGATTTTCCTTTGACTTCCTATGACCAGCAAGCTTGGTGGCCCTATGGGAAGGTACTTGGGTTTTTGGTTAGGGAAGGCAGACACGACTCATTTATTGCTCTCCAAAAATTGTCCAAATATATGCATATATCAATTAAGGAAAATTCCCTAACAATGGATATCTGGAGAAATCCCTAATTTAGGGAATTTCCCTAGATTTTTGCATATACTAGTGACTTTGATGATTTTTGGGGGAGCCATTAATCAGTTATATTTGCTTCCCCCACCCAAAAAACCCGTATTACCGCCAGTTCCCCAGGCTTGTTGGCTATAGGGGGAAGAAGAAAAAGATAGGGGTGAAGGACTTCTTTAGATTTACCTCCCTGCTTTAGGTTAGGCTTCTCTCCCAACGCCCAGGTTAGGTTAGTGAACTAGCAGGGGGGAGGGTCTTGGCTACGTAACCAATGTCCATGTATTGTATTAAACTGCAGTTTTACCGTTGTAGTTAAAGATTTAACTAGAGGTTTTTCCCCCCATGAAATAAGCACGTAATTTCCGTAACTTTATCGGTAATATATTTTTATGTATTTTCGGCCTTATGTCATCCCATGGACTCATAGTGTTTACCGGATATATTTTATGTCATCCACATAATATATTACCCTTACAGAACTAGTTGTCACTTTCCCCGCCTCAAAGCCCGTGTTCCCGACGGGTCGCCAGATTTGTTATGGAGGAGATAACTGCAATAAGAGACTTTCCAACAATTTTTAATGTGACCATCACCTTTGATACCTTTGAAGTATTTAGTCAGTTATTGACGCAGCTGAGATGGATCTCTCCTGTTACCAGACAGCTCTCTCTCCTCCTTGATCCAGTGCAGGAGACTATTTGAGTTGGAGCTGGTGTATCCTGGTGCTGGCGGTTGGTCTGGTATATTGGCCAGCCAGGCATCCAAGCTGTGTCGGGTGAGACACCCCTCATGTTCCTTAGTTTTGCTGGGATGCAGTTGAATAATCTTGTACCACTGAAGGTGAAGCTGTGGTCAGTGTGATGTGTCAGAGTTCAAACTCTATGAGATGCTCCTGGGGTGGTGCACACGTAGCACAGCCTTCCTCTCATGATTTCAAGTCACTCCGGCCCCCCACCCTGGTCACTCCGGCCGCCAATAAAATATGAAGCTATTAGCGCGTTTTCGCGACCGCTCTGGCCCGGTCTGGACTGGGCTAGTCCCGGGCAGCCACTGTTTTCGTGAGGCGGATTGGACTGGGCTGGAACGAACGAGACTGGGCCAGGCCAGCGAGCAGGACCACCTTGGACTAGTGTGGGGAGAACTGGCGCATGCGCACTACAGTCAGCGGGGAAGATGATCAGGAGCTTCTCGTGCTGCTGATAAGACATGAAACACCATGATGGCCGACCATAAGACTAAAGTAATTTCACGAAAAATTACGATATTCGCAATTTGCTGAAACATCTTGGGAAATTAATGTACCGTCAACAACACTATATTGGCCACTGCACTAATGTCACCAGGCGCCATATATTACAAATTTTAGCATCACTACAGACTTGTATGTGTCACTGAAGACATGTACCATAGCTAGTGTTATGTAGATAATGTAAATTATGTACTGTGCACGTGATGTGATCTGTAGTGATGCTAAAACTCATAATATATGCCCCCCTACGACATTATAGTTTAGTAGCGACTATAGTGTTATTAACGGTAAATGAAATGAAATTTCATCATTCATTTTTTCATAGTCATCCCTGCAACTTGACTTCCCATTGAGAAGTCAAGTAAATAAAACGCGCGCTTTTTAAAAATGTGTGCATTTCTGCCCGGAGGACCGCCCACTCGATCCCCCAGCCAATAGGAACGATGGATGGGATGGGGCCAGTCTCGATGTATTTTAGCGAGCATCAGTCCAGCCTGACCGGCCTGGACTGGACTGGCCCAGAGCGTTGAACGTCACGAAAACGCGCTATATGTTGGTGGCAAGTGACATTGTTTATTCTGTAATGCTGCCACACACCAACACTAGTACTTTAGATGCTGGCTATAAGGATCATAGTGATAGGCTTTCACTTCATTAATTTATTATGTACCGTAGATAACACTAAAGTAATCAGGACAACGTTTTTTTCGATATATAGACGTCTGGTAGCGTTCATACTTACATTTCTACATCCATAATTTCAGGAAAGTTAGAAGAGGCTATCTGGAGAGTCTGTGTCATTTTGTGTCTTCATCCGAGTCATATTATGGCTATAAATGAACAAATTACCAAAATATCAACTGAGCGGCAACCTACACTAAGATCGCCAGCTAGTGTTTATGTTCTGAGTGTCCTCATTTTTTAATATCTAGATTAACTTAAAAAATGTACTGTACACACTTCATTTGCTCGAACACGCAGACACGTACACTCAGCTCTGGGAGGCCGCAGTGACTTAGGTTGAACCTCTGAGAGGCCGGAGTGACTAGGGCCGGAGAAACCAGGGGCCGGAGTGACCAGGGCCGGAAGAACTAGGGGTCGGAGTGACTTGTTTCACCTCTCCTAGGGTACACTGTTTCTTGCACATTTGTGTTTGGTACCCTGTTTTCCAAAATTTTCTAAACATAAATGACGACGTATTTTTCTCTGCGTCTCTGAAGCGAAAACAGGGTATTATTTTACGATGGCACCAAACTTCCCTACACAATTGGGAGCATGGTTTTTGTTTACCTTATTGTATTCTATGAGACATTTTCTCCTTGAGCTTTCCGTCGCAAATCAATAGTTTCGGAGATATAGAACATTTTAGGTGGGAGGAGGAATAAGTCTCCTTGTTTACAAAATGCCTCCCTCTTCCTCTTCTTGTGACCTGCATCGCTTTTGTTTGGTATTTTATTAAACGTTTTGGTTATAATGGAGGAGAGTTTCACGTTCGTTTTCAATGACACCAACTATTTTTTCTTGGCCTACAATAGGTGCTTGTTCAAATGGTGCTAGTTTTATTTTGCGCAAACCAAAAAAAAAGAAAAAAAAAAAAAGTATATTTTGTGGTTAAGGTTAGGTTAGGTTTCTTTAAAACCTGTAAGGTAAGGTTAGGTTAGGTTAGGTTAGGTTAGGTTTCATGAAAACATAAGGTTAGGTTAGGTTTCATTTTTTTTCATTTTTTTTTTTGGTTTGCGCAAAATAAAACTAGCACCATTAGAACAAGCACCTATTGTAGGCCAAGAAAAAATAGTGAGTGTCTCTGAAAACGTACGTGAAACTCTCCTCCATTATTACCAACGTTTTTATTATTGGAACCAGTTAGGAGGTTAAAGGTTAGGTTAGGTAAGGTAAGGTAAGGTAAGGTAAAGTTAGGTTAGGTTAGGTTAGGTAAGGTAAGGTAGGTAAGGTAGCCACGGGTGCGCCTCCGAAACAAAAGCGATGCAGGTCACAAGAAGAGGAAGAGGGAGGCATTTTGTAAACAAGGAGACATTCCTCCCCCCACCTAAAATGTTCTATATCTCCAAACTATTTATTAGCGACGGAAAGCTCAGAGAAAATGTCTCTTAGAATACAATAAGGTAAACAAAAACCATGCTCCCAATTGTGTAGGGAAGTTTGGTGCCATCGTAAAAATTTACCGAAAACAGGTGCAGTGTCCTGAGTCTCTCCCAGTAATTTAGGTGTTCAACTCCGTGGATCTTGTTTGTGAAAGTTCTTTGGGGAGCTTCTAGTGCAGTAATTTCTGATATTTTATCAGTCTTAACACATCAAAATACATGGGAAATGAGTATTTTTGACCTCGTACTCAATTACTGGTTGAAAGTACTAATTTACCGGGTTATGATGGATAGAGCGTGGATAATGTCTTCATATTGTTACAATTTAGAAATGAACATAATGCTGCAGAAAAATAACATGGATTGATGTTTACGAGTTAGCTCCATTTCCAAGACATCTTGCAACTCAATTATCTAGAATTACCTAAACACAATACCTTCCCTACCACGCTTTACGTGTACTCACCGTCTGGAGCTCATGGTGCAGTCATGGAGGACGGGAATAAAAAGAGGGCAGCCGTCTAAAAAACGTCCCGAAAGGAGAGGACAATTGGGCCCTGAGGTGGCCGCACACACACATACATACACACTACACACAGGCAAACAAACTCCCAAAACAAACACCACCGCCACCTGCCGCCGCCGTCTGTAATCACTCCACTCAGTCCACTGGATGACCTGTCTCAGAAACGAGGATGATAGAAATAATCTTTGCCTTGAACATACCTGTTTTATACATATCTTACTTATTGAAAATTAACAATAGCTGGACGTGTGGTCCTGTCTTTATAATTATCAATAGGCCACTGCACTGAATAATAAGATCCCGTTCCAAATGTCCATAAATCTTGATTAGATAGGTAACTAGGTTGCGGACAACTGGGTGCTAGCGACCAATATTTGATGTTATTCTAACCAGAATAAGGCAATCTTAAGTGTTCTTATGTTGAAAATCAGGTTTTCACTAATAAAACAAATGGTTTTGATATACTCATGCCCATACCATGAACACTGGTTAGAAGAAATAGTATTTGAAAGGATTGTTACGAACCTTCTACCTTCTACCGTCCATGTCCCCGTCGTAACCAACTTACTAACAGGTTCGGCGTCTGTGTGGAGGGGAGAGCCTTGTGTTACCTGGGGCGGCTTAACGCCAGTCACTCGCGCTGGCCTCCGGACCACTCACTTTTACACACACACACACCCAGGGGAAAGATAAACACCTCCTCTCTTTTTCACTTCATGTAGCTACTAGTAGCGTATTTTCGCGACCGCTCTGGCCCGGTCTGGACTGGGCTAGTCCCGGGCGGTCACTGTTTTTGCGAGGCAGTCTAGAACGGTTCAGCCCAGTCCAGGCTGGTCCGACCCACATACCAGGACCACCTTGGACCAGTGTGGGGAGAACTGGCGCATGCGCACTACAGTCAGCGGGGAAGGCGACCACTGGAGCTTCTCGTGGTGCTGATAAGACATGAAACACCATGATGGCCGATCATAAGACTAAAGTATCACAGGCGTGGTAGTTGTAAAGTCTTCAGCACAGGTTAAAAGGCGGACGACAAAAAGGATATTGACAAGATGGACGCCTGCCGCCTCCACAGTTCAGTTCAGTACCGCCCACTCGATCCCCCAGCCAATAGGAACCACGAATGGGACGGGCCCAGTCTCGATGTATTTTCGCGACCATCAGTCCACCCTGACCCGGTCCGGACTGGACTGAACCAGGGCGGTGAACGTCACGAAAATGCGCTATAGGTAACACTACAATACACGTCACACCACACACTACACTCCTCCATCACCCCCGGCCGCTTGTTGACCGTCGGAGGGTAACCTACACCAGTCATTACACTACAAGCCATCAGGCTGTTCCTCTGCTACTACTGTCCCCATGGGCGGGAGCGTCAATTCCTCACGCCTGCCCCGTGAGTCACACATAACACACTTTACACGCTAGTGTGAAGGTCGTGTAAGTAATCCTTGGACCTCCACATTCCTGTTTCTACAGCCACCCGGACTGGAGCGTCACTTCCTCACGCCTGCCCCGTGGGTCACACATAACACACTTTACACGCTAGTGTCAAGGTCGTGTAAGTAATCCTTGGACCTCCACATTCCTGTTTCTACAGCCACCCGGACGGGAGCGTCACTTCCTCACGCCTGCCCCGTGGGTCACACATAACACACTTTACACGCTAGTGTGAAGGTCGGGTAAATAATCCTTGGACCTCCACATTCTTGTTTCTACAGCCACCCGGACGGCGGGCTTCTCGCGCCCACGGCTCACGCCCGCGCGCACGGGAGCACCGCCGGAGGTCCTGTCTCAACCCTATTCCTCGCCCAACGGACGCCCACGGCGTCCCTTGTCTTGCTGGGGCTACATTCAGAGAGGCTAACTTCCGGTCTTCACGACCTAGCGACTTCCAACAGCTGTTTTGGGCAACTTTTGGCATTCTGCGGGCAGATTGATGACGTACTTAAAGACGTTGAGCTGTCAAAAACAGGCAACTGCCTAAGGGGTGGCGTAGAGCACGCAATATACGTAAAAATACTCATAAATTGAGTATATATGATGTTTTCCGACTCAAGAACTGAATAGGGCAAGTATACAAATGAAATTAGGCCATATTACAATGCCATCCGCTCGTGATGAGTTTGTTATGGGGTGATGGGCCGAGTGGCGAACGGCGGCATCTCACCATGACTCACCACACCATACACCACCACGCACAGCTCCGCGACACAGACAAGGTACATAATTATATTCCTTCTCCTTCCTTTTCCTTTCTCCTTCTCCTTCTCCTCCTAGCCTTTTCTTGTAGCAGTTGGTGGTAGTTGTGGTAGTGGCAGCGGTGATAGTGGTAGTGGTGGCAGCAGTAATAAAATATAAGCCGTGTAACACACATTTCAGCAAGTGTTATTGGAGTGGTCTTCGTACTAAGACGATGCTTGGACGACAAAAACACGGCTTATATTTTATTACTGCTGCTGCTGCTGCTGCTACTGCAACTGCTGCCGGCTGCTGTGGGAAGGGGTTGGGAGGAGGAAGAGGGGGAGGAGAAGGAGAGGGAGAAGCTAGGAGGTGGAGGAGGAGGAGGAGGAAGAAGTACCTTTTCTTATAGCAGTTGGTGGTGGTTGTAGTAGGGGCAGCGGTGATGGTAGTGGTGGTGGCAGCAGTAATAAAATATAAGCCGTGTAACACACATTTCAGCAAGTGTTATTGGAGTGGTCTTCGTACTAAGACGATGCTTGGACGGCAAAAACACGGCTTATATTTTATTGCTGCTGCTGCTGCTACTACTGTTGCTGCTGCTACTGCTACAACTGCTGCCGGCTGCTATAAGAAAAGGTTAGGAGGAGGAAGAGGAGGAGGAGAAGCTAGGAGGTGGAGGAGGAGGAGGAGGAAGAAGGGTGGAGCATTTTGGTGTGGATGATAAATTTGTTTATAAACACAGCTGAGAGCGTGGAAGCCTTGTGATTGGCTGAAACTTTTTGAGAAATACTATGTGATTCGCTGGCGAGGCTGTGACGTAATTGTACTCGCTCAGCTAATCAGCTATCGAAGCCCATAGTGACACCGTAGCGCCACTGCCATATCTCGTACCAGAATCCCCGCGACTTCCGGGTTGTACAAATAGAGGAAGTTAGTTAAGCTAAACACCGTGCCCTTTAACTCTCTCTGAATGTCTGCCCTGCTGCCTCCCCTTGTGTCTTCCCGCGGCCAGCCAGCCAACCAATCCCGTTGCTGCATTTCATGGAAAACCGTGCCGCTCCCAGAGGCTTGGCGGGAATCTTCAACATGCCGCTACCTATCAGAGTGATGTGGTGCCGGGTGCAACAGGACGGCATCAGGATTTGGTGCCGGGTCCAACATGATTTGGCGCGAATGACGTCACCCTGATGACGGCATTGGCGTGGTTCATAACAGTATGATCTACTCATGTATGGTCCGACAGCTTTTTAAGGAACTGTTACGTCAAAATGTTTTGGTGAATATATTTCTTCATTGATGCTGAAAGATTATAGATTGTGTGCGCAACGGTAGTATGATTTCTTATTCTCCATATTATTTATGTGTGGGTTGTCACTACCGTAGATAGCAGTAAAGTCGCCACCTGCAGTTATGTCGCCAGCCGCCAAATATTACGAATTATAGCATCACTACTGATTTTTATGTGCCACTGAAGATGATACACAGTAGTTTATATCATGACTGTATAATCTACCCTGTTTCAGCGTTGTTTTATGCTTTGTATCTGCAAGTATAGACGGTTTCAAATTTCGCTACGCGTTTTTTTTCGGGCGACGACGACAGCGGTACGACACTCAGTAAATAAACACTAGATGGCGACTCTACTGTTGTTAGCCACTTTGTAGATATTTTTGTAATTTGTTCATTCATAGCCATACTATGACACAGATGAAGACACAAAATGACACAGACTCTCCAGACAGCCCCTTCTGACTTTCCTGAAATCATGAATGTAGAAATGTAAGTATTAACGCCACCACACGTCTGTAAACAGAAAAAAAAGTTGTCCTGGCGACTTAACTGTTATCTACGGTAGGAGGTTCCCGTGGTGTAACGGGAAGCACAGCCGCCCGGCATGCGGAAGGTCCCGGGTTCGATCCCCGAGCGGTGCAACCTTTATTGGTGAGACCCTCTACTCTAACATGGCGCAGTGAGTGGGATCATGGATGCACATTCCCCCGGTCAGGCCTGCGGGAGGCAGCCTTAGGGGGGAGATGTGTGGGTTGTCACTAGGAGGTTCCCGTGATGTAACGGGAAGCACAGCTGCCCGGCATGCGGAAGGTCCCGGGTTCGATCCCCGAGCGGTGCAACCACAGAGTTATACACTAGAGCTCGCATAGGGGAGCATCAGCTGACGCAACCGGGAGTGGCTCGGCCGCCATCAAACCATGATACTCTGCGGCCACAGATAATGATCTGGCCCACACGACATGTTGTACTCTTACACGATATTATCAAACTACCAGATGATACCTAGAATAACTGAACCTATCATCGTCTTCACAAGATATTACTCCACATCATGAATATTAATTTAATACAATAAGCTATACCTAGAATAAGATAATGTGAGCAAAATAAAAGTGCATAAACATTTTTTTTCACCTTCCCTGTGTGTCGCCCACAATGAGTGTGCTTCACAATCCTGGTTATTCTGCTGCCACCACCCACGTTAAGTGGGAAAAAAAATATAAATTAATAAAAATAAAAGATGTAAGAAAATATGTAAGTACTGGTTGGATCTAAATGAAAACGCGTTAATATATTTATAGTCGTAATATATTTATCTCTTTACTGTATCATTAGTAATCACTTCCCAACTTGTGTGCATTCACAAACCGCCTTAATTCTAAGTATTCCTATCCCCTAACGATACGCACACGTAGTGCTCAAGTCGTTATTCTAGCCTAATGTAGTCTGTTTCCCTGGTAACTTCCGTCGCACTGTTACCCCACTAACGATACGCACACATAGTGCTCAAGTCGTTATTCTATCCTAATGTAGTCTGTTATCTCTGGTAACTTCAGTCGCACTGTTACCCCACTAACGATACGCACACATAGTGCTCAAGTCGTTATTCTATCCTAATGTAGTCTATCACACGTCCAAAGTTCCCTCTCACTCTTTACGGTTTCCCTTCTCACTCCGCTGCCTCACACAGCTTGCTGTCATACGCTGCAGTCTCACACACTGCTACCTTGGGAACGTCTTGGGCCACCATGTCCACCAACAGCTACTACCTTAGGACCCTTTTCCAAGGGCGAGAATATCACCTCCCAGAGGCGACTTAACCCAGTGAGTGTCTGGCTGCTTCTCATGCTAACATGACGTTAAGCTCCCCTCTCACTTCTCTTCGATACGTGGCTAATTACTACTGGCTTAAAATATAACCCTCTCTTACTAACTAGTGATTCAGGACTGAGGAGTGGAGGAAAATTACTCGTTTTGATAATTGATAATTATAAGTTACTTCACCCCTTTCCCGTTTGAATCCAATTTCCCGCGTTACATGGCTTCTTCCCCCCCCAAAAAAATGTCCTTATTCCTCAGTCCTTCATCAAGCATCCTACCAGATATCTAACTAAATATTTAAAAAAAAAAAATTACCATATACATTACACATAATTTCATATAAATTCACATAGGATCTTCTATCACTCACAAACAAATATTCTCATCCCGTACAATCCAATTCTTCCGAAGAAATTTACAACAAAATGAGATAGTATGCATTCTTAACCTTTTCACTTCCCTCACCAGGAGCAGATTTAACCAGTTTGGGGAATACATATTTAATGTAATGACTTTACTACCTTGAAATGAGAACCTTCTCACTTCCTCTCTTATTTGACTAGGCCGAAGCCATATAGAGTCGCAACGGGACTCATCCCTCTAGTCTGTAATGGTTATTTTCCTTTTTTACCCCACTAATCCTAGGCGTAGGTGCGTAGGGAGAAATCACGACCGGATTTACTCCATACCCTCAGTATCTTGGGATAAGGCTCACCTCCTTCTTGAGGCATACATACTCTTGCGTCTATCACCCATCTAGCAAAGCTCAGAGCCAAGCACATCCTCGGGTCTTACGACAACCTAGCGGGTTTAGTGTTCAGTGCAAACTGTGTACACCCTCTAAAGCAAAAATTATTTTTTTAAACCACTACAAGTCTGTCTAGGGGACCTTCCTCAAAATCTCTCTTTCACTAGAGAAAGTGGTGAAAGTTAATCTCTTTCTCTCTAGAGATTAACACTTATCGTCTGTCATTAACATTCCTCTAAGTATCTCCTCACTGGTCTCCTCTCTCTAGGTGGGGGTTGCTCAAGTTCTTCCTCTACAATCACTATCTCTGCTGGTTCCAACAGCCAGCCATCTTGTCCTACATATCGCTTAATTTGCTCGGCCGCGCGCTGTACATGTTTGTCGTCAAATATATTTTCTAATACATATGAACCTCCATCTCTCAATACTTCCACCACTTTGTATGGTCCCAACCACTTAACTGAAAGTTTTCTATTGGTGCCCGTCCCAAAACGTTCTCTTTTCACCCACGCCAATTCGTCCCTTTCCAACCTTTCATTTTTCCTTTTCACATTAGCTTTCTCCCGCCATTTTCTACCTCTCTCCAAATTTGTTCTTTTGATGATTTCGTGTGCCACTGTTGTTTCATCCTCTGAGTCAATTTGTGGTAACTTCACACTAATCAACCTTGGAGGGTATCGGGAAAAAAAAGCATAGAAAGGTTGGGTACCCGGCCATTGTTTCATGCACTGCACTATTTAACACTCTTTGGGTTTCTAAGAGATAATTGGGCCACCTATGAGGATAACCATTGCACAGGTTCGAGAGAATCGTTTTCATTGTTCGGTGCATCCTCTCTGAGATACTATTACCTATTATGGATGGTAAGGCGTGGTGTATCCTAATTGTATCTCACATGAGTCACACAACTCTTTGAATTGTTGTGACGTAAACTCCTTAGCATTATCCAATAACAAGGTATGTGGTGCTCCAAATACACTGGCATATTCCCTAAAATTCTTACATACTTCCTCGGTCATCCTAGTCCTTAATTTATAAAAAGCAGTAAACCTACTATAATGATCTATTATGGTTAATACATAGCGGTATCCGTGGGCTCCCGTTCCCATGTCGGTTATGTCTATGCTTTTATCCTCTCTAGAGGTTTACTTACTGATGGTATTTCTTGCCATTGTTGTTTGAGTCCACGACTACCCTTATGCTGTTGACATGTTAAACAGTTTCTCACATATTCTCTCACATCCGTTTTCAAGTTGGGCCAATAAAAATAGCCTTCTGCTTTACTTATTGATTTCCTCTGCCCTAAATGACCTGATTCCTTATTGTGAATTAATTCCAAGGCCGCTTGCTTCAGTTCACTAGGCAAAACCAATAAATAGTGTATACTGTTATCTAACTGCTGTTTAGTTAAATATAAAATTCCTTCTTCTATTACAAATTGATCCAAAGTATTTCTGGGGTATTTAGATCTGGGTATTCTGCCTCCTTCTAGATACTCTATAATTTCTCTCCATCTGCGGTCCTCTCGTTGCATTTCTTTTACTTCTTCTTTAGTTTTTCCTAACCATCTCTCTTCTACTTGACATCGAATGATTCTTACTGGTCTACTAAGTTGGTCTGCTACAGTGTTCTTTTTCCCTGCTTTATACACTATTTGATACCTATAGTCTCTCATATCTAGGATCCATCTGTTCATCCTAGGTGACTTGGTTCTTTGTTTAAAGACTGACACTAACGGTTGGTGGTCTGTTCTGATGATCACCTTGGTTCCGCACAAGAAATGATGAAACTGTTTGCAAGCTAAAACTATCCCTAAGGCTTCCCTATCTGTCGCTGAGTATCGCGTCTCAACTCCATGGTTTTAATTTCTTTGAAAAATAAGAGATTGCTTGGGCTTTGCCCTCATCACTATACTGCATCAGTACTGCTCCTACGTGAGTTTGGCTAGCATTGGTATCCAACACAAATGGTTTATTGATGTTGGCCTATAGTTAAGATGGGAGCACTAGTCAGTTTATCTTTTAACCCTTTCACGCACGGTGACGCGATCGCGTCAAAACGGGCCCGTCTACATCTGAGCTTTTGACGCGAACTGCGTCAAAAAACATTTACAAATTCGCCAAAAATAAAGTATTTATCAGAATCGCGTCAAAATTTACTGCGTCAAAGATCCAAGCTAGGCCTATAAAATAAACTAATTGTCAACTCGCTCGTGAGGATGGATTTGAAGTGATAAGGGCTTGTGTTCCAGCTCACTCTCAGCCGGCAGCCTGTCAGCACGGACTGCCTGTCCCTTTAAAACGTGTCCCGAGCCGGGTAAGCCACACTTGTAGCGTAATCCGTCTTCCAACATGTGTTTCAGTTGTCCTCCATTTTCTCAAGAACTACTGGCCATATGCAAATTCTAATGGTAGCGTTGGAATCCTCATAAAAATTTGCTTTTATTGGCATATAACCCATAAAAAGTTGACTCAGGAAGTATCGAGCTACGAAGTGGTGAACGTAAGTATTTCTTATTTCTCTTTACTCAATGTTTTTTCTAAGTCGTTAAACTCCGCTATTTACTTGCATTTCTTGTTATTTTTGTCTTTCATAAGGCAGAATAATCTCTTGCGAAACCAACGATATATAATTATGCCAGGAAAAAAGAATAATCATGGTTAATATTGATAACATAACCAAAACATTCGCCGCAGAGTCAGGCCATAACGCGCGGCCCCTTAGAGAGCCCCAGACTGATGTCGCAGTGGACGGAAAAACTTATTAAACTTTTCGTGCGTGAAAGGGTTAATATCTGAAATGCTTGCTGGCTTTCCTCTGACCATTTGAATGAGTTATCTTTCTTGGTCAAATTAGTGATAGGCACCGCTATCTTAGCGAATCCTTCTATGTACTTCCTATAGAAACCTACCATGCCCAGAAATCTTCTGGTTTCCTTGACATTAGTGGGGGGTTTTATTTTCTCTACGGCTTCCATATTGTCTGGGTTGGGTTGGTAACCTTCCTTGTTCACTACGTGTCCCAGAAAATTAACTTTTCTTTGTCCTATTATACATTTAGTCAGATTTAATTTGACTCCAAATCTAGTCAGATGTCCAAATAATTTATCGATCCTTTCCAATAATTTCTCGTAACTGGGTGCTATCAGGATTATTTCATCCAGATAATTTTTAAGCCAATTTTCTTTCAGTAAAGGAGTTAGGATCTGGGCTAATTTGCGAGAGAAAATTGCCGCACTGCAATTCAATCCAAAGGGAAGTCTTTTGAATCTGTATAAGGATATTCCTTCACTGAAAGTTGTTAGATCTTTACTACTTTCATCTAACAGTACTTGATAATATGCATCTTTCATATCTAGGGTGGCATAGTATTCATAGCCCGCTACCAATTCTACTAACTCTTCCCATTTAGGTAGGGGGTGTATATCAGTGCCTAAATGTTGATTCACTTTTCTATAATCTATACACATCCTTTTTTCCCCATTCGGCTTGTTAACCAGTACTATAGGACTTAACCACGCAGCTGTGGAATTTTCTATTATGTCCTTCTCTTCCATTTCTCTCAACATTTTAGCTATTAGTTCTTTAGCTTTCTCCGGATACCTATATGTAACTCCTCTACACGGTTTTGGATCTAACACCTGAATATGAGCGGGTTCAGTTTTCATGGTGCCTAGTTCTCCTGCATCTAAGATAAATAGTTCATGGTGCTCTTTTATCAAGGCGAAAAGATGGTGTCTCCTGTCCACTTAAGTGTTTCCAGTCTCTTTTTTCTAGAATTGCCTGTATTCGTTCCGGTCGAGTACCATCACCCTCGCTAACATCACTATCGGGTAACATAGCGTTACTCATCCTAGTGGTGAGACAACGTGTTCCGGCCGTAACTTGCTGTTCTTAAATTTCTTCTGAGTTTACTACTCTATATTTAGCTAAAACTGTACCAGAACGTAACTTTAGCTGTCCACTACTGTTATTAATTATTGGTAGAAAGATAGTTCTTTCTTTAGTAACCTGGACGCATACAGAGGCCTCTTCCATTTGCGACATTTCAAGAACCAGTTCACGGAACCCAAGAGTTCAGGCGTTCCATTTGCGCACAAAAACCTGGGTCCGAGGCAAAGCGCGTAGTGACTCAGCAAAACCCGTGAACTTTCTGTACTCACATTGAGAGGTGGGTAGCTTGGGTAGAGTTTTCAGTTCATAACAAAAGGCCTCTTCCATTTGTGCCCAAGTTGCATGAACCAGTTCTTTCAGTTCAGGGTTGGGTTCTGGGTTCAGGGTTGGGTTCGCGTGTCACAAATGGAACGCAAAAACCCCGTTTTTTGTTTACAAACATACTCAGCTGGCGAGGCAATTTAAGAGAGAGAGAGAGAGGAGAGAGAGAGAGAGAGAGAGAGAGAGAGAGAGAGAGAGAGAGAGAGAGAGAGAGAGAGAGAGAGAGAGAGAGAGAGAGGAGAGAGAGGAGAGAGAGAGGAGAGAGAGAGAGAGAGAGAGAGAGAGAGAGAGAGAGAGAGAGATAACGAGAGAGAGATAGAGAGACAACAAGAGAGAGATAGAGATAGAGATAGAGATAGAGATAACGAGAGATAACGAGAGAGAGAGATAGAGAGACAACAAAAAGAGGAGATAGAGATAGAGATAGAGATAGAGATAACGAGAAAATAACGAGAGAGAAAGATAAACGAGGGGGAGAGAGAGAGAGATAAACAAGAGAGAGAGAGATAAAAGAGAGAGATAACAAAGAGAGGGGGATAACAAGAGAGAGAGATAACAAGAGAGAGAGAGAGAGATAGCGAGAGAGATAACGAGAGAAAAGAGATAGCGGAGAGAGATAACGAGAGGGATAACAAGAGAGAGAGATAACGGGGAAGAAGAGAGAGAGATAACGAGAGAGATAACGAGATATACCTCAGCTAGCTGCTATTGAAGGGATCATATCAAGTTTAAGGGATCGCGGGACGCATGTCCTCCACCAGCCTGTATGCCTCTTTTATGCCTTTCGGGACTCCTCTCCGCTTCGTGCATGCGGAAAACCCCTTCACGATAAGAGAAATAGGGCCCAAGGCGACCATTGTTTGTTATGAACTGAAAACTCTACCAAGCTACCCACCTCTCAATGTGAGTAGAGAAAGTTCACGGGGTTTTGCTGTGTCACATACGCGCTTTGCCTCGGACCCAGGTTTTCGTGCGAAAAATGGAAGGGCCTGAATTCCTGGGTTCCGTAAACCCTGGGGGGACATTTTTCGAAGAGGCTCTAAACTACACCCTCTTAGGCGTCTAAGACCCGACTTAGTTATACGGGGCCAAGAAGACTACTAAGGAAGCATTTTCGGAGTTCATCCTTAGCCTCGTTTTAAGGCTAAGACCTTCTTAGTGCCACCACTTCCACTTTAACCAAACAGCGTCGCGACACAAGTCTGTATTTGGCGGGAAATACGTATAAAAAAAACAACACCAGCCACAGCTGTACGTATACCACGTAGCCGAGGAGTCCTTTTCTCTTTCACAAATCTCTCCTCTCTCCTCTCTCTCTCTCTCTTCTCCCCTTCTCTCTCCTCCCCCTCTCTCCCTCTCTTCTCTCTCTCTCCTCTCTCTCACTCCTACTCCTCTCCTACCCCCCTACTTTTCCCCTCTCTCTCTTCTCTCCTTCCTCTCTCTCTTCTCTCCTCTCCTCTCTACCCCCCCCCCCCCCTTCCTCTTCTCTCTCTCTCTCTTCTCTCTCTTTTCTCTCTCTCTCCTCCTTTTTTCTTCTATTTTTTCTTCTCCCTCCTCTTCCTTCTCCTTGAGTTGCCAGATATGTATTTTTTTGCTACAGTCACAGTGCATTGTCAACACGCCGAGGGAGTTCCTCTCTCTCTCTCTCTCCCCTCCTCTCCTCTTCTCTCCCCCTCTCTCTCTCCCCTCCCCCTCTCCTCTCTCTCTCCCCCTCTTCTCTCCTTTTTTCTTCTATTATTTCTTCTCCCTCCTCTTCCTTCTCCCTTTTCATCCTCCACACACACATCATAGCCAGTATGTGATATTATCGTGAATAACGAAACTTTTTTTCTGGTGAGTTTTGATATGTTTAGAATGGACCCATTTACTCACACCTAAAACACGGGGTATTATGAAGCTTTGGATGCAATATAGGCTACATATCACTGTACTCATATTCTTTTTGCTGAGAAATGCACCATAAATGAAATATATGGCTTTTTTTGGGCCAAAATATCACAACACGGCGGAAAGCGCTGTGATTGGTTGTGACGTAGTAACTTTCAAAACTCAGATCTCGCCTGATCAGCTGATCGGCTTGTGTTGGTTCAGCAGACCGCAGTATATACCTATCCATTCAACATGTCCCAGGCAAAAAGAAACTATCATGGTTGTTTTGTGCCAATGTGCAAAAACACCACAATAAAAAATCCTGAAAAAGTCTTCATAACTATGCCTGAAGACAATAAAAAGAGAAAACACTGGTGGATACAAACACAGTGAATACATACCACATCACTTGAAGGAGGAATTACTGGTCATCTTGCGGTTGTTGGGGTAATGCAAGCTTGTGTGTGGTAGGTGCCAGTGGTACATAGGAGCGGCCGCTCCACAACAGCTGTGTTTTGCTCTGTTGTTTGTGCTTATGACGTCACAACATGGCGCCAGTCGTTTTAGAGCGTATACATTTTCCTGTACTTAAATTGGCTGTATCATCAAAAATACTGTTCACATAGGAAAAATCAACATCACTGCCCAACTAATGAGGCTTGAAGATTTCAAATCTATCGTTACCTCAAGTAGAGTAAATGGGTCCATTAATCTGCTAACCGTTTCTGTCGCAAATCATATCTATTCCACCCAGCCCACCCCTATATATATAGTATTATATATAATATATTTATACATAGTGTATTATACAGCCTAATATACTGTATACATTTCTAAAATATATAATATATAACCAATAATAAAAACCTTGTTGTTATGGTGACGAAGAAAATTGCGGGCTAAGACGACCCCACCCTGCCTTAGTTTATACTCGCTGCAACTGTCTTAGGCGGAGCAAAATTTTGGCTTCCGAAAATGTCCACCTAGCGCTAAGATGGTCTTAGTCCCCTAAGAGGGTCTTAGTAGGTTCCAAAAGGCCCCCCTGGTTCTTGAAATGTCGCAAATGGAAGAGGCCTAAACAATGGTCGCCTTTGGGCCCTATTTCTCTTATCGTGAAGGGTTTTCCGCATGCACGAGTCGGAGAGGATGTCAGACGCATAAAAGAGGCATACATGGCTGGGGGAGGCCATGCTTTTCCCGCGATCTTAAACTTGATATGATCCCTTCACATAGCAGCTAGCTGAGTTATATCTCTCGTTATCTCTCTCTCTCTCTTTTATCTCTCTTTTCTTTATCTCTCTCTCTCGTTATCTCTCTTCGTTATCTCTCTCTCTCTCTCTCTTTTCTCTCTCTCTCTCTCTCTCTTTTTCTCTCTCTCTCCCCTCTTCTTCTCCCCTCTCTCTCTTCTTTTATTTTGTTATCTCTCTCTCTCGCTATCTCTCTCTCGTTATCTCTCTCTCTCGTTATCTCTCCCCTCTCCGTTACCCTCTCTCTCTCTCGTTTCTCTCTCCTTTATCTCTCTCTCGTTATCTCTCTCTCTTCGTTATCTCTCTCTCTCGTTCTCTTTATCTCCTCTCTCTCGTTATCCCCTCTCTTTTCCTCTCTCGTTATCTCTCTCTCTCTCTCTCTCTCTCTCTTTCTCTCTCTCTCTCTCTCCTCCTCTCTCTCTCTCTCTCTCTCTCTCTCTCTCTCTCTCTCTCTCTCCCCTCTCTCTCTCTCCTCTCTCTCTCCCCTTCTTCTTTATTTTCTCTCCCTCTCGTTATCTCTCTCTCGCTCTCTCTCTCGTTATCTCTCTTGTTATCTCTCTCTCTCGTTATCTCTCTCTCTCGTTATCTCTCCTCTCTCTCTCTCGAGAGAGAGATAATATGATTTACAACCCTTTGAACATGCTGACAATGATAATGTAGCCAACAACTTTCCTGTTAATTGCAGCATGTATAAACCAACCTGTAATATTTCTTTTGTGATGACTCTAATAGAATGATAAATTTGAATCCCCTTCAGGTTTAAATTTACAGCTTTTAATTAGTAGTTTACCTCTTATATAGATAGTTGTGTTGAGCAATGTTTTTATGCAATAGTATGAAATTTGATGTCTTAGGTTTTTGTGAAACTGCCTCAGTGATGCCATCTGTCAACTTTTTCCATCGAAGGTTATGATAAATTATTTCAATAATAAGAATACACAAGGTGGAGGTATTGCCATCTATCTTCAAAAAAATGTTTCAGGCCAATACTATTAGAGAAGTTTCTTTGCAATTTGCTCACATTAAATTTCATTATTCCTTGAAATTACCAAACCACACAATTTTATTTTTGGGCATGATATATAGACCCCCTAATTCTAATATTGATGATTTTATTGCATCTATTAACTATATCATACCACTTTATCAACCTCTTAGGACACCTATTTATATTATGGGAGACTTTAATATTAATATTTTAAATCATAATGAAAAAAATGCTAAAATTTTTGATAAATATGTTCCCATAGTTACACTTCTTTTCCACAATCAAAAAACCAAAACACGTGTAACTAGAAATTGGGGCCACAATATTGATATATCTGGACTAATAATTTGATAGTTATTTAACAAGTGGATAATATTTAACTCAATTAGTGATCATTTCCCTATTTATAGCTATTTTTCAGTAGTCAATGATAGTTATACTTCCAACACAGTGACTTTCACAAAAAGAAACTAGACTTTGAAAAAATATATGATTTCAAAGATGACTTAGCAAAATTTAACTGGAATACAAATGCATTGGATTGTGATGTAAATGATCTTTTGAAAAAATATATGAATGGGTTTTTTAGAATTGTACAATAAGCACTTTCCATTGAAAACAAACAAAAATAAAAGAAAAGCATCAAGGCAAACCATACATTACACCACCTATAAAAAAGTTGATCAAAAAAACGGAATAAACTACAAAAGCTATATGCAAAATGGCCTTTAACATATAAAAAAAAACTTTTAAATCTTTTAGAAATAAATTGACGGCAAACAATAAGAACAGAAAAAAGAAAATTATTAAAAAAACTAGATTTACAGATCATGCTGGGGATCCTAAAAAAATATGGGACATAATCAAAACTACTGGGTAAAAATAAAACTAGGATATCACCTTCTTTCTTGTCAATGGCGATACAACACTGATAATCAAAAATGTGGCTAGGTCTTTTAATAATCATTTCAGCAGTATAGGTAGCACACTTGCTAATAACATTCAAGATACACAAGAGCCATTTAACATATATCTTCCAGAACCACTCCCTTTTTTTTTTTATTTAAGACCTACAAACACCCGCTGAAATAAAAACAGTAATTGCAAATATGAAAGTTACATCTCTGGCCATGATGAAATAAATATGAAAATAATAAAAGAATGCTCTGAAATTTAAATTTCACCATTTCTAGTATTTATTATAAATAAATCATTTCAAGAGGGTACCTTTCCAGATCGAATGAAAATTGCTCGAATTGTCCCTTTTTCAAGAAAGGTGACAATTTTTTAATGCAAAATTTAGACCAATTTCAATATTGCCAAAACTTTAGTAAAATTTTTTAAAAAGTAATGGTAATGAGATTAATGGGTTACCTCTCAAAACAATCAATTTTAACTCCAAAATCAACATGGATTCCGTCCCCAGTTTTCCACTGAATTTGCAGTCTACCATATCTGTCAGAACATTTACAATGCACTGGACAATAAAATGCTACAAATAAACAGTTTTTTGTGACCTCACAAAAGCATTTGACACAATTTCTCACACAATCTTATTACACAAATTATCTATCTATGGAATACGTGGTAGTGCTCACAAAATGGTTCAAAAGTTTTTTAAGTCATAGAAAGCAATATACATCCCTATAATAATACATCATTTTCCTTATAATGACATCACATGTGGAGTACCCCAGGGTTCAATTCTTTGGTCATGTGCTTTTTTTAATATACATAAATGACATCATTCGTAGCAGTAATAAACTTGAATTCATACTTTTCGCTGATGATACCACAATTTTTATTCAAGGCCACAATCTTTAAAATATTACAATTACATTGAATGAAGAATTAAATAAAGTTTCAAATTGGATTAAGAGCAACAAATTAACTTTAAAATTAATAAAACTTGCTTTATGGTCCCAGTCCCCTTATGACTCAGCCAGTACACACACAAATAAAGATAAATAATCTATCATTACCCTGAGGTTTTCGAATTTAAAATTTCTAGGGATATATATAGATAGTAAGTTTTAAATGGAAAGAACATATGATATTTGGTGAAATCTAGGATATCGTTATACACAGGATACTTTACAGACTAAGGCACTATTTGGGAAAGTAAAATGTTTACTACAAGTTTATTTTACCCTATATATCCACATCTTTTTTATTGTTCATCTTTATGGGGAGGTGCCCATAAAACCTTCATTGACAGCCTCTTTATTAGTCAGAAAAAGTTGTTTCGTGTTATGTTCTTTAAAAAATGTTATGACCATACCATCAAATATTTTCCGAGACTTCAAAATTATTAAAGCTTCCAGATATCATACTCCTTCAAACCAATCTTTTTGTACATTAAATCCATACACTCTTTTCCTTTAGACCTTGGCTTTAGAGCAATACCCTACAATGTAACCCCAAGACCACATGATTTACGTATACCATTGGGGCAGGACATCACATGCACAACAGAGTATCTTGTCAAGAGGAACTAAAAGCTGGAACAACTTACCAGAACATTTTATTACTGATGAAAACTTAAAATCTTTCTTACAAATGCTTGACAAATACAATGAAAATTTATAAACTTTACAACCATAAATGTCATATTGTGGTTTTTTTTTAGGTTATTAAGATTTTTTTTTTTTATGCATTTAAAATTATTGGTTTACTATTGTTAACTTCCATATTATCATCCATAAAAATATTATATTTTCAAAATGGCCTGACCAGTCCCCCTTTCTATGTTATTATGTATTATAGCTTTCAGGTCCTATAAAAGCTTCGGCTTATTGGACCTGGCTTTATCTATATATTTAATATGTTCATATGTACAAAAAATACATGGCCAAATAAATATATCAATATCAATATCTCTCGGTATCCTCTCTCTCTCGTTATCTCTCTCTCTTCTCTCTCTCTCTCTCTCTCTCTCTCTCTCTTCTCTCTCTCTCTCTCTCTCTCTCTCTCTTTTAAATTGCCTCGCCAGCTGAGATATATGTTTATAAACAAAAAACGGGGTTTTTGCGTTCCCTTTGTTGACACGCGAAAACCCAAAACCCCGAACCCAGAAAACCCCAAACCCGAACTGAAAGAACTGGTTCATGCAGCTTGGGCACAAATGGAAGAGGCCTCAGGTGTTATATTTTGCACTTGTTTTTTTCTAGTGTCCACCAAGAGAATGGTTCTCTCTACCTCGTCCACTGGTAATTCTAACCATTGAGTTCTTTCTGGTCTTATGGTCACACTTTGCTGTATCCTTATACGACAGCTTGATTTATGCACCTCCTCTTTGCACTCCTCGCTCTTAACTGCTCTGATGGTACCGTATCGGTGTTTAACAATATTCAAGGGATAAGTCAGGTTAGCCCACATGACTTTCTTTTGTTTGTAATTTTTAGTCATTTCTTCTAGTCCTATTATATTCATCCCTATCAGGGCTTGGGTGGATAAATACTGACCTGGAACTACTAACATTAACACTTCTATTGTTCTATCTATTCCTAAGGGTATTTTTACTCTTACTTGACCTAAGATTCTCAACTCCTTGCCAGTTAAACTAGGGATGTTACTGTGGGTTCTTATATTAAGTTGTAAATCTAAAGCTGCGCTCTTTTTTATAAGTGAATATTCGCTTCCTGTGTCTAATAAAACTTCCATGACGTGATCATTAATGGCTAAAGGTATTATTGGGGATCGATGTTTAACTAGTCACCGGGAAGATCCTTTCCTCCCCGGACAATTTGGACTCCCTCTCCTACATCCTACTCTCCAGCAATCGAAACAAGCGTTGCTACTTGTCTTCCTTCGACAGTCTGCGGCTGAGTGGTTGTTCATTCTACAATAGGGACAAAACATCTGGGAATCCCTTCTCCAAGCTAAACTGGACGGCTTCTGGTCGTTACCTACTTTCAAGGCTTGTAATTTCCTTCCCATTCCTTCCATCTGTGCACGCAGCTCTCTAACCTCTGACTGACTAGCTGACAGTCCCTGTGTCTGTTCCTGCGTGTTGGGAGGACTACTCTGGGAAGCGGGTGTTATTTCTGACGGCTGTCGTGGCTGGTTTACCGCGAATATTCTGTTTGTGTCTCTTCCGATGACAATGACCCTCGCGGTTTCCACTCTCTCTATGAATTTTTTTAGAGGGATTTGTTCATCCATAAAAAGTTCTAATTTCTCTTTACTGTGGCTTGGTAATCCTCTCAACAGTTTTGTTTTAATGATTTTATCCCTACGGGCAATTTCTCCTGGATGTTTTGACTTCGCTTCCAGTATGGCGTATTTGCATTTGAGTTTATTTGCAAAGTCTTGTGGATCTTCCATCCAGTTTATACTTGACTTCAGAAATTTCTGTTAAGGATTCTGTCGACATTTTTGTCGTTAGTTCTTCGCATAACCAATAAGTTAGGGTATCCATGATCTAAATTTGTACACACTGGAGGGCATTCTGTACGTATAGTGCTAACTGGGGTCCACTCTTTTCATAAGGATCCTCTTTCTCTCCTCCAAATCCTCTGAACAACTTTCTACCTGGGAAAGGAAAACTGTCAACCTTCCCTCTGCTTCGATACCCTGTAAATCCCTGAGGTTCAGCATTTGTATATCTCTAGGCTTTATCAATGATCTCACTGGTCTCCTAACTTCCTGCTCTTCCTCCTTATCTCTCAACAATGACTCAACCGTTTCTTTCGTTCTTTCCACATCTTCTCTTAACTCACTCATCCACCTGAACTGCGCTAGCTCTTCCTCCTTCTTAAGCTCTCTACCCTTTGCTTCCTTTTGGAGGAAATCCTCCAAATCCTCTACTGAAAAACCCATTAAATCCTCCATCTTAAAAAAAAATTCCCTTCCGTAAATAAAAAAAAAATATATTTCCCTGATTTTTCCAACTAGTGTTGGTATGGGCTTTCCACGGTGGCTATTAAGGCCACGACAGCCCTCCGAAGTTGCTTACTTGCTGGAGGCGTCTTCCAAGCCTCAACACTGATTTACGCATTCTATTTACTATTTACGGTGGGTAACCCGGCCCTCCTAAAGCCTGTACTGCCGCCCATGTCTGATAGTTGTGTCCTATTACATTTACTAGCTTCTCATATATAAAACCCCTGCTCGTCCTACCGAAATGCACCCCATCATGCGCTAAGCCTTATGCATAGGGTTTGGCGTTAAAGCTTAATTTCCTATACTGCGTTAGTTTCTTGTTCAATTTATTGTTTATTGCCCTGGTTATTTTATCATAAGTTTCTTGCTCAACTCTCCTAGCGTAATAGTCGGTTATGATCCTATGTTCTATCATACAAATCCTTATCTCACATCGGCACGTTGCCTGCAATGTTTCTACTACTTTCCTAATATTTTCCACTATTTCTTCCACCTTACTGTTTTCCTTGATATCATTACTGCCTAACCATAGGATGACTAACTCAAATTCTTTCAGCAATACTCCGTTGAGTCTGTCATCTGCAAAAGTGGTTCTAGCCTTGCCTCCTGGCGCTCTATAAATTTCTACTGTTACGTTAGGCTCATCCACCTCCACAGTCTGAGGGATCTGGCTATGTCCTACTAACGCTACTCTATAGGGTGGGGTGGGGTCACACCGAACGGGGGGGATCACCGTACGAAGGCTACAACGCGAAAATTAATTCAAATTTCGTGCCACCATGCCACCACGGATGCAGCGCCACCCTCAGTGAACTACATGCGAGCAACAGGGTAGCGTCAGCGTCACCTCCGTGTTTACCAGGTAAGAAATTTTATTTTTCGTATGTTCCTTGTCACTTTTGCCGTTCTTTATAGTGTTATGTCGCTTGATGGGTGATTTTA
>JACEEZ010019151.1:0-15000 GCA_016584305.1 Chionoecetes opilio
CTACAAAACTATAGAAAATGAAAAATAACACTGTGGGGTCTGGGGGGCGAGACCCTCCCAGTGAAGTTAGGGCATGTAATCATTCCCCATTTTAGGTTGTTAACTAGCAGGGGTCGGGGTTTTGGTGTCAGGAGAGTATTGGGGGAGTATTGGTTGAAACTGATATTTACCGCTATTTAAAAACATCCCTTTACCATTTCGCATGACACAGATTATTTTTTTGTCAACAGATCTTATGTTAAAAAATAGATCTTTTTTCTACTCCGAAAAATTTTTAACAAATACAATAGCTGTCGAAATGAAAAATAGCACGTGGGACTTGGGGGGGCGAAAGTGAGGTTAGGTATTTAATCAATGCCCAGGTTAACTACTTAATGGGGGGGGGGGTTGTGTCGAAAAGTATTGAGGGAGTAGGGTTGAAACTGATATTTCGCTTTTTCAAACTACCTTTACCAGTTCGTTGAAAATACCTTTTAGGTTTTGCCCTCAAGTTTAAAAATAGACAGTTCCTTTACTCCTGAAAATTTTTTTTTAAACCCCATACAAAAGGTTGGAAATAAAAAATAACACAGTGGGGGTGTGGGGGGGCAAAAAACCCCCCAGTGGTTTGAGGGGATAAAAATTTTATAGAGAACAGACAAGCATAAAATCGCCCCAAATCTCGGATGGGTTTTTTTACACCATTAAATTGGGCCCCCCTCACCATTTTTATATTTTATTGCCTTTTAATAGTTACAGCAAAGCCAAAATTTTTGAAAAATTTACATTACAATTAAAACAAGATAAAAAAGTTTAAAAACCCTGCGATCGCTTGAGCTCCACCCCTTTATGTTACTTCACGTTTTGTGACAACTGATTGGGCTTTTTACATCCTTAACCCTACCACTAAAACACTTTCCAGAAGACGGGAATATGGTCTGGGGGTAATATGGGTTTCCCCAGCAAACTGCAGCCGTCTTTTGTTGAGGTTATTCCGTTTGACGATCGTATAACGAGGATAAGGATGAAACATATTTGGGGTTTTTTGTCTTTGTGCGGTTTAGTTTGAAAGGGCGAACCCACCATTCAGGTTTAGACGACTTTTCCCCCCCCTTCGCCCCTTTTCCTTTTCCCATACCTACTATCCGTTCTTGGCCCCGATTAGACTTTTTTCGTCACCCGAAACGTCTTCACCACGTCCCGACCTCTGCTTCAACACGAAGTCTCGAAGCCCTCTGGTCTGGAGTGGAGGTTACGAGGCGCCGGGCACCGGCTGTCCATGGGATAATATATCCCGACGGAACACGGGTAATGCCTCTCTCTCTCTTCCTCTCTCCTCCACTGTTGTTTCGATTTATTCGTCCCATACTGTCCAAGGGGTGGATGCTGAGATTGAGCTAGGGCGCCTTTTTACTGGGGGCCTGTAGAAAGGGAAAGCTGCTCCTCCCGTCTTATGCTCAAACGGGGAAGCCGCTTTATTGGGACCCCCTTTCGGGGCTGAAAAATTTTGAGATGGTCCGACCCGGACTTTGAGCTGTGTGGCCGTTTAAGACATTATCTTCTGTTAAAGGGAAATTCAGCTTGTTCAGTTGCTACAACTTTTCAATTTTCGTTAGGAATAAAGTGTAGGAAGGTGTGTATACATCATCGTGGAAGATAAATTGGGACTTAGGGTGTTAAATGTTTTCTTAGCATGTTGTGTGCTTGAGTTGAAAAATTTGGTTTGGGGGGGCGGCCGGGGGCAACTGCATGGGTGTGCGAGACAAGTGTCACGGGGGTTTTTCCCCCGCACTAAAATGTTGACATTTCACTGTATAATCAAATACCCGATGCTATTTAGAAAAGTGAAAAATACCATCATCTTTTAAAAATTTTTGCATATATGCAAAACATAGGATGCAAAATATATAAAATATATATTATATATTATATATATAATATTATATAAATTTTTTTTTTTATATATAATAACAAATTTTTTTTTTATAATTAATATATTATATATACATATTTAAATATATATATTAAATATATATATAATAATAATATATTAAAATATATATAATATATATATATAAAATAATAAAAAAAATAATAGAATAATATATATATATATATATTGGAATTTATAGTAATATTATATTAAAAAATAAAAATATATAGATAAATTTTTATAAAATATAATAGAAAAATTATATATAACTAATTTATAATTTTCGTATATATAACTTTACTTTATTATATTATATATAAATAAAATAAAATATATATGTAAAATTTATAAAAATTTCCCAAATAAAAAAAACTATATTAGGCACAAAAGTTTTCCCATAAAGGGACTTTTTTGGGGAAAAATTACTATTAAAGTAAACTTTTTCCGGGTTCCTGGGGCCGTCTCAGGCCCCCCCAGTCGTTTTGGGTATTATTTATAAACTTGTTTTTGGGAGTCCCGGATTATTTAAAAATAAGTTTCACAACTGCAAACGCATTTATGGAACGGACGATTGCGGTTGCGGTTTACGGTTGTGAAAAAACTTCTAGAAATGGGGTTGGGGGTTTGGGTAAATTTGGGGGTGGGGTTTCCCAGTGCGGTTGGGGTTTTGGGGTTTTTTCCAAACAATAATATATATATATATTTTAAATATATATAATATATAGGGTACCTAATATTTATAAAAAATTTGATATATACTATAAAAAAATATATATATATATATATATATATTTTATAATATATAGTATATATATATATATATAAATTATATATATTATAATAATATATAAACAAAATATATATATAAAATTTTTAATATATATATATTATATTTTATAATATTATATATAATATATATAAAACATCTTTTAATCTATCTACTTCTTTTTATATCTATATATATATAATCACAAAAAAGAATGAAAAACATGAAAAAAAGGCCCCAAAAAGTAGTTTTTTGGAAAAAAAACTCTACTTTTACAAAATAAAGAAGGCATTTCTTTTATAAAATTTAATCTAAGCCCATTTTTCAAAGAAAAAATTCTAGCTTTCCCAAATCAGGAAAAAAAAAATTTATCACTAAAGGGCCTGCTCCTTTGAAATTTTCGTTTTTAAAAACTCTCCAGGAATAGCAAAGAGTGACCCCAGTTTAAATTCTTATAAACTTGACCGGGCCTCCTGAAAAATTTTTTAAATAGAATAGACAACCCAAAAATATCGTACCCCCCTACTCTTTCTTCTCTCCCCTTTTCTCCTCTCTCCCCTCTCTCTTTCTCCTTCTCTCCCCTCTCTCCTCTCTCTCCTCTCTCTCTCTCTTTTTTCCTCCCCTCTCTCTCTCTCCTTCTCTCTCTCTCTCTCTCTCTCCTTCTTTCTCCTCTCTCTTCTTTTCTCTCCTCTCTCCCATTTTTGGTTTAAATTTCCCGGAAAAAAAAGGGGATTACATTATATTTCACTTTTAAAAATTTACCCTATATTTAGGCAAATGTTTTAAATTAGGTTTTATTAAGTATCATAAAAATAATTAAAATTAATGAATATTAATTACATCAATAAAACTTTTTACCAATCTAATCGCCAATCAAATTTACCCAAACAGTATCATTATTTATCAACTAATTATAACAATTTTTATATATATATTATATAAAATAAATTTTAAAAATTATAATAAATTTTATATATATTAAATTTTAAAGGGAGATAAATATAAAATATAAATATACATATATATATATATTTTATAACATTTTAAAAAAAATTAGAAAAATTTTAATATATAAAATATAATAAATATAAAATAATAGATATGTATAAAAGGTATGTGTAAAAATTATAAAATATAAAAATATAATATATTTTAATTTAATATAAAACTAGGATATAATATATATTTTAATATATATATTTTATTATAAAAATTATAAAATATATATACGAATAGATTTTTTTTGGGCTATAAAATTAGAAAAAATATAAAATATGATATAAAAATTTAATTATACTATATATAAAATAGTTATATAAAATTATATAAGTATAAATATATAAAATAGTATATATATTTTTAAAATATACATAAAATTAATATACTATATATAATAGTATATATATATATATATATATATATATATATATAATATATTATTAAAATTTTAAATTTTTTAGATATATATAAAATTTTATATATATATATATTATTATTTTATATATATATATATATTTTATATAATATTTTATATATATATATATTATATTAAACAAAATATATATATCTATATATTATTTATAAAATATTATATTTTTAAATATTTTTATATTATATATTTTATATATATATATAATATAAAAATTATATAGTTTATTATTTTTTTTTTTTTTTCACCCAATAGAACGGGCCCCAAGGGGGCAAAACAAAAATGGGTAACACAAAGCCCGCTTATTTCCCAGTCCCTATAAAGAAGACAGTAAGAAAAAAAAAAAAAAAAGGGGGGTTACCCCAATTTAGTTCGGGAGGTTTTTTGTTACTCTTTTTTTTGAAAAGATTTAAGTCATAGGAAAGGGGAAAAAATAGAAACAAAAAGAGATTTCCCCAGAGTTTACCAGGAAAGGGAGAAAGGTAAAGAACTGAAAAAACCCTTTTGCATTAGGAAGAGGGGACAGAATAGGGATGAGAATGAGGGGAAAGTCTTGTGAAAGCGAGGCCGCGGGGGGGGGGGGGAGGCATGTTTGTTAGAAAATTTAGAAGACCCGTGAGCATGAAAAAAATTTGGTGGGAAAAGAGCAAGAGAAGAAAACCATTGCGGCGGTGATTTAAAAAATTTGAAGACAGTCAGTCAGGGGGGAGGAGTTGAAGAGACGAAAAATTTTTGGGACTCAACTCGGTTTTAGTAGAGCTTAGAGTGGATCCCCCCCAAAAACATGTAAAAACATCCCAAAAATGGGCGGAAAAGGCCCCCTGTGAAAACAAGAAATTTGGGAGGGAAAAAAAAAAAGGGCCCGCGGGACCCCACAGGGACACCTAACTTTTTAAAAGCGGGTTTTAAGCAAGATAGGGAGAGGTAAATTTCCGTTCAGTTTTTTTAGTAATGGATAGTCGAAAGAATGTTCTTTGTAAAAGGAAGGGCCCATTTGAGTTTTCATTAAAGGGAAGAGGGGTATTTATTGGTACGGTTTTGGCGAAGAAATTTTAGGTAAAAAAATTGGGTTTTTGAGGCTTTGAAAAAAAAAAGGGTTTTGCTTTCCCCCAACCCAAAATTTAAAGAAAGATCGGGAATTTTGGCATTTCGGGGGATATCTTTTGTGAATCATATTTCCTTTTGGGTTTGGACGTTAATAAACGACTTTGAAAAAGGCAGGTAGAACCCTCAGTGTAGGAGGGGGATGGGGTTTTAGTTGGACTTGGGGAAGACTTTTAATGAAAAATGGGGAAAGAGAGTGGGTATAGGACAAAACCCCGGGGGAAAACCACTATTATTGATAGATTTAGGAGAAAAACCCAATTTGCCCGTCAAAAGTGCTGCAATAAAAACGGTTTAAAAAGGAAAAAATAAAAGGGAAAGGAGAGAGGGAAAAAAAACCGAATGGGGGGTTTTTGGGAAAATAAGATTTGTGCCGGGACTCTATAAAAAAGTTTTTGATATTTTAAGGGGAACAGCAAAAGTTTCACCAAAAACCCCAAAAAGGGGGGGATGCCCAAGATTAAGTTAAAAGAAGCTAGAAAGATCCCCCGGGTAAAATTCGCCCTTTCCGGGAAACCAAAGGCCCGATCAGATAAAAGATTTGAGCAGATAGATACTTAAGAATTTTCCCTTTTAAAGTATAGTTTCAAAAATTTTAGAAAAGAGGAAGTCAAAGCTATGGGGACGGTTATTTTAAAAGGGTTTAGAACGGCCCACCCTTTTTAAAAAACAATTTGGGATGTAAAGCAAATTTCCGGGCAAAAAGGAAAGGTGGGGAAGTGAAAAGAAAAATGGGGAAAAAAGTTTGCCCAAAGGCCCCAAGGTGAAAGCACAGAAACACAGTTTTTGAGAACAATCGGAGGGACTCCGTCAGGACCGTAAGCCTTCCGAGGATCTAGGCAAGAAAAGGCAAATAAAACATCATTCCGAAGGATCTTAATGGCAGGCATAATATAGTCAGAGGGTGGAGGAGAAGGAGGAACAAGCCGTTTCATCAACCAGAGTGAAATTTTTAGCAAAGGTTTGAGCGAAGAGTTCAGCTTTAGAAGTAGATGTGACAGCTATGGAGCCAACTGGGTGAAGCATAGGAGGGAAAGATGAAGAAGAAAAATTGTTAAAGATATTATTTGCTAGATGGCAGAAGTCACGAGAGGAATTTGTTTCAGAAAGATTTTGACATTTTCTATGAATGAAAGAGTTTTTGGTAAGTTGAAGTAAAGATTTGGCATGATTACAGGCAGAAATATAAAGGGCATGAGTTTCAGGAGATGTGTGGGAATTTGCCGCATACATATATTTAATTGGAGGTCTTACCTAATCAAAACCCATTGACTATCTCATCCCGACACAATACCCCAGCTAATCAACTAACTAGGATACTTATCGGTGGATAGTGGGTTGAAATCGCTGTAGGCTTTTGATTAATACTGCCTGTCTTGTGATCCGAAGTGGTAGCCGTGATCGAGGCCGCAGGTGAAGTGCGGAGGTGGAGGCGTTATTGTGGTTGGCGTCAAGGAAGCTATTCAGGCTTAATAGACGCAGCACTGATATTCGCTATGTCGATGAGACAAGTCCTAATGTTTTATCACTTATATGTACAAAATGAACGTATGTACAAATCTCTTCATTATAATAAAGAGAGAGATGTTAATCCCGTGAGGGCTGGAAGTGTACTTATATATACAAGTACGTATATATTTAATAAGATGATGTTCTCTCACGGAGGGTTAGGAGTGTACTAAACTCTAAACCAGCGGCTGCGACAGGCCGCACAAATCCTACCTACACGTGTCAATCGTCGGTGGTGGCGAGGCACCCCTACCAATACCTGCCACGTATACACGCAGGATAGGAGCAACATTATAACGACGACCAATAGCCAGTCGCTCCAAATTAAGTTGCTAATATAAGGTGCAAATGCTTAATAACCACTTGGAATGCTCATTTATATTAGCCCAATACTTATCATTTACTTAAATTACTATATATTATTTCCCAATACCATTATATTTATATATATACATCCCTACACTCCCCTTGAAGAGCGGACAACACATCCCTCACAAGGGGGGGGGGGGGAAACAAACCACCACTCTACCAATTATTGAGAGGGTGGTTGGTGGATAATTTCCACAACTGGGGGCCGGCGAAAACTGAAGTTCCGCTGCATGTGACATCACCCCAGGCCACATAGCGCCGGAACGTTTGGATAGTGGTTTCGGCACTTTGGTCTTTGGCTATTTTGAAAAATATAGCCCTGATATAGGTACAAGTGAGTATGCAGACATATACTTGATCGGGGGGAGAGTTATCTCCTGATGTTATAATATCCCCAGTATAGTCATCACCATTGACCTCATTTGATTTTTGGCTCTCTCTATCAGCGGGAAGTTCAGGGGGACCTAGATAGGAGACTAGTCTACACACAGATCTATTAAATTTAATGAGAGATTTGAGGTAATATTTGACTGCCTGTCTATCATGATGTATCCAAAATTGACACCTGATGTCGGCTAATATTGTAGCCATTCCGCCTTGTAATGAGTTCCTATGATATTCTTCCACCAACAATTTAGTAAGATGATGGCATTTGGGAATTAGTATGGGATGGCAGGTGATATTTAGAAGATCAGTTTTCAAATTTCGTCCTCGACACTAAATTATGCCCTCATGATCAAGGTACAGACCTAATCATTTGGTCAAATTGTTCCTATGGGGGCTGGCTGAGGCCAAGAGCTGATTTTCCTCAGGAAATACCTGCTTTTGTATTGTTCTGACCCAACACTTCAAAGAGTCAGAGCTATCCCTTTTAATGGATTTGAAGACTAAATTAGTAGTCTTGATTAGTTTGCTCAATAAGGAAAACCTTTCTATGTCTATCACAGGATCTGGGATCAATTCAGGTTCCCTTATTATATCTTCAGATATGTCTGGCTGAGTGGAAACCTGTATAGGATCAATATTACACTCTTTCAGCCAGGTAGGGCCTTTAAACAATAATCCTGTGTTCAATTTGAGGTTATTATTTCCTCGCGACACATTATCATTAGGATTTTCATTAGTGGCGATATATTGATTATGAACTGGAATACCACTTTCCTCTACTACCTCACTAATTGGTGTGGGCAAGAAAGTGGTTCCAATTTTGGTAATTAATAGGGGTTGTGCATGACTAGGAATACTCTCCTCTTGTTCGGCTTGGTGAGTATGTGGGATGGGTTCCATTATTACATTACCACCAGCACTGGTGAACATTGAGACGTTATGTCTTTTGATGACCTTCCTTAGGTAACGCCCAAAATAATCAGCGCCTATTATTAATTGGAAGGGACCATCAACGTCGTCGAAGGTATTACTAACTAGCTTGACACCATTATCCCTTAGCATTTCAGCTGTTTCTTTTAGTCCATTAACAGTTAAACTAATACCAATATTATTGATTACTACAGCAGCTACCCTACATTTATATCTTCCTAATTGGACTAGGGGTTGAACTACGTCAAAGGTTTGAGCCTCTTTACTGACAAGAAAACCTGATATGGCTATGTTTACTTTATTAATAATGGGTAGTTGTAATAATTCAACTATCTCCCTGCTTATGAAGGATCTTTGTGCACCACTGTCAAACATTGTCTTTACATTGACTGAATTACCATTGTGGCACACCCTCAATTCGGCAGTAGGAACAGCTGCCGAACTACTATTATTAGTGACTGCCATTTTAACTACTGTAGGGTCTGAGTTATTATCACTGTTAGGACAAAGAGCGATGTTATGAACAGATTTATTACATTTCCTACAAGTTTTTAAGCTTATAGGGCATGCATTTCAAGCATGTTTACCACGGAGATAGGTTAGGCAAGTACCAAGGCTCATTAACCTTTCAACTCTCGTGTAACAATCTGAATAGATATTACATGTGGAGGGTGTATGTTCCCCCTAACATAAGACACAATTTATTATACGTACTTCACTAGCAGTCGCCCTGGAATTAGGGATTGTATCTATTATTTGAGTAGGTCTAAGTGGTTTACTGGTAGGCTGAGAAGTTTGAATCTTAATTACAGGCTGTTTGATTTGCGTAACAGGCGCAGGATAGATACCCACTAACGAGGGATCTTTAAACTCTAAGGGTGGCTGATATAGCTGATTACCCATAGGTGTAATACTTTTGATCTCCCTGTGGGGTGGTTCTTGTTTAATACCTTGCAAACTTTGAGTTAAAGAAGCTTTAGCTGTTGATGGAATATGAGCACACTCCAGTAATCCCTCATATTAAATTACTTTATCGAGATATCTTTGACATTCGTGTTCATGATTTGTCACGAAATGGTGAATCATTTCTTTATCCCCAGCTTGTCTTAATTGAACTTCATATTGGAAGTAAACTTCCACACATTTATTCCATTGCTCATTTAACAATGATAGACCTGTCTTTAAATTCATATAATCAATAGGTATTTCCTTAATTGCGTCCTCACACTTATTATATATTCGTATGAGCATTGCTAATTTAGCTGATAATGAATGATTAGCTAATTTCGCCATGATCTAGTTAATAATTAAGTCAAATAAAATATTGAATGCAAGATTACGTCACTAAAAATCATTATTAGTTGATAAGTAGTTATTATCTAAGTGGTGGTAGTGCCTGCTCGGCCTGTCAACACATGAAGCAAGGCGTATATAATTTCAACCACCACAACTAACTACGTGACTACAGGCTGATGTTATCTACTACCTGGCTTATGGTAGTTACCCGGCTGAGGCATTCCTGACGCCGCGAAACACCTCACCTCCGCTCTCATAACCAGCAATTGTGGTAGGCTCATAATTACGCCTCACAACGACCACTTTGAGTCACATGAACATCAATATTCCTCACTCGGGGCACCAATAAATTTGGTGATTTATGTCCCATACACATATTTAATTTGAGGTCTTACCTAATCAAAACCCATCGTCTATCTCATCCCGACACAATACCCCAGCTAATCAACTAACTAGGATACTTATCGGTGGATAGTGGGTTGAAATCGCTGTAGGCATTTGATTAATACTGCCTGTCTTGTGATCCGAAGTGGTAGCCGTGATCGAGGCTGCAGGTGAAGTGCGGAGGTGGAGGCGTTATTGTGGTTGGCGTCAAGGAAGCTATTCAGGCTTAATAGACGCAGCACTGATATTCGCTATGTCGATGAGACAAGTCCTATTGTTTTATCACTTATATGTACAAAATGAACGTATGTACAAATCTCTTCATTATAATCAGAGAAGAGACGTTAATCCTGTGAGGGCTGGAAGTGTACTTATATATACAAGTACGTATATATTTAATAAGATGATGTTCTCTCACGGAGGGTTAGGAGTGTACTAAGCTCTAAACCAGATGCGGCGACAGGCCGCACAAATCCTACCTACACGTGTCAATCGTCGGTGGTGGCGAGGCACCCCTACCAATACCTGCCACGTATACACGCAGGATAGGAGCAATATTATAACGACGACCAATAGCCAGTCGCTCCAAATTAAGGTGCTAATATAAGGTGCAAATGCTTAATAACCACTGGGAATGCTCATTTATATTAGCCCAGTACTTAAATTACCTTAATTTACTTAAATTACCTTATATTAATAACCATTACCATTATAATTATATATATACATCCCTACGCTCTCCTTGATGAGCGGACAACACATCCCTCACAAGGGGGGGGGGGGAACAAACCACCACTCTACCAATTATTGAGAGGGTGGTTGGTGGATAATTTCCACAAGATGGATGCTTACGGTATCGTTTGTGAGCCACCTCTCTATCCCGGACAGCATGAGAACAAGCAGAGTTAAACCAAGGTTGACGGGCTTTAGGATTTGAGAAAGTATGTGGAATGTACGCCTCCGTGCCAGAGACTAAGACCTCAGTTATGCGCTCTGCACAAAGAGATGGGTCTTTGACATGGAAGCAGTAATCATTCCATGGAAAATCAGAGTAGTACTGCCTAAGGTCTTCCTGCTTAGCTAAGTTGAAGTGTCAGAAGCACCTCCGCTTAGGTGGGTCCCGAGACGGTACCGGAGCGATAAGACAGGTTACAGAAATAAGATTGTGATCGGAGGAACCCAACGGAGAGAATAGTTTCACAGAGTAAGCAGAAGGGTTAGTAGTTAGGAAAAGATCAAGAATGTTGGGTGTGTCTCCAAGGCGGTCAGGAATACGGGTAGGGTGCTGCACCAGCTGCTCTAGGTCTTGGAGGATAGAAAAGTTGTAGGCTTGTTCACCAGGTTGGTCAGTGAAAGACGATGATAGCCAAAGCTGGTGGTGAACATTGAAATCCCCAAGAATGGAAATTCTGCTAAAGGAAAATGAGATGAGATGTGCTCCACTTTTGATGTTAAATAGTCGAAGAATTTTACATAGTCAGAGGAGTTAGGTGAGAGATATACAGCACAGATAAATTTAGTAAGAGAGTGACATTGAAGTCGAAGCCAGATGGTAGAAAATTCGGAAGATTCAAGGACGTGGGCACGAGAGCAAGTGATGTCATTGCGCACATATACGCAACAGCCAGCTTTGGATTGAAAATGAGAATAGTGACAGTATTATATAATATATATATAATAATATATAATATATAATATATATATATATATATATAATATATATATATATATATATATATATATATAATATATATATATAATATATATATATATATATATATATATATATAAATATATATTAATATATATATATATATATAATATATATATATATATACTATATATATTATAATATATATATATATATATCATATATCTATATATCTATATATATATATATATAATATATATATATATATATATATATATCTATATATATATATATAATACTTCATATATATATTATATATATATATATATATATATATATATAATTGTGGTCCCCCCCACACACTTACTGCACCTATGAATACCACCGGAAACCCTGAGGCTACAGCAGAGTTCTACAATACCAAAGTACACCTAGAGAACAACAAGAAAAACCCTCAAGAGTATCATGGGAGGGCCCTTTCATATAACGCCAGAAGAACCAGAAAGGAAAGCAGCTTCTATTCTTGTTGATATCTTAAACAGGTGTTGGAACGCGTCAAGAATTCATCAGCAATCTCTGTTGAGATCTACAGGAGAGATACGAATGATGGAGGAGTGTAAGAAGTTACATCAGGAACTTCACTTAATCAAACCATTGAGCACGAGCTGGACACTGAAGGGTTTGGTCCCACCACACACTTAACTGCACCTATGAATACACCGGGAGACCCTGAGGCTACAAGCAGAGTTCTACAATACCAAAGTACACCTAGAGAAAAACAAGAAAAACCCTCAAAAGTATCATGGGAGCCCTCTCATATAACGCCAGAAGAGCCAGAAAGGAAAGCAGCTTCTATCCTTGTTGATGCCTTAAACCAGGTGCTGGACATGTCAAGAGTTCATCAGCAATCTCTGGTAGAGTTTCTACAGGTACCTAGAGGAGAACTTCAGTCATTCAGTGGGGAGGAGCTAGAATATTGGCCATTCATCAGGTCATTCAAAGACACAATAGACATTTTGTCCATTCCTGCAGCTCAGAAGTTAGCCTGTTTGAGAAGCTACTGCAAAGGAAAAGCAGCACTTGCACTAAAGAGCACCTCCTACAAGAACCCTGAGGAAGGCTACAAAAGAGCATTAAAGATTCTTGAGGAAAGATTTGGAGACCCTTACAATATCACTTGTGAGTGGGTCAGGAAGGGCACCTGTAGACCAGATGTAGAGGGAGCAGCTGATCTTCGAAAGTATGCTGATGAATTGAACTGTTGCCTGGAGTCTCTCAAAGAGATGAACTCTCTCAGTCAGCTAGGAAGTGGAGACAACATGCTGAAGATAGTGGAGAAGTTACCCTATTACCCATAGACTCGATGGGCGAAGGCCAACTATGAGATTCGCTCAAAGTACAGGAGAGGAGCATAGATTACATAAATTGTAAAGTTCATTTGTGATGCATCGGATGAGGCCTCAGACCCTGTCTATGAGAAATTGGTGACGAGGGACAGAGTAAAGAATCAGCAGACCAACCTTCAGAAGAGACATACCGGAAGTTTTACTGCAAGTACAGCTCTTACAGAGCACGGAGCAACAGCACCAGAGAGCAAGAAGCAGACAGCTGGTAAATGTCCATGTTGTGGACAAGAACACTATGTGATACGGTGTTCACAGTTCAAGGCTATGAAGATCAAAGACTGCTGGAACCTTGTGATGTCCAAGGGTCTGTGTGTGAATTGTTTTGCACAAGGACACCTGGGAAGAGATTGCTCTAGGAAATTCATTTGTACCTTGGATGGCTGTGGGATGAAGTACAACAAGTATCTTCATCTACCAGACAGGAAAGATGGAGATTATATCACACCAGAAGCAACACCACATACGCCTGCAATAGTGACACCTACAATCAACCCTACACCCCTGAACGCCTCTGTGAACACCGGAGTTAGCAACTTTGCCAGCAGTCAAGATGGAAAGCTGGCCCTACCCATAGTACCAGCAAGAGTTAGGTGCCTGGATACTAATACCATTGTTGACACATACGCGATGTTAGACCCACGGACTAACACCACGTACTGCACATAAGAGTTATGTGAGAAGCTGGGAGCCAGAGGTGTGACTCGTCAGATGGAACACACCACCATTGCCCAGACGAGAATACCTGTAGAGTCCACAGTCATCACTCTTCTTGTTACAGACATAAGTGACACCCAGGAGCCCTGCTGCATACCTGAAGTGGCTGTCAGACCGACTCTGAATATAGACTTATCGGGTTTATCAAGCCGTGTTGAGATTCAGAAGTGGCCACACCAGAAAAACTTGGAGATATCTGAATTAGAGGTGGATCAAGTGCACCTACTGATAGGGCATGATTGTGCCGACCTTTTCTTGCCAGATAAAGTTGGAAGGGAAGGGAAGAGAAGGAAACTGAGCTAGCTGACGAGGTGTAGGCGGATCGCTGCCTCGTGTGCTCGCTCATGGACTAGGAAATGTGATACGGAAGCTAACTGGGAGCTTGTTTGGGTTATCTATATGTTTACTTTATACAAATATGTATTGCGTACCTGATATTAGTGGTGTATTTTAGTAAGTGTACTGCAACTTGTACTTTAGGTTTGTATTTCACAGGTGTTACAGTTTAGTGAGTAAGTGCACCTACTGGAATAGGTGCATTGCGGCCGGGATGTAACACCCAAAATAGGTCGGATTTTTCATTTGTATTGGTGTCGGGTGTGGGAGTGTAAGCGATGTAAATAGAGAGTGACCAGAGAGTAAGCGACGTGGACACTGGACAGCGTGGGTAGTGACGCGACCGAAGGAACCGGTGTGAGGCTGTACCAGAGACAACACTAGTGTTTGTGAATGCGTTTGGTTATGGATACACCCAACATATATTTATTTGGATTTATAAACACCTAGAGAACGCCAGAAACTGTAAGTAGATTCGGTGTGTACATTAATAATTGTGTTGTGAAATATGATTTTGTGGTGTGAGCCTTCGTGGTCTAGTTAACAGAAAGGATGAGTGCTTTACGGAATCTGTGTAACGTGATGAGATTATTATGGGGACTGAGTTGATTCAGGTATATTTTGTATTTGTCGTTAAGAATGGTTGATTTCGTTAAACGTGGTTCTTACATTGTGAATTTTGTTTTTGCCTACAGTTGAACCGTTTCTTCAATAAACCAGAGCCACAAGAAAACGCGTGTCATTGTCTGGCGACCTAACACCACAAGTAAACCAAAGCACCCCACTTACACTACATGTGAATAATAT
>JACEEZ010019151.1:17500-22500 GCA_016584305.1 Chionoecetes opilio
ACCAAGTTTATCAAGATTATACGCCGAACTCCATCAAGCAACTACTACTACTTACGCTATACTGCTCACTGCAACGTTCTCCGGCGCTAGTACAACCACAACCAGCCAGTTAACAACCACAACCACAACAAACAACCAAGCAACCTACGTACTTTTACCGCATAAACCAGCCAGCATAACCAAGCTATTATCATATTATCAAGCCGTAACCTACGCAACACAAGCCAGCCAGCACCTACAATAACTACAAGTCTACAAGCAAGGCATCACTATCCTTCTACAGGGAAGAGCGAGGCGCACACACTCGCAACGATTGCTTGTCAGCACATTCCGCAGGTCACGAGGTCGCCGCATCAACACTGCCACCCAACCCCCACTGCCAGGCAACGACATCTCAGATAACCATCTCAACGTATCATCCGTTATGGAACACCCCCAAACACAAATACCCTCCCGTACACACGGCAACTCAACCCCCCACCCCCTTTCCCAAAAATTAATACCCTCCTGCTAAAAACCCGCAAACACAACCACCAAAACACCGAAACGAAAACACCCCCCCCCGCCCTTAACACCCCCTGTCTACAAAGCCCCATAGAAAAAAACCACCCTAAACCCTGCCGCCCGCACGGGAAAAGCTGACGTGACACTACTACTCCACCCCCAAAACTCCCATACCCTTCCCCCCTACAGGACTCCCCCGCACCCCACTAGGGTTTCTTGAGCGCGGCCCCCCCAACCAAAACAAAATGATATTTTTTTTTCTTATATTTTATTTGTGTATTTATTTTTAAAAATTTTTTTCTTATATGACCTCTTAAACAGATTGGTGTTTCCCGGGCCAAAGACGTTGTCCAGAACAAACCCCCAAAAAAGTCACCCCCCAAACCTTGTTTTGCCCCCTTTTCGTCACAGGACCTCACCTACTCTTTCACCAATGCTATGTAGCTACGCAAATTTAAAAAATTTTACAGTTTTCGGTAACGCAAAATTCCCTTGATGACTTTTTTTTTTTAACCCCAGTTGACTTTTCCCATCTCCACCACTTTTATGGGCTTTTTAAAAAGTTAAAAAAGTATTTTTGTTCGGGTATTAAAAATACATTTACATTTCCATTACAAGGGTTTACGATGAGAGTACTCTGTACAATTTCCGCCCAGCGCATTTAAACATAAGGGTCCCTCAGAAAACAACTATTTACCCCCCTAACTAAAGGCAAGTTCTAGCCCCGCATTTTCCCCACAAAACTTTTTCCCCCATTCAACACCAGGGTTAAAAAAAGGTAGATATTTTTTCCCGGTAAAATAAAAACATAAGCTTTTAAACAAATCCCCCCCGTATCAGGTGAAGCGGAAATTACCCAACGTATGAAAAGCTACAATTACGCACAACTGGTATTTTTGTGTATTTTGAAAATTTCAAGGCCCAAAAAACTGCACTTTGTAGATAAATTAGCCCAAATTTTCAATACGTTTTTTTACAGGAAACATTATTTGTATTTTAACCCCAAATTCCTGGAGTCATAACTATAACGATTGCCGTTATTTGCAACACCCAACGAATTTAAATTCCCCCCCGCCGACGGGGAAAGTTTAGGGGCCCGCCTTTACGTAAACACGTCCCTCATGCAAACTCCACAATGAAAAAATTAAGCGGGAAAATTCCCCAAAAAGTTAAACAAAAAGGCAATTTTTTTCCTTTTTACCCATGCCAGAAAAAAGGTTAAACTTTTTCATTACGTTTCTAACTACATAAAAAAGCATTTACAGGGTCCCCTTTCGTAGTGGCATTACTGAAAATGATGATAACTTGGAGGGACATAGTATTTGTACCCCTGATTACGAACTCTCACCTAAGAACACTAGACAGGACTTTCTAAATTTTAAAGACCGAAATTTGAAGGTACAAAAAACAAAATGTTTTTCATTCAAAAAAGGAAAAAAATTTTCTTTTTTTGGGGTTTAAATGTTTTGGGGGGATGCCAAGGGGTTTACATACTAAAACGTCAAAAGGTTGAGGGCAAAATTGATCCTTTTTGCCAAACACCTAAAAAATTTTTCCCCCCCCCCAAAGGGCCCTCAGAATTTTTTTGGGCCCTCAGGGTTTTTTTTACAGACAATTTACCCATGGTTTTACTCACGAATTCCCAACCCTATCACATTCTTAAAAAGAAGTTAAATTTTCAGGGAGTTTCCAACAAGAACAACTTTTTTGAAAATTAAAGGGCATTGTTTGTGAAATCCCCCAGCCCTTTGGCCCCCAAAGATTATACACGCATTTTAAACACTTTTCACTGATGAAACAGATGTGGGCCTTGGTGCTGTTTGATCCCAGAAAGATGAAAAATTAAATGGCGTGCATTGCTTATGCCAGCAGAACTCTCAACCCCGCAAGAGCGAAACATTAAACCAAACAAAAAGAAGCTTCTGGGGGGTTGTATGGTCTTTAAAAATTTCAAAATCAGTAATTACGGGTACAACATTCTTGTTAAAACCCGCCATGCACCTGTAGTCGAATTTTTCAATTCAAAGAATTGCAAGAAAAAGGGCCCCGTTGGCCCCGGGACAATCCTAAAAACTTCCCCCAAAATTTTAAACAAATTCCAGGCAAAAGATATTTCGTGGTCTGTTTTCCCATTATCACGGAAAAAATTAGGTTGTAACTGCAACACTTGAACAACCAAAAATCCCAAACAAATCGCATTCCCCAAAAATTGGAGGGGGAACAGCGAAAGGGTTTCCCTTTTCGTGCTCCCTTTATTACTATTTTGGGTCGGGGAGATGATCCCCAAATTGCCAAAAATTACCTGTCCCCTTACTGAGTTTTGGGTTAAAATAAAACCTTTTGGGGTGCGAGATACATTCTCACGCCCAAGAAAAGGAAACCCAAAAAACGCCAGATTAAACAGCGGGTAGTACCTTCAGCATTTTATACCAAGATTTTTTTTTCCCTTTTCCATGATGCTACCTTGCAGGTCACCCTGAAAAAAAATAAAATTTTTGCACCAAGAAACGTTTAAGAATATTTTTTGGCCCTTTTACATGCGCCTTTATATTCTTGCACCCATAATAAATGTAAAATCTTGCGCAAAACCCAAAGGGGTTTTCAGTTGGAAAAACCCCGCCCAAATGCAAACCTTCCCCCTACCCCCTAAAGGACCTTGGGGAACAATAGCCATAATTGCAAAAACCCCCTCTAACATAATCTAGTTCTCAATACTATACTTTTTTTAGTAGCCATTGATAATTTTTCCCTTAGGTTTTAAAGTTTTGGTCCACAAAAACAAAAAAACGGCTCTAAAATTTTTGGAAAAAGCCCCTTACGGAGGGAAGTTTTTTTTTAAAATTTTCAATCACCACCCACTTTGTTTCTCAAAATGGTCCCCCGAGTTTAACAGTCAAATTCCATTGAAAATTTTGCAAACTTTTCAACATTAAAAATTTTAAACATAATACCCTATCACCCAAAGCAGAAACGGTTTTGGTTTTTTAAAAAAGAAAGACAAAATGGGAAGATTAGGAAAATTTTGGAAGTCTTAGCAAAAAACCCTACATTTTTCCTCACTGGGATGAAGGGTGACCCGGGGGTTCTGCCACATTTAAACCTCTTCTTTACCCCAAGGGCTACTGTGAAACACCACATTTAAATTGTATTTGGGCAAGATAAAAGACTCCCTTTACACTCTCCCTTTTCATACAAAACCTTTTTTTTCGGGGGAAAAGTTCTTTAAAGTATGTAAACTTCTTTTAATTTATCTCCTTCAATTTTTCCCACTTGCTGATGCCCAAATATTTTTCCCAATCGCAGGGGAATTATTATTACCCATTTATGTTTTAATTTTTTTTGGAAAACATAGATTGCCCAAAACCCCAAAATTTGCAACCACTTTTAGGTGTACCCGGGGGAGCCTTACCTTGTTATTTATCCTTTTTTGGCCCTTTTACTTCTTTACATTTTATTTGGGTTTACTTATCCAAAATTTTAAAACCCCACTCATACACCCACACAGATTGTTAAAGGCAGGTATTGTCTATTTTTTTTTTTGGGCCTTTTTTTTTTTTAAAAAAATTTTTTTAAAAAAAAAAATTTTAAAAAAATTTTAAAAAGGGGGTTTTAAATTTTTTAGGTTTTTTTTTGAAGGGTTTTAATTTAAAAAATTTCTTTTTTTTTTTTTTTCCCTTTTTTTGGGGATTTTTTGGGGGTTTTCAAAACCCCCCAACCCCCCCCCCAAAAAAAACACCCCCAAAAAAAAAAAAAAAAACCCCCCCAAAAAAAAGGTTTCCCCTTTTAAAAAAGGGGGTTTTTTTTGGTTTTCAAATTTTTTTTTTTTCCCAAAAACATTTTTTTTTAAATTTTTTAAAATTTTTTCCCCTTTTTTTAAAAAAAATTTTTTAGGGCCCCCCCTTTTTTTTTTTGGGAGTTTTGAAAATTTTTTTTTTTTTTTTTTTTAAAACGGGAAAAAAATTTTTTTTTTTTTTTTTTTTTTTTTAACTTTTTTTTTTTAATTTTTTTCCCTTTCCAATTTTATTTTAAAAACTTTTGGGGCAAAAATTTGGGAAAAAAAACCCGCCCCCCAAAATTTTTAAAAAAAAAAATTTAAAAAAATTTCCTTTTTTTTTAAAAATTTAAAGGAAAGAATTTTCCCCAAAAATTTTTTTTTAAAAAAATTTAACCAGTGTATTTTTTGGAAAAAAAAAAAATTTTTTTAAAAAAAAATTTTAAAAAAAAAGGGAAAATTTCGAAAAAACCCCCCCCCCCGGGGGCCCCCAAAAAAATTTTTAAAAAAAACCAAAAAAAAAAATTTTTTTTATATTAAAAATTTTTTTTAAAAAAAATTTTTTTTTTTTTTTTAAAAAAAAATTTTTTATTTTTTTAAAAAAAAAATATTATTTTTAAAAAAAAAATAAAATTTTTAAAATTTTTTTTTCCCCCCCCCAAAAAATTTTTTTTTTTTTTAAAAGGGTTTAAAAAGGCCCGGGGGGAAAAACCCTTTTAAAAAA
>JACEEZ010019151.1:30000-46384 GCA_016584305.1 Chionoecetes opilio
CACGTCTGGGGGCGGGGGGGGGGCCCCACGTAGAGGCTGTGACCTGTGATGTATGTGCTTGGTGACCAACTGATCAGAAGACTTACCACGCTAGTCTTTGAACTCTATTGGGTGCTGATGGCAATCCAGGACCAACGGACACTGCGTAGACTCATTTAACATTATTCGATAAGGGTGCACTAAAAAAAAGTGTGATTTTGCATAGTTTAGAATTGCTCAAATCAGAAATGGAAATCTGATAACATCATCTTAGATTCCATTTACATAGGAATTGGCATTCCAAAGTTGAGAAAAGAATCTTTGTTAGACGGCTATCCTAATATATTATAATATAATATATATATATATATATATGAATATATATAAATATATATAAATAATAATTATATCTTTATATATATCTATAATATATAAGATATATATATATAATATATAGTATATTTAATATTATATATATATAGTATATATAACTATAATTATATATATATATGATTATACTAGTATATGTATTATATATTTATTATAACTAGCCGCAAAACCACCCTCCGGGCGGAACTTTTTTGGCTAGCTCCTGCGGTAGGGTTTGGTGGGCTTTTGGGCCACCACCTGTGTTTTGGTGGCCTTCGGCCCCACCAACCCGACTCTTCCAGATAGCCCCTTCTACGTTCCTGAATCATGGATAGAAATTTATGTATTAACGCAACCCTGCACATACCATCCCCACCCATGCCATCCATCCCAATCCCCATTCCTCACCCTACCCATCACCACCCCCGACCCATTCACTCACTCATTACCCAGCATACCCCCACCGCATTCACTCACGCCATACCCATCACCCCCCACCCATTCCTCACCCATTACCCTCACCCCCACCTATTCCCTCCCCCATCACGCCATCACCCCCAACCCATCACCCCCCACCCATATCACTCACCCATCCCCCACCACACCAATAGATATATACTTATATAATATATATTATATAGAATCTATATATACTATATATAGATATATAATATTATAGTAATATTATATATAGATATATATATATATACTAAATGCATATTAGATGATATATATATATATTCATACTATATATATATATATATATCTCTATATATATAGATATCTATTATATGCACCTGTAACGTGGTAAACTCTGAACTCTCTTCCTGTTTCTATTTTTCCACTTTTCCTAGACTTCCATCTTTTTCAAAAAAAAAAATAACAATAACACTTCCCGAACAAAATTGGCTCACCCTCTTTTTTATTTTATTCTCTCACTTCTATCTGTATAGGACTGGCACCTAAACGGGCTTTGTATACCCATTTTTGTTGTGCCCTTGCCAGTTCCTTGTGACTGTAGAAAAGAAAAGAAAAATAATAAAATAAATATATATTATATATATCTATATATATATACTATATACTATATATATATATTTAATATATGTATATATATATCCATATATATATATTATATTTTTATATATATATATACTGTATATCCAATATATAGATATATATCTATATATATATATATATATTATATAATATATATATATATATATCTAATATATACATATTCATATATATATGCATATTTATATATAATCAATCTATATATTGTTCTGCATATATTATGCATATCTATATATATATATATATATATTATATGAAGATCTTATATATAATATATATAGTATTAATATATATATAACATGATATATCTTATATATAGAATAGATATATATATATATATATCTTCTATATGATATCTCGTCTATACATACTTATATAAAGTATACATATATATATTTTATATATTATATATAGATACAATATATTATATATATAGTATTATCTATATATATATATATAAATTCTAACTTTATATAATATATAATCTAAATCTATCTTATATTTACTATGTTATATTTATATATATATATATACAGATATATAGATCATGCTATATATATAGCTAATGATCTATGCACATTTTATGCATATATACTTATAAATCTAATATATATATATTATGATACATGATATTAGATCATATCTATATCTTATTCTCCCATCATCTCTTCATTAATATAATCCTTATATAATATATATATCATATATATATCAATATTCTCTTACTATATCCTATATCATTATATATCATCTATATATCATATATTATATATATATAGTCATATATACTACTTATCTACTCTATATATATATATATAGTATGTATATATATCTATATATATCTATATATATATATATAAATATCTATATATATATATATAGATATATATATATCAATTTTTATGCTATACGTATATGCATATATATATAGATATATATACTATATATATATATATAATATTATAATTATCTATATACATTATTATTATATTATGAGATATATATATATTATATATATATATATTACTTATTATTTTATATATATATATTATGTAAGATATATATCTAATATTATATATAATATTAGATATATATAATGTATATATATTCTATACTTATTTTTAATAATATATATATATCTCTATATCTCTTATCTATTATCTATATATATATATATATAAGCTTATATATAATATATATATATATATTATATATATAATATATATATATCTATATATATATATATATTATATATATATCTATATATATATATTATATATATATATATTTATATATATATATAAAATATTTGTATATATATACTTATAATATAGATATATATATATAATAATAGTTAGATTATTATATATAATTAACTTATATATTTATAAATATATATATATATATATATATTACTATATATATATATATATAATATATAATATATAAATATATATATATATTATTATATATATACTTATATTTTATAAATATATATATATATACCTATATATATAATAATATATTTATTTATATATCTATATATATATATATAATTATATATATATATATATTTATATTTTTAATAATATATTTATATACTAATATATCATATCTTCTATGATATTATACTACTTATATATATGTACAGTATATAATATATATAGATATATTATATATATACTATATATATATATATATTGATATATTATATAATCTATATAGATATATATTTTTAAAATATATAAGTATATATCAGTACATATATATATAAATAATATATTATATATATAGCTAATATTATCTATATATATATATATAGTATATATTATATAATATAATATCTACTGATATATATATATATTATATCTAATATATATATAAATGTATACGTATTATATATCAATATATCTATATATCTAATCTATATTCAATTATATATATATGTATATCTATATATCTTCTATCTCTATATATGATATTCTATCTATCTATATATCTATATATATCTATAGATATAGCTATATATATACTATATATCTATATATCATATATATCTTCTATATAATATATATATAATGAGATATATGATAACTAAGATATATGGTGGGGGGACCCCATGGAGAGGATATGGACGAGACGTCACGCCGAACTGCCCAAGCACCACCGCTGTGGAGCCCACACTGTCACCTGATGGTGACACAGACGTCCAGCAGTGAATCTTTATCAAATATTTAATTTTAAAGTTAGTTTTACTTCTCTTAATGAAATATTCAAAATAAATAATAAATTAATAATTCAGATTATTTTGAAATTATTCCAACTTTAATCTGTTTATATGCTTCCTTTAGCTTACTCAGCGTTAGTCACGTACATTTATTGACTTTGACGCGCTGGGAATCGTACTACGAGCCTGTGCTGGGCTGCTTGAGGTGCTGGCGGGACCCTGAGAAGAAGGACAAGCTGAACGTCGTCAGCTTGCAAGCAGGGCCTGTCGGCCGTCTATGGGTGACAAGGATCTGCTGCTCAGTATTGCAAATTAATGAAGCCTGTTGCCTCATGCCTGGGATCCTGCAAGTCTGAGGAGAAATGCCTACATCGCATTCTCCTGCCCCCCTCCAGCTCATGAAGGACCAGGGTGTCGGCCTTGAGAACTGACGCTAGCAATCGTAGGTAGGGTCAGAGCTGATAACTACCTGCTGGAGACCACACATCCGAGGTGGCCTTCAATGGGAGGTGACACTCTGTTTCAGACATGGCCCTCCTGATGGCCAAATCCCGTCCACCCCCACTTCAAGCTTGGAGTGGTTGGGTAACTCAGCGGGGCTTGAAGGACAAACATCAGGAGGATGGTCCATCAGGGGGTGGATGACAATGTGGCCACTGATGAGGAGGTCGGGTCCGAAGGATCTCCTCAACATGGTAAGGATACGAACGAATCAAAGGACGGCAGCTTCCGGTACTGTTATAGTTCCTATGGCGGAAAATGTAAATATTCCATCCAAAGTCATTAATAATACTATTTACCACCTAAAATAAAATACGATTATTTATATATTCTACTTTAGTTTTTAAATTACTAGCCGCAAAGCCGCCCTCAGGGGCGGAACGTTCTTGCTAGCTCTGCGGAGGGCTATTGCTGGGCCCTCCGGCCCACCAACTGTGTTGGTGGGCCTCCGGCCCACCAAACACAGACTCTCCAGACAGCCCCTTCTAAATTTCCTGAAATCATGGATGTAGAAATGTATGTTTGAAACGCAACCCATTTCACATCACCCCCAACCCATTCACTACCCAGTACCCATCAACCCCACCCATTTCACTCACACCATTACCCATCACTCCCCACCCACTTCACTCACCCATTACCCATCACCACACACCCATTGCCTCACCAGTACCCACACCCCCACCTATTCCCTCACCCATCACCCATCCCCCCAACCCATCCACCCCCCCACCATTCACCTCACCCATCACCCAACACCCATACCCTCACCCACCATCACCGACATCAAGGGTTTCCTCATTCTCGCAACCCACTTTGTTTCACAATTTCCCGCTAATAGGCTGCTAAAAAAAAAAAAAAAAAAAAATGATCGGATCATCACCAAATGCCTTACAACCTTCCCCTGGTAACCCGGTTCCCGAACTGTGCCATATGATAAGGTTGCGCCACGGGGGGCGGACCTTAGCACACACCCACCACAACACACACACACACCACCACACACAGACACACATCCACACACACACACACACACTTTCGCTTATATTATTATACTGCCGCAAAGCCGACCTCCGGCGGACTTTTTTGGCTAAGCTCCTGCGGAGGGCTATTGTGGGCCGAAGGCCCACCACCTGTGTTTGTGGCCGAAGCCCACCAAACAAAGACTCTCCAGATAGCCACTTCTAACTTTCCCTGAAATCATGGATGTAGAATGTATGTATTACCCCAACCCTCATTCACATCTCCCCAACCCTTCCTCCACCCATTACCCATCACCCCCACCCCATTCCATCACCCATTACCCCCCCACCCACCCTTCACTCCCCATTAACCCTCACCACACCCCAGCATCACTCACCCATTACCCATCACCCCCCATCTATTCCCGCACACCATCACCCATCACCGCCCCCCCCATTCACTCACCCTCACCCCACACCATTACCCATCACCCAACCCATTCACTCACCCCATATACCCATCACCCATACATCAAGGCTTCCTCAATTCTCGTAACCCCTTTTTTTTCACATTATCCTATAGCTGCTAAAAAAAAAAAAAAACATGATCATCATACTCATACTGGGCTTTAAACCCTTCCCCTGTCAACCTGGTTCCAAAAAATGTGGTATATGCAGGCGGTTTCCGCACGGGGGCGAACCTATACCACACACCACTCACAGCACACCCACCCACAGAAACACACACTTTCGCTTTTATTAATATAAAGATATTCTGTTATATTTAATTAGATATAAATAATTTATAGTTAAATTATATGTACTTAAAAAAATATTTTTTATATTATTACTTTTATTTTAATACCAGTTCACATAATTATAGACTACCACTTTTTGTATATGTATATATTAATATATATTATAATATATATAGATATTAAATATATATATTAATATAGAAGAATATATACTATATAGCTATATATATACTATATATATACTATAATATATTATAGATTATAGATATATATATATCTATCTATATAATATTATATATTCTAATTATGTTGAGTCTGGGGAGGACCGTACATGAAGCCGTACGTATAGACGCTCCATTCCAACCTTTAAACGGATTGCACAGCTGAGTAAAGGGCCGGATTCCCATCAGCCCCGCTTGTACGGCGTCTTACAACAACACCGCTCACATGAAGTCACATCATCACCCCGCTTGAGTGTATTTGTGGTAACTTGGCACGTTGGCAACTCCGCTCGAGCGGACACCGCCGACGGGAGATATGACTTGAATTTACTTTGTACGCGGCCGTACAGCGGTACGGCGGTGGCGGTGACTTTTGTTGTGACGTCATTGTGACTTCTTTGGTTGTTGTATGGCGGCCGTACAGCGGGAAGGTGAACCGGGCTTAAGAGGGTTTTAGGGAGCCACCCGTAAATCTGAGTTTTTTTTCGTTTTTTTTCATTATCATGTATATTTCGCCACCAAATAATGAGTTCTGGTGTCCCAGCATACACCCAAGAGTACGCTGGTAAGGCACATTAATACTGAGTATGTCCCCTAGATTGATGATATGAAGTGGATGACCGGAACCACGGATGCCCTAGTGCCTGGTTTTCTTAAAGTGGCGTTCGTATTGATGATCCTTAACAGTGGTATTGTTAATTTACGAATTTCCACAATAGAAACAAACAATTTGCTTATGCATCTATGTATGTACAGATACTTAAAAGGGTATACCTATAACGGATACCTATAATGGAAAATGCTCTTTTAGTTTAATTTGGCACTGCAAACTAGACATTTTACAAGTAGGTCAAACATAGGCCTAAAAATAATTCTCAAATAATACGTATCGTCCACAGGTGGGGATGATCCATGCATACATAGATATCAAAATAAAAAAATCATAAAAAAAAATTACATGAAGGCAAACTTCCTTAATATTTCATTAACAGGACCCTAAATATGATTTTAAGATGATGTACATTTTGTATTCCCTGTTTAGTTACCACAAGTTAACAAATATTTTTATCAAATGACTGTTAAGTTAAGCTTCCTATCTGTAAAGGTACAGGAGCAATCCACTAACATAACACGGTATGTAGGATAAATAAATCCATAATGTTATGGTAATTATTTATGAAAAGAAAACTCCTGGCACTTCTCAATATAAATCATATTTTAATATTTTTCCTTTCACTTTGAACTTCATCATGTTACCTTATACAGGATAATTATTAATGAAAATCATCTTAAAATCATATTTAGGGTCCAGTCAATGAAATATGTTGTTATTAATTAAGGATTTGGTTAAGGATTAATTAAGAATTTTGATTAATTAAGGTTTGCATTTCATTTAAGACTTTGTGATTTGTTTCTTTTTGATATTTATGCTGCACATTGTAGTCAAAGGGTTATATTTTGTCATGCATAAAAAAGTCTTCCAGTTTTGACTCCATTTTTTTTACAAGTTTTAGAAAAAAAGTCGTACGAATAATTCCAGACTCACCTATATAAATATATATATATATATATATCATGAAGTTTCAGGTGACAGAAGCACTCGGTATAACTTGGGTTGTTTATGCAACGTTTTTTCGCCAAGGCACTTGCAATCATCAGCTAAAATAGTTAAAATTTAATATATTATAATGCTAAATCGAAACATCTAACAAAAATTAATTCTAAGAAACAATAAAAATAATTCCCTATATTTTTTCTAAAATTACGAGCTAAATAAATATAGATATAATTTTACTTAACGGACCTTGGTGTGTATGCTGGTCTGAGTTGGTAGAGACTGAATTAACACTGTTTTTCTGGGTAAACATTCAGCTTGTGTGGTAGCGATCGGAACCGAGAGTCGGGCATTCGAAGCAAGTGTAGTCATGTGAGTATTGGTAGTTGTTGTTGAAATGCGTGGGTATTAAGATCAGGGGCAAGTGCTTGTAGTGTATAGCTTCTAATAATTTAGTGTCACTAGGTAGTGTGCTTTGTAGGATACTAAGTCCTTCATAGAAAAGGGTGATCTATAATCAATGTAGTGTGAGCGGATTGCAGATTGCTAAGGTTGAAGAAAATGGGTCGACCCGTAACGTGTCAGAAACCCTTATGCTCAGAAAGCCTATGGTTCGAATTCCTTGTCGTCTCGCCGACTACTAGCGTTACGCTAGAACATTGAATTCGCATAAATTATGTTAGCAACTAAGGGCTTTAGTTATAGAAGTCTTTATATTGAAAATGAGTTCCTTAGGGTAAGAGAAATGATTTCACTTTCATTACTCATTTCATTATTTTCACAACTACATAACTCAGACTACCACTGTTTCGATTTGCCCGACTCCTCGGTTTCAGAATGCGCACACCACACCATCTGATGTCACCCGGGCAACCAGTGGTTCATTCAGTCCTCTACCACTCAGCCAGCATACACACCAGGTCCGTTAAGTACAAATTCTATTTTATTTTTAGTTAGTAAATTTTAGAAATAGAGAATATTTTTATTGTTTCTTAGAATTTAATTTTAGCTGTTTCGCTTTTTAGCATTACAATATATTAAATTTTAACTATTTTTTAGCCTGATGATGCCAAGTGCCTTGGCGAACCGTTGCATAAACAACCCCAGTATACCGATTGTCTCTGTCACCCTAACTTCATGATGAATTCTAACAGAAAACTACTAATATATATATATATATATATATATATAGATATATATATATATATATATTATATATATATTTATATAATATATATATATACATATAGATTATATATATATATAATCTATATATATATATATATATTATAATATATATTATATATATCTATATATATATATATAACAGATATATTATATAAGAGGATCATAGATAAGAATCTAATGACGTAATGACCACACATGGTATTAACTCCTCTACACTAATGTACTATCGTAAACCCTCCTAATTCCGAACCCCTATATTTCGAACTTCTAATAATCGACCTGTGTTTCAGGCCAGTTTTCAAATTTTTCTACACTTTTCCAACTTTGCCATATTCATATTGAAATTAGAATTTTCTGAGTTTTCTGCAGCATCTTCCATTTCTCTAATGCCATCCACTCCGTCACCCATATAGAATATATATAATATACATATATAATATATATATATATATATATATATATATCTATATATTTATATAGAAGATATATAATCGTTACAAGTGCTAGCTGTCACGTTTTTATCTTTTTCAAAGATATTTTCTCTTTGTCTTAAGGAAGTGTCTTATTGTCTTTAGTGATCAGTTATACTTCGCCGAGCAGATCTTTGCTGTATCGTGATTTCGAGTCATGAACCCTTCTTCTTCAGCGTTGAGAGATGTTTTCTCCCACTCATCCACCTCAATCACCTTCAACACATTAAGCACCTCAAGCCTTGGAAGACTTTACTTACAAATCCCCTTAGTGACGACTTGCCACTCTTGCATTCAGGTACCGTCTAAGTCCGGGTCCCCCCCTCCTTCGCACTCCTCCCTCTGAACGATACTGATCGCTTCACAATACACATTTGCGACCAGATAGCTCGGCCGAAATTATCTCTGGGCTTTTTTTTATTGATAATAACCATCTGATGTCCCTGTATTTTGATGCAAGCAACTTATCGCAGCAGAACATGAATATTAAGAGGGCAAGAAAGCAGAGCGAAGACCATAACTTTCTTATCCCTTTTTTACATACCCAATTGTGGCGCGAGCTGGCAACTTACCCAGCTCACCGCAACCGCGGGCTAACGTAGGCATTAGAAGCGGCGACGGCCGGCCACCAGCGGCAACTTTGCCTCCCAATGTCCTCCGGTAGTGCCGCTAGTGTATTTCAGAAAGGAAAATTTATTATCTGTAATCAATGGTACAGAAGTTAAAAATGTATCTTTTAATGTGTAAAAACTTCTCAAACACATTATTGATGATATTGGTGTAGTGTTACATCAGTGGTGATAAACCAGCGGCTTCTTGGCGTTAGATCTCCGTCCGCCACGGGTGTATATTTGAAAGTCCACAAGAATATTAATGCGGCTCTCTCGGGAAAAAAAAAAAAAACCAAAATGTTTGGTCCATTTAGATGTTTTATCTGTCCTCGTGCATGCCTGTGTGCATTTTTCTGTGTTGCTGTTGTACGGATTAAACTTGCTCCAGGAGGTCGAGATATCCTTGAAAAAAATACAAAATTTGAAAATCCAAAATGGCTTTCTTCGCTTCGTACACACTCTCTGCCTGCCGACTTACATCCACGAAAATGTAATACCGTGTAAATTAGACATGACAATAGAAGAAGAGTGTGTTTAGTGTTGGAAGCACAGCACATCATGTTTTATGGGTATTTCCCGGGTGAACCATTATAATAGGAACCAGATATATTGTTCGTTATTTATCTGGTTAGTGAAGTCTTCTCATTTTTTTTTTTTTCATTATGTGACTTGTTTTACGGAAGATGAGAGCGTAAATAAGTTGAATGAATGAGTAGGTGTCATAGATATGTCACACTTTTGAAATACTGGCGTGAACATAAACACGTGTCATTTCGTGACATGAAATTCCTTTTATCCCTGTTTATCCGGAGCTTCTTTATCCCGTTTGTTTTGAGAGTCGCAGCTCGACAATGAATAGTTAAAAGGTTACTTTTTTATGGCTGATGAGGCTTTGTTGAATGAAGTGGGGCTAGGTTCGTAAGAGATTGTGAATTGTTTAGCATGGTACCCTAGAACAGGCGCCGCCGTCGTCGACTGTTTCCAATTTTTCTCGTCGGCGAATGATTTTTATCCTCGGCGACATTTCAGTTCCTGATCTTGATATTATATAAACCAATACTATCTATTTAAAATCAGCTTTTTACCCCTGTTTTTTCTATTTTATACCATAATGACCACAACTTACTTGATCAGTATGCTATTAAAACTGGACTGTCCCTTCGAAACTTTACACGTCGGGCGAGTGTTCCCTATCGGCGAAGTTCTCGGTTGGTGTTTCGCGATAATTCCATAAACCGTGAACTCTTTAACGATTACCAAACACCGATATTAGTTGGGCTCATATTACGTGTTACTGCGCGTATCTATACCACTGCCTCTCTACCTACTGCCGTATTTATAGCTGTTCGCCACTGGCCCCTATCTATACTCCTGCTATATTCGGTATAATTCTGTGTGGCCGCATACTTCCCCTTTGACCCCAAACTATCTTGGGGACCCTGGAAGAATGCAGGATAATGGCCGGGTACAAAAATGCGTCGCAACACATATTTGTTGATTATGGAAGTTATAAAAACTCCCTAGATCTAGGAAAATTACTGGAGTTCTTCGATCCAGAGACTTGGAATGTACACAATGCGGCGCCTACGGCAAATTATAAGTAACTTTTAGGGGGGTCTATATGGTTGGGTTAGGTTAGTAACTTTTAGGGGTTATGTTAGGGTTAGGTTTAGTAACTTTTAGGGTTATAGTTGGAAGGTTAGGTATAGTACTTTTATGTGTTGATAGTGGGTTAATGTTTTTGTAACTTTTAGGGGGTATAGTGAGGTTATGTTGTAACTTATAGTGAGGTTAGTTAGTAACTTTTAGGGTTTCGGTGATGTTAGGTTGTATTTTAGGGGTTATAGTGAGGTTTAGTTTAGTACTTCATGACATATCTTAGTGTTTAACATATAGTTATCGTTAGTTTAAATCAGAAAATGACGCCGCTGCCCTCTATATATTGGGTCATACGGCGGCCGCATTGGGTATGGCGACCGACGTGTGAACCTGAAAACGATCTCACAGAATGAATGGACCGAAGTGTCGAGAACACACCCACACCCTCGCTAGGAGGTTAAGGTAGGTTAGGGTGTTTGGTAGGCCTAGGTTGAGATTTGTTAGGTTTAGATTAGCTTTGGTTAGGTTGTTAGTTATCGGCGGGTCAAGCCCCCCGCTTAGATTAGTAAATTTTGGTTATGGAAATTTCTCTAAATATATGAAATTACCCTAGATTTAAGGAAATTTTACCCTCCCGAACATAACTCCTTAAATTTACGTTTTTCCGACGACATAATTTTGTTTTTCCACCGAAAACCCGCTTCCACAGTCCCCCAACTTGTTTGGGGGAAGTGTGAGAGTATGGGCAACCTAGAATTGTACATTTATATTCTTAGCACTCATTCTTTCCCCCGTTAAACTTTTATTTTACCATAATCAAATCAAAAGTGTATGTCCGTAACACTTATATTTCGGCTATTACATTTTCTTTAGTTAGTACTGTCAGAGTTTCGTTCACCGAAAAGCGGCCACCGCTCGGGATCGAACCGAGACCTTCCCTTGCCGGACGGACGTGCTACGTTACACTATTACGTGTCTTCCCTCTCGTGACAAGCGTCCACACATCTCCCCCTAAGGCCTCCCCAGAGCCAGTCCGGGGAATGGTAATCGCTTACCTGATCCTACTCACTGCGCCAAATGTTAGAGGTACGGGGTTGTTTACCGAAAAAGGCAGGCCACACGTTTACTATATTAAATGTGTATTCCTCCGCCATTCACATCCGCACATATACAATTACCTGTAAGGTCGAGGAAACCTTAAATTAGTCTCTTAAGACTAATTTCAAGTTACCCGTAATTTGTAACATTGAAATATTACCGAATAAAGAACACTTTGTTTTTTAATATCGTGGAAATGTTCATGAAGGAATTGTCCTGATAGGAATTCACGGCAAACACAACTTAAACTCGACGACTCAGAAATGTTCTTTACCATTATATTTTGTTCATTCTCTTTTTTAATAAAGATCTAACCCTTGCCGCAGACCAGATGCAGCATGTTGCTTGATACTCTGCAGAGTGCTGATGATTGTATGCATTAACATTTTATTCAAGGTCATTAAATTATACTTTACTGAATTAATGTAATTGCAAATAAGGGTTTAGTTTGCTTTTCAATAATAATTAGGGTAAAGTTTGGGTTTAGGAACCCTCCTTATTGCGGAAAATATCACGCGTATGTGACCTGTTATTTTCTGCTTTTTATTCGAAGATATTTTTTAACCTCAATCGTCAGCACGTTCTTTCCTCATAGTAGCAGTAAACTAACCTACCTGACGTAATGCGTGAGTAATTTTTTTGGGGGGGGGGCTTTAAAATGGATTATTAGTAAATTTTATTGCTCGACCAATGAATATGGTTTTAATTTTAAAAAAACTACTATTACACTTCTAGGAAACATAACACTTATGAATGTGTTTCTCGCAGATCCACCCACAATCATGGGGGGATCCGTGACATCGGTCTGTGGAACGTCCCCAGAACTGAGGCGCTGGTGCACTGTTATCAAACTTTACCAACGCTTGACCATCAGTGAGAGAAAGTACCAAGGTGGTTGGCGAAATCGCCCTTCAGAATGCAGGAAATGGTATGTATTGTGAGATAAGATAATATGATGATATAGTATTCCCTTTGATGTTTGTTTTTATAATATTTTATTGTACAAGTGTGTTTTGAATGTGTCAGGCTCTTATAAGCTTATAAAAATGTTAATGGCAATCTTTTATTTGCTCGAATTTTTTACATGTTTTTATAACTCTCTCTCCTCCTCTCGTCTCTACTCTCCTGCTTCATCTCTCTCTCTCTCTCTCTCTCTCTCCTCTCCTCTCTCTCTCTCTCTCTCTCTCTCTATCTCTCTCTTCTCTCTCATCATCATCCTCTCCTCTCTCTCTCTCCTCACTCTCTCTCTTTGTACGCTTGTTTTGTATGGTGAATCTCGCGCTTGCCGCCAGATTAACCCTGTATCCTGTAGCGTCCCACGTTTATGCTTTTATTCAGTAAACGCGTAACCTTAGTTCATGAAACAGTTAAGTTGATCATAAAGTCTTTCAGGTATTATTTCTTTATTCTTCTAATACACATATATCTTCCGGCCTTTGTTTGGCTCGGATAGCGTAAGGCTTGCGACACAATGAAACGACACACGAAACTAGACAGAGAATTGTTAGTGGAAGAATGGAAACCGGCACGTCCGAGGTTGTCCTAGCGGAGGGATTCTGATGTCCCGGCAAAAAGGGGGGGCCGAAAAATACCGTTGACGAGATAGAGGTCGAGTCGCTGGAAAAAGGGTCAACAGAGGCCAAAGTCCTGTAAACGTGTATTCCCTGGGGGTAGGCCCCTTGGGGGGGGGCCCCACAAGACAGGATTTGTGGAGCATTCAAATTCCCAGGAAACTCCCTGAGCCCGTACAGGTCCCGAGTACGGTCCCTGAGGTAGATAGCTCGTTTGCCCGTCATTGCCCCCACTACCCTCCTGGAATGTGCCGCACCCTTTAAAATTGGAATTTTTAATATCCCTTTTAAGTAAAAGAACTGTTTGTTACTACGACCCAAGCCAAAAAATGGTTACATCGCTCGGTCACCTACCCGGGGGTTTTGCGCCCCCCTTTTAAAATCAGCATTTCCCTTTTTATTTTAAATATGAAAAATTGGGCCCTTTTCCACAGCTAATAAATTCCTCCCCCCAAAAAAGACCCTTTAAAATTGGGGAAAAAAAAATAAAGGTAAAAAAATAATTGGGGAAATTTAAAAAATTTATTAATTACCGCAATTATATAAATCGATGTTTAAAACCCTTATCTCCAAAATAATACCAAAAAAAAGGGAAATGAATGTTTACACGATAATTAATGTGTTTTTAATGATGAAATTTAAATTAAAGTCTTCATGGGTTTTTTGCTAATGCATGGAACATCTCCCTAGTATGTGTAAAAACCGTAGATTTTCCCTCTTTTTATCAGCTCAGGAGATGAAAGGGGGGGGGGGTGTCGGATTCCTACAACCACGCCCACTCCTTTTCCTCTTCTGACTGTGCTTGGGGGGAGGGGTGTCGAGATGACTAAAAAATTTTCAAACCCAAACCCACGTCCTAATTCCCTTTTTCTGTATTCTTTAATGAAGGGGTAAAGTGCACCTTTTCCCCTTTAAAAAACGCTGCATAAATTGTAGATTGTGATTGTAGATTTTCTTTTTTTGATGATGTAATTATTTTCTTTTATTTTTGTATAATTTTTTTTGTTTTTTTTAAATATTTCCCTCCCTGGGCATAAAAAAAAACTTCAGAGGGCTGTAAATTAGTGAGTGAGTGCTTTCCTTGAAAAGGGGGAAATAGTTGACTTGGGAGGAATGAGGCAGAATTGCCGTGACCTCGCTCCCCAAAAAACTCAACTCGCTTCTGGTAACATTTTTCACCGTTTTTTTTTCACTAAAGTTTCGCTTGTTCCACTGTCTTTTCCGTAAAAATATTGCGCCTTTTCACTAGTTTTTCTTCGTCCCACCGCTGCCACCATGATTAACGTTGTTTTTGTGTGGTGTCTCGGCGCTTGCCCCCAAGATGTAACCCTTTTTTCACTGTAGCTCACAACGTTTATGTATTATTTCAGTAGACGTAACCTTATTCAGGAACAGTTAAGTTGTAATAAAATCTTTCGGTTATTATTCTTTTTTTTCTAATCAATAATATTCCGGCCTTTGTTATGGCTCGGATAGCGTAAGGCTTCGACACAATGAAAAAAACACGAAACTTAGACGGGGTTTTATGGGAACGAAGGACCGGCACGTCCAGGTGTGTCGGCGGGGGTGATTTGATGTCCAGGGAAAGGGATGGCCGTAGAGGAGATGACCCCTTGAGAGATAAGGTCAAGCGCTGAGAACAGGGCAACAGAGGCCAAAATCCTGTCAACGTGATTCCCTGAGGTTTGGTCCCTTAGGTAGGGGGCCCGACAAGACAGGACTTGTAGGAGCGTCAAATTTCCCCGGGAAAATCCCTGAGCTCGTACAGGTCCCCCAGGTACGGGCCCCCGAGTAGATAGCTCGCTTGTCCGTCAGTTGCCTCCACCTACCTCCAATGGAATTGTCCCACATCGCTTTTTAATATGGAATTATTTTAAATACATTTAAGTTAAATAATTGTTTGTTATCTACACCCACCCTAATGGTTACACTCTCTCTCTCTCTCTCTCTCTCTCTCCTCTCTCTCCTCCTCTCTCTCTCTCTTCTCCTCCCCTCTCTCTCTTTTCTCTCTCTCTCTCTCTCTCTCTCTTCTCTCTCTCCTCTCTCTCTCTCTCTCTCTCTCCTCTCTCTCTCTCTCTCTCTCTCTCTCTCTTTTCTCTCTCTCTCTCCTCTCTCTCTCTCTCCTCTCTCTCTCTCTCCTCTCCTCCTCTCCTCTCTCTCCTCTCTCTCTCTCCTCTCTCTCTCATCCCCCCCTCTCT
>JACEEZ010019152.1:0-35098 GCA_016584305.1 Chionoecetes opilio
GAAACCGGGAAAACCTCCCACTGTATCTTTCTATTCCACCTAGTCCTAATGACAGTTCTCAATCGTTTAGAGTCGAACGTCCTCATCGCAAGCCACAGTCACAGCAAATCAACGCCGCAATAACCATAACACTGGCATATCCGCACATTACCGGCAAGGGAACCACGTCATACGGGCCGAGAGCTGCAACCGGGAATGTTGGTGAGCCGGGGAGGCGTCGTGGAGGGAGCGGAGGTAGCCAGCTGGTCCCGAGTGTTGACGGAGCGATGGCAAGCACGCGACTGATACCTGTCGCCTTCAGCCAGCCAGCCTCCGAACCCACTGCTCTGCCACCCGTGGCCCGCTCTCAAGGCTTCTTCACCGCCTTCATCCCACGCTGCCAAGGCTTCTTCACTGCCTTCATCCCCCGCTGCCAAGGCTTCTTCACTGCCTTCATACCCCGCTGCCAAGGCTTCTTCACTGCCTTCATCCCCCGCTGCCAAGGCTTCTTCACTGCCTTCATCACCCGCTGCCAAGGCTTCTTCACTGCCTTCATCCCCCGCTGCCAAGGCTTCTTCACTGCCTTCATCCCCCGCTGCCAAGGCTTCTTCACTGCCTTCATCCCCCGCTGCCAAGGCTTCTTCACTGCCTTCATCACCCACTGCCAAAGCTTCTTCACTGCCTTCATCACCCACTGCCAAAGCTTCTTCACTGCCTTCATCACCCACTGCCAAGGCTTCTTCATCGCCTTCATCACCCGCTGCCAAGGCTTCTTCATCACCCACTGCCAAGGCTTCTTCATCGGGTTCATCACCCGCTGCCAAGACTTCTTCATCGGGTTCATCACCCGCTGCCAAGGCTTCTTCACCGGTTCATCACCCACTGCCAAGGCTTCTTCACCGCCTTCATCACCCGCTGCCAAGGCTTCTTCATCGGGTTCATCACCCGCTGCCAAGGCTTCATCACCCGCTGCCAAGGCTTCTTCACCGCCTTCATCACCCGCTGCCAAGGCTTCTTCATCGGGTTCATCACCCGCTGCCAAGGCTTCTTCATCGGGTTCATCACCCGCTGCCAAGGCTTCTTCATCGGGTTCATCACCCGCTGCCAAGGCTTCTTCACCGGGTTCATCACCCACTGCCAAGGCTTCTTCACCGCCTTCATCACCCGCTGCCAAGGCTTCTTCATCGGGTTCATCACCCGTTGCCAAGGCTTCTTCACTGGGTTCATCACCCGCTGCCAAGGCTTCTTCATCGCCTTCATCACCCACTGCCAAGGCTTCTTCACCGCCTTCATCACCCGCTGCCAAGGCTTCTTCATCGGGTTCATCACCCGCTGCCAAGGCTTCTTCATCGGGTTCATCACACGCTGCCAAGGCTTCTTCATCGGGTTCATCACCCGTTGCCAAGGCTTCTTCACCGGGTTCATCACCCGCTGCCAAGGCTTCTTCATCGGGTCATCACACGCTGCCAAGGCTTCTTCATCGGGTTCATCACCCGCTGCCAAGGCTTCTTCACCGGGTTCATCGCCGCCTTCATCACCCGCTGTCAAGTCTTTTTCGCCGCCTTCATCACCCGCTGCCAAGGCTTCTTCACCGGGTTCATCACCGCCTTCATCACCCGCTGCCAAGGCTTCTTCATCGGGTTCATCACCCGTTGCCAAGGCTTCTTCATCGGGTTCATCACCCGCTGCCAAGGCTTCTTCATCGGGTTCATCACCCGCTGCCAAGGCTTCTTCATCGGGTTCATCACCCGCTGCCAAGGCTTCTTCATCGAGTTCATCACCCGCTGCCAAGGCTTCTTCATCGGGTTCATCACCCGTTGCCAAGGCTTCTTCACCGGGGTTCATCACCCGCTGCCAAGGCTTCTTCATCGGGTCATCACACGCTGCCAAGGCTTCTTCATCGGGTTCATCACCCGCTGCCAAGGCTTCTTCACCGGGTTCATCGCCGCCTTCATCACCCGCTGTCAAGTCTTTTTCGCCGCCTTCATCACCCGCTGCCAAGGCTTCTTCACCGGGTTCATCACCGCCTTCATCACCCGCTGCCAAGGCTTCTTCATCGGGTTCATCACCCGCTGCCAAGGCTTCTTCATCGGGTTCATCACCCGCTGCCAAGGCTTCTTCATCGGGTTCATCACCCGCTGCCAAGGCTTCTTCATCGAGTTCATCACCCGCTGCCAAGGCTTCTTCACCAGGTTCATCGCCACCTTCATCACCCGCTGTCAAGTCATTTTCGCCGCCTTCATCACCCGCTGCCAAAGCTTCTTCATTGGGTTCATCACACGCTGCCAAGGCTTCTTCATCGGGTTCATCACCCGCTGCCAAGCTTCTTCACCGGGTTCATCGCCGCCTTCATCACCCGCTGGCAAGTCTTTTTCGCCGCCTTCATCACCCGCTGCCAAGGCTTCTTCACCGCCTTCATCACCCGCTGAGTCACGTAGTGAAATGCTTGATCGCTTTTATGCATTGCTCTCGTGAATGAAGGAATTAGTTGTGATTCATGTGCAGGAGAGAAGCTGAGCGACGGGGGGATGTGTTATCACTATGAATCATAAATATTTCCCAAAATTATCCCAAAAGATGACTAAAAGTTTAAAACACAACATAGGACAAAAAAGTAACATGTACAAGAGGGTTACGGCAGGACAGGTGAGCAGAGATCAGTATAATGTGATGGCTAGAACAGTCAAGAAGTTAACACGAACAGCAAAGAAAAACTGAGATTGTGGTTGCTGGCCAGGCAAAGACCAACCCTAAGGGATTTTTTCTGGTCTATAAATCAAAGACTAGGGAATTAGTGGGTCCGTTAAAATAGGTCAGGGGGAGACTGTAAGTTCTCCTTTTTATTATTTATAAAAAATTTTACACATATCCTAATATGTGTAAAATTTTAAATGATAGTGAAGATATGTGAGGAGAGGAAGTATTTATTAAGTATTTTTACTCCAAAGTACACGAAATGGTACCTGATAGTGAGCATATGTAGAAGTGAGGAAGATGAGAAACTAAAATATATTGTGATAACTAAGGAAATGGTGAAATAGGGTATAGATAGAATAAAGAAGTTTGTCACCAGGACCAGATGAAGTTTATCCCAGCTAGGGTATTAAAAGAATGCAAAGAGTTTGTTAGTGAGTCGTTAGTGCACATTTTTAGTAAAATCGGTTGATTTACCATTGATGTGGAGGAAAGGTGATGCAGTCCCCATTTTCAAGAAGGCTGATAGAGGATTAAGTGTAGAGTATATTATTGAACTGAATTTTTGGTTTTGTAGGTACTACACTACTAAGTATATACTGTACCTCTGTTTTGACATTATATTTTCTATTTTACATCACAAATAACTGGCCATGAGCAAAAAAAAAGAAGTAACAAAAAGCTTAGTTGTCAGTTCGTATAAATAAGATAATAAGAGAATAAGACTTTACGTTGTGTTGTTGCCAGTTGTGTTGTCGGGGTGATCAACCTTGTGTGCCTCCTTCCTGCACCTCCCTTTCGTAACCAGGTAGGAATGGAAGTAATAGATGGCGCAGGATTCATGATTATTAGTATTCTACCGTAAGAGATGCTTTCCGGATGTCTCTTCCCCCTTCTTCATGCATTATCGAGACCTTAAGTTGTAGGCAAAGTAGACCTTCAAGTCATCATCCGAGCAAAAACTAAACTATAACGAGCCACCAAACTACAACATAAAAAAATATGTACAAAAATGTTGCTCTCGAATTCGAATGTTTCACGGAGTCATTATTATTTCGAGTTTCCAGTATGAAATAGTTCCACGTTGTATTCAGAGCAGCACACATTGTTCGTCTCGATGGTTGTGCTAATATGTTATGCATCATGGAGTTTTGGAATCGACCAATTTTTCATTTGCAAATGTTTTCAAAACTTATGTAGAGACAGTAGATTGACGATTGGAACAATGTCTGAATACCGCCACAAAGAAAAAAAAAGAAAAAAAATTGTAAATAAAAATAAACTTTATTTCTGATATTAAGCGGAAATTAAGAAAAATAATTAAGCTCCATGTTTAGGCAGTGGAAAACAATAAAAAAAAAAAAGTAAATTATAACCATAAAAAAAAGAGAAATAAGTAAGAATTCAAAATGCTGATGAGAATGGAACAGTAGCTACTAATTAGGAAAAAAAAGCTGAAGAAAGAAATGTGTTGCTTATTTGTTTCTCAGGAGCAAAACACATGTTGAATGAAGAGAAGAGTCAGTGAAGGGAGCGTGTGTAAATATAGATTTCCCTTTTTCTTTCCCTTCTCCATCATCCTTCGCCCTTCCTTCTCCTTAGTCGCGGAGGGAAAACACAGTAGACCAACCTTGAGTAAAAACTGCCTAGCGAACCCACTGGCATTTCTCGAGTTTCAGTTTCTATCCCAATTGAGGAAGCCTGCTGGTAGGGTGTGGGTAATGGGTGAGTGAATGGGGGGTGATGGGTAATGGGTGAGTGATGGGGGGGGGTTGAAGGGTAATGGGTGTGGGCTATGGGTGAGTGAATGGGTGGGGGTGATGTGGTGGGGGTGATGGTGAGGGAATAGGTGGGGGCGTGATGGCTAATGGGCGTGAGTGACTGGGTGTGTGGGAGGGGTAAGGGTGAGTGAATGGGTGGGGGGTGATGGGTAATGGTTGAAGTGAATGGGTGGGGGGTGATGGGTAATGGGTGATCGTGAATGGGTGTGTGGTGATGGGTACTGGTGTGAGTGAATGGGTGGGGGGTGATGGGTAATGGGTGAGTGAATGGGTGGGGGGTGATGGGTTGGTTAATGGTGAGTGAATGGGGTGGGGGGTGATGGGTAATGGTGTGAGTGAATGGTGTGGGGGGATGGGTAATGGTGAGTGATAATGGGTGGGTGGGTAATGGTGAGTGAATGGGTGGGGGGTGAGGGTAATGGGTGAGTGAATGGGTGGGGAAAAAAAAAAAAAAAACTACATTTCACATCCATGATTTCAGGAAAGCTTAAAGGGGCTTTCTGGAGAGTCCATGTTTGGTGGGGCGAAGGCCCACAAACACAGGTGGTGGGCCAATAGGCCCACAATAGCCTCTCCGCAGGAGCTAGCCAAAAAGTCCGCCCGGAGGGCGGCTTGCGGATAGTAATATATATAGTATTATATTGTATATTTATATAGATATATGTATATATATATATGTATAGTATATATGTATATATGTATGCTATATATGTAGATATAATATGGTATATGTATAGATAGTATGTATAATGTATATATATGTATAATATATATGTTATATGTATTATATATGTAAATATATATATGTATATGTATATATATGTATATTATATATGTATATATAATATATGATATATATATATATATATATAAATTGATGCCAGGTATTGATGGCTACCGTGTATGTTTGGATAGAGAGAGAGGAGAGAGAGAGAGGAGATTAACCGATTGATTAGCCCTGGGACGCTCACTGATCTTCTATTCCACCTAGTCCTAATGACAGTTCTCAATCGTTTAGGAGTCGCGAACGTTCCTCACTCCGCAAAGCCCACAAGTACAGATAACCAAACAGCCCCGTCAAATAACCATAACACTGGCATACCGCAACTTATCCGGCAAGGGAAACCACGTCATACGGGCCGAGAGCTGCAAACCGGAGAATGTTGTGAGCCGGGGAGCGTCGTGGAGGGAGCGGAGGTAGCCAGCTGGTCCCGAGTGTTGACGGAGCGAGTGCAAGCACTCGACTGAACCTGTCGCCCTTCAGCCGCAGCCTCCGAACCCACTCGCTCTGACCACCCTGGTCCCGCTCTCAAGGCTTCTTCACCGCCTTCATACCACGCTGCCAGGCTCTTACTGCCTTCATCCCCCCCGCTGCCCAAGGTTCTTCACCTGCCCTTCATACCCCGCTGCCAAGCTTCTCACGGCCTTCATCCCCCGCTGCCAAGGCTTCTCACTGCCTTATCACCCGCTGCCCAAGGGCTTCTTCACTTGCCTCATCCCCCGCTGCCAAGGTTTCTTCACTGCCTTCATCCCGCTGCCAAGGGCTTCTTCCACTGCCTTCATCCCCCGCTGCCAAGGCTTCTTCACTGCCTTCAATCACCCACGCCAAAGCTTCTTCAACTGCTTCCATTCACCCACGCCAAACTTCTCACTGCCTTCATCACCCACTGCCAAAGGAGTCCATCGCCTTCATCACCCGCTGCCAAGGCTTCTTCATCACCCACTGCAAGGCTTCTTCATCGGGGTTCATCACCCGCTGCCAAGGACTTCTCACGGGTTCACACCCGCTGCCAAGGCTTCTTCACGGGTCATCAACCCACTGCCAAGGCTTCTTCACCGCTTCACACCCGCTGCCCAAGGCTCTTCATCGGGTTCATCACCCGATGCCAAGGCTTCTTCATCGGGTCATCAACCCGCGCCAAGGCTTCTCACCGCCCTTCAGTCACCCGCTGACCAATGCTTCTTCATCGTGTCATCACCCGCGCCGAGGCTCTTCATCGGTTAATCACCCGCTGCCCAGGCTTCATCACGGGTTATCAACCCGATTGCCAAAGGCTTCTTTCACAGGGTTCATCACCCACTGCCAAGGCTTTCTCACCGCCTTCAATCATCCCGCTGCCAAGGCTTCTCATCGGGTTCACACCCGTTGCCAGGCTTCTTCACTCGGGTTCATCACCCGCCTGCCAAGGTTCTGTCATGCGCCTTCATCACCCACTGGCCAAGGCTTCTTCACCGCCTTCCTCACCCGCGCAAGGGCTTATTCATCGGGTCATCACCCGCTGCCAAGGCTTCTTTCATCGGGTCATCACACGCTGCCAATGCTCTCATCGGGTTCATCACCGTGCAAGGCTTGTCTTCACCGGGTTCATAAACCGCGCAAGTTCTTCATCGGCGTCATTCACACCATCGCTGCCAAGGCTTCTTCATCGGGTTCATCACCGGCCAAGGCTTCTTCACCGGGTTCATAGCCGCCTTCAATCACCCGCTGTAAAGTCTTTTTCGCCGCCTTCATCCACCCGCTGCCAAGGCTCTTCACGGGTTCATCACCGCCTCCATCACCCGCTGCCAAGGCTTCTTCATCGGGTTCATCACCCGTGCCAAGGCTCTTCATCGGGTCATCACCCGCTGCCAAGGCTTCTTCACGGGTTATCACCCGCTGCCAAGGCTTCTTCATTCGGGTTCATAACCCGCTGCCAAGGCTTCTTCATATCGACGTTTATCACCCGCTGCCAAGGCGATCATCAGGGTCATCACCCGTGCCAAGCTTCTCACGGGGTCATCACCCGCTGTCCAATGCTTCTTCACGGGTCAGCCACACGCTGCCAAGGCTCTTCATCGGGTTCATCACCCGCTAGCCAAGGTCTTCACCGGGTTCATTCGCCGCCTTCATCACCGCTGTCAAGTCTTTTTCGCCGCCTTCATCACCCGCTGCCAGGCTCTTCACCCGGGTCATCACCGCCTTCATACCCGCCTGCCAAGGCTTTTCATCGGGTTCATCACCCGTGCCAAGGCTTCTTCATCGGGTTCATCACCCGCTGCCAATGCTTCTTCATCGGGGTCATCACCACGCTGCCAAGGTTCTTCATCGGGTTCACACCCGCTGCCAAGGCTTCTTCATCGAGTTCATCACCCGCTGCCCAAGGCTTCTTCACAGGTTCATCGCCCCCTTCATCCACCCGTGTCAAGGGTCATTTTCGCCGCCTCACACCCGTGCCAAAAGCTTTCATGGGCATCCACGTTGCCAAGCTTCTTCATCGGGTTCAATCACCGCTTGCCAAGCTTCTTCACCGGGTTCATTCGCCGCCTTCATCACCGCTGGCAAGTCTTTTTCGCCGCCTTCATCACCCGCGCCAAGGCTCTCCACCGCCTTCACACCCCGCTGAGCACGTAGTGAAATGCTGATCGCTTTATGCATTGCTCTCGTGAATTGAAGGAATTAGTTGTGATTCATGTGTGTCAGGAGAGAAGCTGAGCGACGGGGGGAGTGTATCACGATGAATTCATAAATATTTCACAAAATGATCCCCAAAGATGAGCTAAAAGTTTAAAAACACAAACCAGGACAAAAAAGTAACAGGTAAAAGAGGGTACGGCCAGGACAGGTGAGCAGAGATCAGTATAAGGATGTAGAAACAGTCAAGAAGTTAACACGAACAGCAAGAAAAAACTGAGATTGTGGTTGTGGCCAGGCAAAGACCCAAACCCTAAGGGATTTTCTTGGTCTATAAATCAAAAGACTAGGAATTAGTGGGTCCGTTTAAAATAGGTAAGGGGGAGACGTAAGTCCCTTTTTATATTATAAAAAATTTACCAACATATCCATCTATGTGTAAAATTTTCAAAGGATAGTGAAGATCTGGGAGGAGAGAAGTATTTATTAAGTATTTACTCCAAAAGTAACACGAATTGGTACCTGATAGTGAACATATGTAGAAGTGAGGAAGATGAGAAAACTAAAAATATTTGTGATACACTAAGGAAATGGTGAAAAGGGTATAGATAGAAAAAGAAGTTTTCACCAGGACAGATGAACGGTTTTAATCCCAGCTAGGGTATTAAAATGAAGCAAAGAGTGTAGTGAAGGGGGGTCGTTAGTGCAATTTTTAGTAAAATCGGTTGATTTCCCATTGATGAGGAGGAAAGGTGATGCAGTCCCATTTCAAGAAGGCGGATAGAGGATTAAGTGTAGAGTCATTATGAATGAATTTTGTTTTGTACTTACACAATACTAAGTAATACTGTACCTCTGTTTTGACATATATTTTCTATTTTACATCACAAATAACTGGCCATGAGCAAAAAAAAGAAGTAACAAAAAGCTTAGTTGTCAGTTAGTCATAAATTAAGATAATACGAGAATGCGACTTTACGATTGGGTGTTGCCAGTGTGTTTGTCGGGGGGAGATCACATTGTGTGCCTCCTTCCTGAACTCCCTTCGAACAGGTAGGAATGGACAATAGAGGCGCAGGATTCATGATATTAGATTCTACCGTAAGAGTGCTTCCGGATGTCTCTTCCCCCTTGTCATGCATTTATCGAGACCTTAAGTTGTAGGCAAAGTAGACCTGTCAAGTCATCATTTCCGAGCAAAAACTAAACCAAAAGAGCCACCAAACTACAACATTAAAAAAAATATGTTCCAAAAAGTTGCCTCTCGAAATTCGAATGTTATCACCGGAGTCATTATTATTTCGGTTCCAGTATGAAATAGTTCCCGTTTGTATCAGAGCAGCACCACTTGTTCGTCTCGATGGTTGTGCTAATATGTTAGCATCATGGAGTTGGAATCGGACCAATTTTCATTTGCAAATGTTTTCAAAACTAGTAAGAGACAGTAGATTGACGATTGGAACAATGTCTGAAACCGCCACAAAGAAAAAAAAGAATAAAAATTGAAATAAAAATAAAACTTTATTTCTGGATATTAAGCGGAAATTAAGAAAAATAATTAAGCTCCATGTGTAGGCAGTGGTGGAAAACAATAAATAAAAAAAAAAGTAAATTAACCAGTAAAAAAAAGAGAATAAATAAGTAAGAATTCAAAAATGCTGATGAGAATGGAACAGTAGCTACTAATTAGGAAAAAAAAGCTGAAAGATAAGAAATGTGTTGCTATTTGTTTCTCAGGAGCAAAACACAGGTTGAATGAAGAGAAGAGTCAGTTGAAGGGAGCGTGTGTAAATATAGATTTCCCTTTTTCTTTCCCTTCTCCATCATCCTTCTCTCCCTTCCTCTCCTCCCTGACATCTACCATCGGCCCTTACTTACTCCCCTTCCTCTCCTGCTCTGCTTATCATTCTCCCTCTTTCCCTCTTTACTGTCTAATTTTCATTTGTGCATTATATATACTATTATATTATAATAATGAGGAACTTTTATACTGTATATTTCCCTATGCATCTTTTCATGCATCGGGTATCCTCCTCCTCAGCCCCTTCTCCTGTACTAGGTCTATCCGTGGATTAAGTCTAGATAATTTTAGAATAAGTCTAGAAGGAAGATGGATAGGCGAGAGGAGAGAGAGAGAAAATATATGTTTACAGGGTCTAAAGAAAAACATGAAAACTCGTAATCTTCACAACCAAACTCAAAAAACATTAAGATGCGGTCAGATAAGAAATAATATATGGTTAGCAACTTGAGCTGTTTACCTGATGGTTAAAGATGGAAAAAAAGCAGAGCGAAGTTCCTTACCATTGGTTTAGAATTAAGAGGTGGCGTTTAAGTGACGTGCAAATTCAGAGGTCCGCACTGGAAACCTCTCATTTTCTGTACCTAGGGACTAGAAAAAGGCACTCGACCCAGTAATGAGTGCCCGGGTGCGGTCGACGAGAGGAGTGAAAGCGAGTGTGTTTGAAGGACTGGTAGTATTAAACAGTTGTTAAATTAAGAAAAGCAAAGAGAGAACTGTTCATTTCCCGCTAGTGAAACAACAAGCAAATCACCCTACAGTGATAAAAAGGACCCCACATTACACTCCGCCTCCTCCTCCCCTAGCACAATCATTCGTGATCAGCTAGTGGGCATTCTGTGGTTCGTGATCCCCAACACAGAAAGAGGCACCTGCATTCAGGAGCCGTCCCCTGGACAACTAACCAGAAGCCTGCGATGTTTAACAAATGACGCCGACGCAAAAACACCTGATCATTAGTACGCGGGAACAAAATTACGTAAAACAAACAGAGCAGAGGCCTCATTACTAAATATCGCAAGATGATGACCAAAATATAAAGAAAAATGCTGTAAAATTTCATCGATCGGTATTCTTGCCGAGATCAATGCGGCAAACAGCTTCATACAAACAAGGCCTTAGCACAACCATCATCTCGCAAATCTCTGTAAAGAAGAAGGAGTGAATATATAAATTAGGGACACAGTTATAACCAACCGATTCTCTTCGAAACGATGGTCTCCCATTAAATTCAGTTCTTAAATCAGTTGGTCTGCACGACTCGGTAGTAGACTACTAATGACGCGGTAACTAACTACAAATCAAAAAAAAACTCAGCAGGTAGAGGTTCCGACACAACCTACGCCTAGTTCCCGCAATATAAGTTCTCGGTCGCTCAAAGCACCAAAGTTAGTTCCCGCAAAAAGCCCCAACTACCCAGTCCGATATTAAAAGCTTGTACTTTAATGCCCGTAGTATACGTAACCAAAATTTAATGATTAGAGGAATTAGTTTATTTCAAGACAATACGACATCATCGGAATTCAGAGTCATGGATAGATACGACAAATAGAGATTTTTGGCTGTAAATTTGCGAACAGGGGTATAACTTATTAAGTTCAGAAAGACTTAACGGGGGAAGAGCAGGAGGAGGTGTATTATTATATATAAAGTCTGCCTTCAGTACCCTTGTAGTATCTAAACACGAAAATGATAACATTAATGTAATTTTCGTTCACTCAAATAGTCATTCTCAAAAAGTAGTTAAATTGCCTGTTTATCGACCTTCAGGTCAAACAAATACAATGACAGAAGAACTCTATGAACAAATAATTGGAAATTAGTCTCCAGTCAGAACCGAAAGCGTAATATTCGGTGATTTTTAAATATTCCCGTTATAGTTGGGGGCGCCCGCTTACAACACATCGGGGCACACCACATATTCAAATCTCCAAGAAAGCTTGCTACCCCCCCAAACACGTGGATCATCCAAACGAGAGGCGAATGATAAATCGAGATCTTAGTTTCACAACTAACGAAAATCTGTGTCAGTAACGTTTAAAGGTCGGATCGAATTTAGTATGCAGTGACCACCGGGCGATTACTTTTAGTATTACATCAGTAAGACAAGCGAAGTCGAAATTAAAGAAAAAGTTTCTTGATTACGAAAAGGCAGACGTCAGAAACTAAAAAGAATTCCTAACGAACACCGATTGGAATGTTATCCAGAAAGTAACGACATAAAGGTAGCAGGCAGATTCACCGGTAAGCTTAACTTAGCAAACAATCTCAATACGATGCGAGCTAGGCGATTCTTTTCAAAACATTAAAACCGAAATGGTGGACCCCGCGAAACAAGGACAGCCTCTGCAGCCTTAAAAAGCGTGCATATGAAAAACACAAAGAAACACAAAATGAAGACGACCAAACTCGACACGCCAGAATAGACGAAATACGAAAAAATCATTAAGCAGAGCAAGAAAAAATTGAAGTACGTATTGCCGAAAAATGAGCAAAATCAAACCCACTAAGAATTCTACCCCATCTATGTTAAAGTGAAAAAAGTAAGACCGTCAACCATAGGACCGGTGGAAATGGAAAATGGCGAACACACAGAAAAAGAAGTATCTATGGCGGATACTCTTAAAAACTTTTTTGCATCAGTCTCACATGGAAAACACGCAACATCAACCCATCCCGAAAACCCAGAACAAATGGTACTTGGCCTCAGCTCATTAACTTTTAGGAATGTGACATTTGCTCGCGATAAATAACATGAAAATAAACAAAGCTCCTGTCCTGGACAAATTTCGCCACGCATAAAAAGAAGCAAGAACGAAAGAGTACAACCACTTTCCATCTTATTTTAATAAGTAATACTCACCGGAAAATGTACCGTTTGCGAAGGAAACTAGCAAATGGTCACACCCATATTTAATAAAGAAAGCAGTCGCAGCCCCGGAAACTATCGCCCCAATCAGTTAATCATCAGTGCTGGAAAATTAATGGGAATCCATCATAAGAGACAAAATTTACGTCTTAGAAGAAAAGGAAATAATCAACGAGTCGTAGCATGGATTCAGAAATAAACGACCTCTATGCCTCTCAAACTACTTGATTTGTACAATAGTGTATTCAAAATATACGGGACAAACACGAGAGCAGTCGACGTAGTTTACCTCGAGTTTCAAAAAAGCGTTCGACAAAGTCCTCATCAGGCGTCTCATTAGCAAAGTAAAAGTCATGGTATAACAGGCCATCTTTCAAATCGGATAGAAAACTGGCTGTCAAATCAAACAAAAGGGTGATAATAAATGGAAAATTTCTTCTGAATGGGACCAGTGGTAAAAAGTGGTTCCTCAAGATCGTTTCTCGGAACCTATCCTGTTCTTAATATACATAAATGACATGAACGGGGAAAATCACAGCAGGATATAAAAATTTGCTGAGACACGAAAATCACAAACATAGCCTCTACAGATCTTAGCGCCCAACTCATACAAAACGACTTCTTAAACACGCTAACAGAATGGTCAAAAACCTGGCAAATGAATTTCAACCTTGACAAATGGCATGTACTACAATAGGTAATAACAACCCTCATAAAGTTACGGAGAAACGATTTCCAACTAACAAGTGTTGATAAAGAAAAATATTAGTGTTATAAATCTCGAAAGATCTCAAACGAATAACAAATTATAGAGGAGTAACAAAAAAAACTGAAAATAAATTGGTGGCTTATTGGACGAACTTTCAGTGTTCAAATCTGAAAAAGTATACGCACTTTTTTAACTCGCTTGTTCACCCCCATCTAGAATACTGTGTGCAGTTCTGGTCACCTTATTTATAAAAAGGACATAGATAAACTAGAAAAAATACAGCGCAGAGTAACCAAAATGATACCAAGATTGCGTAATAAATCGTAAGAAAATCGGCTCAAAGAATCTTTAACTTATTCCCACTAACAAAAACGAAGGATAAGAGGTGACCTCATCGAGGTCTTTAAATCTTCAAGGATTTACGAACGTAGTCCCAGGAAAAATCTTTCACGCAGACCGGTCAAGCTCAACTAGAACCCAACGGATTTAAAAATTAAGCAGGAAACGGTTTGTAACGAACGAAGCAAAGTACTTCTTTCACAAAACCGTGTTGTAAACGTATGGGAATGGCCTGCGTCAGACTAGTAAACTCAAATACCCAATAGAATCACTAAAAATCGCCCGATAAAGTTATTTCATATCAAAATCCCCGGTTGTCCAGTTTATCTCGGAATAAGTAAATTTACTCGACTTGGGCCTCTGAAACTACTCTCACTGCTAAAATGATGCGAGTTCGCCGTCTACACAAACCCCCTCCCACACGTCTCCAGACAGCCCCGAGTAAACGGCACTACTACAACTTTTGACCTGTGACGGGCTGTGGTTCAGTAAGGGCCCCTGTGTCGTTAGTGACCACCATCGGGATTATATACCAGGGGTCACTGGCTGCAGGGGGCCATTGAATCCTAGTGCACGGCGTCCTATTGGAAAGTGCCCCCCCCCCCCACTACCGCAGGGATTGAAACGGAGCTGGGCCTGATGACTGCTTGGCCTCCAATGAAAGCGCCAGGCAAGGCTGCCGCACTAACCCTGCTGAAACTCCACACTGAGCCTACACCAAACACTACATTAGAACTCATAACACACACAGATAGCCCCGAGTTAACGGTAACCACTACTACTCTCGACCTGTAAACGGGCTGGTGGTCAGTTGGGTCGGACAGTAGTGACCACCATCGGGATTTAACATGGGTGTGGGCGTACCAGGGCACGCTGCAGGAGCATGAAGTGTACGGCGTCCTACAGGAAAAAGTGCACAATCCGCAGTGGATGAACGGAGCTGGGGCCTTGATTGACTGCTGCCTCCCAAGAAAGCGCCAGGTCAAGGCTGCGCACAACCCCTTGCAACCTCCACCACTGGTTCACACCATTACAAAACACACATAACATGACCTGGTCCATTCAAGCACTAAACATGTACCACCACAAAGAGTAGTAGTTAGCCATAGATTACAGCTTTAAATGTTCCCACAAATTCCATGCAGTTTTCTATATTGCATGGTATCACTTCATTTCGGCCAGCTCGCTGAGGGATGGAGTGGGTGGGAGGAGCCTTCTACTTCCTATCCTTCTCTCTTATTATTAGTTAGGTAGTGTAGTTAAAGCAAACAGTCTTAGTAAGGGACTATCGGTCTGTTGCTGTTTGTGTTTCCTTTGTATTCCTTTGTAATTCCTTAACATGAAAAATTAAACAAAGCTCCTGGTCCTGACAAAATTCCGCCACGCATATTTAAAAGAAGCCAAAGAACGAAATAGTAAAACCACTTCCATCTTATTTAATAAGTCTTTACTCACCGGAAATGTACGTGCGAATACTAGCAAAGTCACACCCATATTTAAAAGGAAGCAAGTCTCAGCACGGAAACTATCGCCAATCAGTTAACACAGTTGCTGCGAAAATTAAGGAAATCCATCATAAGAGACAACAAATCGTAAGTTTCTTAGAAGAAAACGGACATAATTAAAGATTCGCAGCATGTATTCAGAAATAAACGCTCATGCCTCTCAAACTTACTTGACTTTTACAATAGGTATTCAAAATATACGACACACACGAAAACAGTAGACGTAGTTGTACCTCGATTTCAAAAAGCGTTCGACAAAGTCCTCATTAAGCTCTCATTAGCAAAGAAAGGGTCATGTTATAACAGGCCCATCTTTCAAATTGGATAGAAAAACGGGCTGTGAAATCGAAACAAAAGGGTGGTATGGTAATAAATGGAAATTCTTCTGACTGGACAGTGTTAATAGTGCGTTCCCAAGGATCAGTTCTGGACGTATCTGTAGCTAAATATATATAAAGACATTGACGAATGGGAAATACATTTAGGATATCGAAATTTCTGAGGGACACGCAAATCACAAACATAGCCTCTACAAAATCCTCAGCGCCAACTCAAACAAAACGACTTAATACACGCTACAAAAAAAAAACAGAATGGTCAAAAACATGCAAATAATTTCAACCTTGACAAAATGTCAGACACATATCGATAGTAACAAACTCATGAAAGTTACGTGATGAACGATTTCAATAACAGTGTTGATAAAGAAAAATATTTAGGGCGTTTTATATCCTCGAAAAAATCTCAAACCGAATAACCAAATATAGAGTTTTTGTTTTTTTTTTTTTAATAATGCACTTCCATTGTAAGAAGGCACGGGGATTCTAAGAGCCCCGTCCAGGGTTAAGGCAGCTTAGATGTCTACAGTAGTAACGGGGTGGAGGGTATGAGGGTGACGATTTCAGGCAAGGATATTAGGGAACAGCAGCAGGACGGAGGCTGCCGTTTCGACTCTCTGGAAGTTGCGTGATGGTTAGAGCGCAGCCTGGCGGCTGGAAGGCAATGCAGGACATAGTGTAGTAGTGTGATTCCTCCATCTCTAGGGCAGTGTTCGCATGGTTGTTCGTGTATTGTTCATTTGGGTGTTCCGAGTAACCCAGGCGAAGCGATTGCAGGCTGGTGACAGTGCGTGGGATCCATCGTAGAAGGCGGGTAAGGGAAGAATGGTTCCAAAACGAGGGACTTTGCATACCACACAGCGGAGATTGAACCCTCTGAGAGAAGGTCTTCAAAGGCTGCCTTGTCAAGTTCTTCACTGCAGCAAGGACGCACGAGGACTTGATGATGTGAGAGGCTGCGGGGAAGAGCCAGACAGAGACAGGCTTGTTGGTGGCGGGCAGTTCGAGCCGCTTGGGTCCGCGCACGCTCATGCCCGCGATCCCTACCATGCCCTGTGGACCCAAGGTGAAGGGTGATGATGTTAGTGTGAACGCAAGACGTTGAAAGAGGTGGTATATGATGAGAGTAGTAAAAAACTGCCAAATAAATTGTTGGTTTTATTGACGAACTTTGTTTCAAATCTGAAAAATGATACTCACTCTTTTTAAAACTCGCTTGTTCCCCCATCTAGATTACTATGTGCGTTCTGGTCACCTTATTATAAACAGGACATAGCCGCAGGTAACAAAAATGATACCTAGATGCGTAATAAATCGTAAGGAAAATCGGCTCAAAGAACTTAAACTATTACCACTAAACAAAAACGAAAGGATAGAGGTGACCTCATCGAAGTCTTTTAATCTTCAAGGATTTACGAAAAAAACGTAGTCCAGAAAATCTTTTAACGCAGAACCGGCAAGCTCAACTATAAAAAACGGATGTAAAATAATCAGGAAACGGTTTTGTAACGAACGAGGCACAGTACTTTTTCACAAACCGTGCTGTAAACGTTGGAATGGGACTGCCCTCAGACGTAGTTAAAACTCAAATACAAAGACTAATTTAAAAATGCCCGATAAATTTTCATATCAAATCCCCGGTTGTCACTGTTTATCTCGGAAAGAAACATTTATCTCGCGGGGCCTCTTGATACTTACTCTCATGCGTTAAAAGATTGCGAAGGTCGCGTTCTACAACAACCCTCCCACACGTCTCAGAAGCCCGAGTAAACGGTCACTACTAAAACTTTGGACCTGTGACGGGTTGTGGTTCAGTACGGGCCTGACCAGTTAGTGACCCACCATCGGGATTTAGTTTATCCGGGGTCACTGCTGCAGGGGGCATTGAAAGTGTACGGAAGTTCCTACTTGGAATGCAATACCGCAGTGGATTGAACGAACGGGGGCCTGATGACTGCTGCCTCTACCAAGAAAGCGCCAGACAAGGCTGCCGCCACCACCCTTGAACGTCACACTGAGCTACACCCAACACTACAATAGAACTCAGAACACACACAGATAGCCTCGAGTAACGTTTACCCACTAATGCTCTCGACCCCTGTGAAGGGCTGTGGGATCAGTAAGGGTCCTGACAGTTAGTGACCACATCGGGATTTAAAGGACCAGGGATCACTGCTGCAGGGTGCATGAAGCGTAACGGCGTCCTACATGGAAATTACCACCAATCCGCAGTGGATGAACGGAGCTGGGGGCCTGATGACTGCGCTTCCAAGAAAGCGCCAGGCAAGGGCTGCCGCACCACCCCTTGAACCTTCCACACTGTGTTCCCACCATTACAAAACACATAACACGACCCTACTTATCAAGACATAAAACCTACCCCCTACAAAAACCTAGTAGTAGCTTTTTTTTTATTGCTCAATAGATTTAAAAGCTTTCAACTTTCCTCACAAATTCCATTGCTATTTTTCATATTGCATGGTATCACTTATTCCGGCACAAGCTTCGGCTGAGGGATGGTGTGGGGTGGGGAGGGATGCTCTTACGTAATTGTCCTATTGATATTGTGTGCGCTTCTTATATCTAGTTAGTATAGGGTAGTTAAAGCAAAAAAGCCTTTGTAAGGATTCACTATGGTCGTGCGTTTTTTCCTTTGTAACCTTTGGGAATCGGTCTCCTACTCATCCTCCCGCGGGAGTGGGGGAGGGCAGCACGTTAGCAAGTTCAGAAGAGCAGGATGAGCATGAAATAACGAGAAGAGAGCAAGAGAATAGAACATTGCGGCAGGTGGATTTAAAGATGAAGACAGTCAGTCAGAGAGAGGAGTTGAGAGTGTTAGACTGAATGTTTAATCTTTTGACTTACAATACCTTGTTAGTGATATGCTGGTTTGTGTAGGATGTGTGGATCCTCCCCAAAACAGTGAGACATACTCTATACATGGGGCGGATAAGGCCCTGTAGAGAGCAAGAAATTGGGAGGGAGAAAAAAAAGGACGCAGACGCCACAGCACACCTAACTCTTAGAAGGCTGTCTTTAGCAGAGAGAGATGTGAGATTTCCAGGTTAGATTGTAGTTAAAGGATAGCCTAGAATGTTCATGAGAAGAAGGAGACCGTTGCGTGTCATTGAAGAAGAGGGATAGGCTATCTGGTAGATTTGTCGAGTAGATAGGTGAAGAAATTGGGTTGTTGAGGCATTGAACAAAATCAGGTTTGCTTTGCCCCAATCAGAAATAATAGAAAGATCAGAAGTTAGGCGCTCGGTGGCATCTCTCCGTGAATCACTTAGTTCCTGTTGAGTTGGACGTCTAATAAACGACGTTGAAAAATGCAGGGTAGAATCATCAGCGTAGGAGTGGATAGGGCTTTGAGTTAGACTTAGAAGATCATTAATAAATAATAGAAAGAGAGTGGGTGATAGGACAGAACCCTGGGGAACACCACTATTGATAGATTTAGGAGAAGAACAATGTCCTTCTACAGTAGGTGCAATAGAACGGTTTTGAAAGGAAACTTAAAAATGAAGGTACAGAGAGAAGGATAGAAACCGATGAGGGTAGTTTGGAAATTAAAGATTTGTGCCAGACTCTATCAAAAGCTTTTGATATGTCAAGGGCAACAGCAAAAGTTTCACCGAAACCCCTAATGAAGGATGACCAAGATTCATTAGGAAGCTAGAAGATCGCCAGTATATCGCCCTTTACGGAAGCCGTACTGACGATCAGATAGAAATTGTGAGCAGATAGATGCTTAAGAATCTTCTTATTAAGTATAGATTCAAAACTTTAGAAAGGCAGGAAGTCAAAGCTATAGGATGGTAGTTTGAAGGATTAGAACGGTCACCCTTCTTAGGAACAAGTTGGATGTGAGCAAACTTCCAGCAAGAGGAAAGGTGGAAGTAGATAGACATAGACGGAAAAGTTTGACCAGGCAGGTGCAAGCACAGAAGCACAGTTTTTGAGAACATAGGAGGACTCCGTCAGGACCGTAAGCCTTCCGAGGATCTAGGCCAGAAAGGGCAAAGAAAACATCATTCCGAAGGATCTTAATGACAGGCATAATATAGTCAGAGGGTGGAGGAGAAGGAGGAACAGCCTTTCATCACCAGGGTGGAATTTTTAGCAAATGTTTGAGCGAAGAGTTCAGCTTTAGAAGTAGATGACACAGCTGTGGAGCCATCTGGGTGAAGCATAGGAGGGAAAGATGCAAGAAAAATTGTTAGAGATGTTATTAGCTAGATGCCAGAAGTCACGAGAGGAATTTGATTCGGAATTTTTGACATTTTCTATGAATGAAAGAGTTTTTGGTAAGTTGAAGTAAAGATTTGGCATGATTGCGGGCAGAAATATAAAGGCATGAGTTTCAGGAGATGGATTGCTTACGGTAACCGTTTGTGAGCCACCTCTCTATCTCGGACAGCATGAGACAAGCAGAGTTAAACCAGATTGACGGGCTTTAGGATTAGAGAAAGTATGTGAATGTACGCCTCTATGCCAGAGACTTTTTTTTTTTTTTTTTTTTTTTTTATATCACAGGGAACTGGCCAAGGTAAAACAAAATGGGTAACACAAAGCCCGCTTAGTTGCCAGTCCCTATAAAGAAACAGTAAGAGAATAAAATAAAACAGAGGGGTAGGCCAATTTAGTTCGGGAGGTGTCTTGTTACTCTTCTTTTGAAAAGATTTAAGTCATAGGAAAGTGGAAAATAGAAACAGGAAGAGAGTTCCAGAGTTTACCAGTGAAAGGGATGAAGGATAAAGATACTGATTAACTCTTGCATTAGGAAGATGGACAGAATAGGGATGGAAATGAGTAGAAAGTCTTGTGCAGCGAGGCCGCGGGAGTGGGGGAGGCATGCAGTTAGCAAGCTCAGAAGAGCAGTGAGCATGAAAATAACGGTAGAAGAAGCAAGAGAAGCAACATTGCGGCGGTGATTTAAAGATTGAAGACAGTCAGTCCAGAGGAGAGGAGTTGATGAGACGAAAAGCTTTTGACTCAACCCTGTTTAGGAGAGCTGTATGAGTGGATCCCTCCCCAAACATGTGAGACCATACTCCATACATGGGCGGATAAGGCCCCTGTAGAAGAGCAAGCAATTGGGAGGGAGAAAAAAGGACGCAGACGCCACAGCACACCTAACTTCTTAGAAGCTGTTTTAGCAAGAGATGAGATGTGAGATTTCCAGTTCAGATTTTTAGTAAAGAATATCCTAGAATGTTCATTGTAGAAGAAGGAGACAGATAGTGTCATTGAAGAAGAGGGATAGTTATCTGGTAGGTTTGTCGAGTGATAGGTGAGAAATTGGGTTTTTGGGGCATTGAACAAAACAGGTTTGCTTTGCCCCAATCAGAAATAATAGAAAGATCAGAAGTTAGGCGCTCGGTGGCATCTCTCCGTGAATCACTTAGTTCCTGTTGAGTTGGACGTCTAATAAACGACGTTGAAAAATGCAGGGTAGAATCATCAGCGTAGGAGTGGATGGGCTTTGAGTTTAGACTTAGAAGATCACTAATGAATAATAGAAAGAGAGTGGGTGATAGGACAGAACCCTGGGGAACACCACTATTGATAGATTTAGGAGAAGAACAATGTCCGTCTACAGTAGCTGCAATAGAATGGTTTGAAAGGAAACTTAAAATGAAGGTACAGAGAGAAGGATAGAAATCGAATGAGGGTAGTTTGGAAATTAAAGATTTGTGCCAGACTCTACAAAAGCTTTTGATATGTCAAGGGCAACAGCAAAGTTTCACACCGAAACCCCTAAAGGAGATGAACCAAGATTCAGTTAGGAAGGCTAGAAGATCGCCAGTAGATCGCCCTTTACTGAAGCCGTACTGACGATCAGATAGAAGATTGTGAGCAGATAGATGCTTAAGAATCTTCTTATTAAGTATAGATTCAAAAACTTTAGAAAGGCAGGAAGTCAAAGCTATAGGACGGTAGTTTTGAAGATTAGAACGGTCACCCTTCTTAGGAACAGGTTGGATGTGAGCAAACTTCCAGCAGAGGAAGGTGGAAGTAGATAGACATAGACGGAAAAGTTTGACCAGGCAAGGTGCAAGCACAGAAGCACAGTTTTTGAGAACAATAGGAGGGACTCCGTCAGGACCGTAAGCCTTCCGAGGATCTAGGCCAGAAAGGGCAAAGAAAACATCATTCCGAAGGATCTTAATGACAGGCATAATAAAGTCAGAGGGTGGAGGAGAAGGAGGAACAAGCCCTTCATCAGCCAGAGTGGAATTTTTAGCAAATGTTTGAGCGAAGAGTTCAGCTTTAGAAGTAGATGACACAGCTGTGGAGCCATCTGGGTGAAGCATAGGAGGGAAAGATGCAGAAGAAAAATTGTTAGAGATGTTATTTGCTAGATGGCAGACGTCACGAGAGGAATTTGATTGAAGAAAAATTTTGACATTTTCTATGAATGAAAGAGTTTTTGGTAAGTTGAAGTAAAGATTTGGCATGATTGCGGGCAGAAATATAAAGGGCACGAGTTTCAGGAGATGGATGCTTACGGTACCGTTTGTGAGCCACCTCTCTATCTCGGACAGCATGAGAACAAGCAGAGTTAAACCAAGGTTGACGGGCTTTAGGATTAGAGAAAGTATGTGGAATGTACACCTCCATGGCAGAGACTATGACCTCAGTTATGCGCTCTGCACAAAGAGATGGGTCTTTGACATGGAAACAGTAATCATTCCATGGAAAATCAGAGTAGTACTGCCTTAGGTCTTCCCACTTAGCTGAGTTGAAGTGCTAGAAGCACCTCCGCTTAGGTGGGTCCCGAGACGGTACCGGAGCGATAGGACAGGTTACAGAAATAAGATTGTGATCGGAGGAACCCAACGGAGAGAATAGTTTCACAGAGTAAGCAGAAGGGTTAGTAGTTAGGAAAAGATCAAGAATGTTGGGCGTGTCTCCAAGGCGGTCAGAATACGACTATGACCTTAGTTATGCGCTCTGCACAAAGAGATGGGTCTTTGACATGGAAGAAGTAATCATTCCATGGAAAATCAGAGTAGTACTGCCTTAGGTCTTCCTCTACTGTAGTAGTACTGATCTTAACTCCTCCTGTCTTTTCCTCTTTCTCCTCCTCTCCTCCTCTCCTCCCCTTCACCACTCATTCCATCACACCCTCCGCCATATTCTTGAAATCATCCTCTTCTTCCTCTTCATCCCCTCCTTTGTTTGCTTTGCTTTGTTTTGCTTGCTTTGATTTGTTTTCGCTTCCATCCACTCCTCGTCTCCCCTCCCTTCCCTTCCCTTCACCTCTCGTGAATTCCTATTGCCTTATTTTTCGTCTCCTTGTAATCTTCTCCCCTTCTTATATCTTTCCCTTCTTTTGTTTTTCTTGCCAAGCTTCCCATCGCTCTTTATCCCTTCCATTAACATCTACCTGTCTCATTTCCCCATATTATTATCTATATATCTATTTCATTGTTCCTTCGCCCTTTACGTTCAATTTCTCCTTTTCCTTTTCTTTTTCTTTTTCCTTTCTCCTCTTCTGTTCTTTTCTTATTTAATCTCATTTCCTTTACATTATATTTAAGTTCACGCATTTCATCTGATGTTATTTTTGTTTCGTTTAATCTTAGATTTTTCATATCGTATATTTTGCTTTTTCATTCTGTTAATTTTATTTGTGTTTATACCTTTTTTATTCTGCAAATAAATTGGTTGGTTTTATTGGACGAACTTTCAGTTTCAAATCTGAAAAAGTGATACTCACTCTTTTTTAACTCGCTTGTTCGCCCCATCTAGAATACTATGTGCAGTTCTGGTCACCTTATTATAAAAGGACATAGCGCAGAGTAACCAAAATGATACCTAGATTGCGTAATAAATCGTAAGAAAATCGGCTCAAAGAACTTAACTTATTCCCACTAACAAAACGAAGGATAAGAGGTGACCTCATCGAAGTCTTTTAAATCTTCAAAGGATTTACGAACGTAGTCCCAGAAAATCTTTTCACGCTAGACCGGTCAAGCTCAACTAGAAACAACGGATTTAAAATAAGCAGGAAACGGTTTGTAACGAACGAGGCACAGTACTTTTTCACAAACCGTGCTGTAAACGTATGGAATGGGCTGCCCTCAGACGTAGTAAACTCAAATACAATAGAATAATTTAAAAATCGCCTCGATAAATATTTCATATCAAATCCCCGGTTGTCACTGTTTATCTCGGAATAATACATTTATCTCGCGGGCCTCTGATACTTACTCTCATTGCGTAAAATGATTGCGAGTCGCGTCTACACAACCCCTCCCACACGTCTCAGACAGCCCCGAGTAAACGGTCACTACTACAACTTTTGACCTGTGACGGGTTGTGGTTCAGTACGGGCCCTGACAGTTAGTGACCACCATCGGGATTTATTTATCAGGGGTCACTGCTGCAGGGGGCATTGAAGTGTACGGAGTCCTACTTGGAAAGTGCACTACCGCAGTGGATTGAACGGAACTGGGGCCTGATTGACTGCTGCCTCCCAAGAAAGCGCCAGACAAGGCTGCCGCACCACCCTTGAACGTCCACACTGAGGCTACACCAACACTACATTAGACCTCATGACACACACAGATAGCCTCGAGTTAACGGTTACCACTACTGCTCTCGACCTGTGACGGGCTGTGGATCAGTAGGTCCTGACAGTTAGTGACCACCATCGTGATTTAAGGTTACCAGGGATCACTGCTGCAGGGCCGATTGAAGTGTACGGCGTCCTACATGGAAATTACACAATCCGCAGTGGATTGAACGGAGCTTGGGGCCTGATTGACTGCTGCCTTCCAGAAAGGCGCCAGGCAAGGCTGCGCACCACCTTGAAACCTCACACTGTGTTCCCACCTTACAAACACATAACACGACCCTACTATCAAGGCAACAAAACTACCCCTACCACATAGTAGTAAGTTAGCCATAGATTACCGCTTTCAACTTTCCTCACACAATTCCATGCACTTTTTCCTATATTGCGATGGTTATCACTTTATTTTCCGGCCAGCTTCGGCTGGAGGGATGGGTGGGGGGGGAGGAGCCTCTACTTTTCTATCCTTTCTCTCTTTATTATCTAGTAGTATAGTGTATTAAAGCAAAAAGCCTTGTAAGGACCTTTGGTCTGTTGCTGTTTTTATGTTTCCTTTTGTAATCCTTTGTAATCCTCCTCCTCCTCCCTCCCGCGGGAGTGGGGAGGCATGCAGTTAGCAGTTCAGAAGAGCAGTGAGCATGAAAATAACGGTAGAAGAGAGCGAAAGAAGCAACATTGCGGCAGTGAGTTAAGATGAAGACAGTCAGTCAGAGGAGGAGTTGATGAACGAAAAGCTTTTGACTCAAACCCTGTTTAGGAGAGCTGTATGAGTGGATCCCTCCCCAAACATGTGAGACATACTCTATACATGGGCGGTAGGCCCCGGTAAGAGAGCAAGCAATGGAGGAGAAAAAAATCTAGGACGCGCAGACGCCACAGCCACCTAACTTCTTAGAAGCTGTTTTAGCAAGAGATGAGATGTGGATTTCCATTTCAGATTGTTAGTAAAGGATAGTCCTCAGAATGTTCATTGTAGAAGAAGGAGACAGTTGAGTGTCATTGAGACGAGGGATAGCTATCTGGGTAGATTTTGGTCGAGTAGATAGGTGAAGAAATTGGGGTTTGTTGAGGCATTGAACAAAACTCGGTTTGCTTGCCGCATCAGAATAATAGAAAGATCAGAAGCTAGGCGCTCGGTTGCATCTCTCCGTGAATCACTTAGTTCCTGTTGAGTTGGACGTCTAATAACGACGTTGAAAAATGCAGGTAGAATCATCAGCGTAGGAGTGGATAGGGCTTTGAGTTAGACTTAGAAGATCATTAATAAATATAGAAAGAGAGTGGGTGATAGACAGAACCCTGGGGAACACCACTATTGATAGATTTAGGAGAAGAACAATGTCCTTCTACAGTAGGTGCAATAGAACGGTTTGAAGGAAACTTAAAAATGAAGGTACAGAGAGAAGGATAGAAACCGAATGAGGGTAGTTTGGAAATTAAAGATTTGTGCCAGACTCTATCAAAAGCTTTTGATATGTCAAGGGCAACAGCAAAAGTTTCACCGAAACCCCTAATGAAGGATGACCAAGATTCAGTTAGGAAAGCTAGAAGATCGCCAGTAGATCGCCCTTTACGGAAGCCGTACTGACGATCAGATAGAAGATTGTGAGCAGATAGATGCTTAAGAATCTTCTTATTAAGTATAGATTCAAAAACTTTAGAAAGGCAGGAAGTCAAAGCTATAGGATGGTAGTTTGAAGGATTAGAACGGTCACCCTTCTTAGGAACAAGTTGGATGTGAGCAAACTTCCAGCAAGAAGGAAAGGTGGAAGTAGATAGACATAGACGGAAAAGTTTGACCAGGCAAGGTGCAAGCACAGAAGCACAGTTTTTGAGAACAATAGGAGGGACTCCGTCAGGACCGTAAGCCTTCCGAGGATCTAGGCCAGAAAGGGCAAAGAAAACATCATTCCGAAGGATCTTAATGACAGGCATAATATAGTCAGAGGGTGGAGGAGAAGGAGGAACAAGCCTTTCATCAGCCAGGGTGGAATTTTTAGCAAATGTTTGAGCGAAGAGTTCAGCTTTAGAAGTAGATGACACAGCTGTGGAGCCATCTGGGTGAAGCATAGGAGGGAAAGATGCAGAAGAAATTGGTTATAGATGTTATTATCTAGATGCAGAAGTCCACGAGAGGAATTTGATTCGGAGCGATCTTTTTGACATTTGCTATAGAAATAAAGAGTTTTTGTACGTTGAATAAAGATTTGGCATGATTGCGGGCAGAAATTTAAAGGCATGAGTTTCAGGAGATGATGCTTACGGTAACGGTTTGTGACCACTCCTCTATCTCGGACAGCTGCGATCAAGCGATTGTAAACCAAGATTGACGGGCTTTAGGATTAGAGAAAGTATGTTGATTTACGCCTCTATGCCATAGACTTTTTTTTTGTTCTTTTTTTTTTTTGTTATATCACAGGGAACTGGCCAAGGTAAAAACAAAAATGGGTAACACAAAGCCCGTTATTTGCCAGCCCTATAAGAACAGTAAGAGAAGAGAAATAAATACAGAGGGGTTAGGCCAATTTAAGTTCGGGAGGTGTCTTGTTACGCTTCTTTTGAAAAGATTTAAGTCAGTAGAAGTGGAAAAATAGAACAGGCAAAGAGTTTCAGAGTTTACCAAGTGAAAGGTGAAGGATTAAAGATCCTGATTAACTCTTCATTAGGAAGATGGACAGAATAGGGATGGAAATGATAGAAAATCTGTGGCAGCGGCCGCGGAGTGGGAGGCATGCAGTTAGCAAGCTCAGAAGAGGCGTGAGCATGAAATAAACGTAGAAGAGACAAGAGAGCACACTTGCGGCGGTGATTAAAGATTGAAAGACAGTCATTCCGAGGTAGTGGGGTGTGGATGAACGAAAAGCTTATTGACTCAACCCTGTTTTAGTAGAGGAGGTATGAAGTGGCTCTTTCCTCCCAACATGTGAGACCTACTCCATACATGGGCGGATAAGGGGCCCCTGGAAAGAGCAGTGCATGGGGGATGGGAGAAAGACAGGACGCAGACGCCACAGGCACAACCTAACTTCTTCGAAGCTGTTTTAGCCAAGATGAGATGTGAGATTTCCCGTTTCAAAGGGATGTTTTAGTAAAGATAATCCTAGAATGTTCAATTGTAGAAGAAGGGGACAGATCAGTGTCATTGAAGAAGAGGGGATAGTTATCTGGTAGGTTTTAGTCGAGTAGATAGGTGAAGAAATTGTTTTTGGCATTGAACAAACAAGGTTTGCTTGCCCATCAAATCATCGAAGATCAGAAGGTTAGGCGCTCGGTGGCAAGCTCTCCGTGAAATTCACTTTAGTGGACAATAAGTTTGAGTTGGCGTCTATAACGACGGTGAAAAATGCAGGTAGAATCATGCAAGGCGTAGGAGGGATCTGGCTTTGAGTTAGACTTAGGAAGATCACTATGATACTAGAAGAGAGTGTGTGTAGGACAGACCCTGGGGACACCACTATTGATAGATTTAGGAGAAAACAATTTCCTTCTCAGTAGCTGCAATAGGAATGGTTTGAAAAGGAAACTTAGATGAGGTACAGATAGAGATAAAATCGAATGAGGGTAGTTTGCAATTAAGATTTGTGACAGACTCTATCAAGCTTTTGATATTCAAGGGCAACGCACAAGTTCAACCAACCCTAAAGGATTATGAACCAAGATTCAGTTAGGAAGGCTAGAAGAATCGCCAGTAGATCGCCCTTTACTGTAGCCGTAACTGACCGATCAGTAGAAGATTGTGAGCGATAGATGCTTAAGAATCTTCTTATTTCCGGGTTATGATTAAAACTTGGAGGACGGTCGAAGTCAAAGCTTAATAGACGGTAGTTTGAAAGGATTAGAAACGGTTCACCGTCTTGTTGGCGTGGATGTGATCAAACTTCCAGCAGAGGAACGGTGGAGTAGATTAGACATCGACGGAACAGTTTGACCAGGCAGGGGCAAGCACAGAAGCCCGTTTTTGAGAACAATAGGAGGGACTCCGTCAGGACCGTAACCTTCCGAGGATCTAGGCCAAAAGGGCAAAGAAAACATCATTCCGAAGGATCTTAATGACAGGCATAATAAGTCAGAGGGTGGAGGAGAAGGGGGAACAAACCTTCATCACCAGAGTGGAATTTTTTTGCAAATGTTTGAGCGAAGAGTTCAGCTTTTAAAATAGATGACACAGCTGTGGAGCCATCTGGGTGAAGCATAGGAGGGAAAGATGCAAGAAAAATTTTTAGAGTGTTATTTGCTAGATGGGAGACGTCACGAAGGAATTTTATTGAAGAAAAATTTTGACATTTCTATGAATGAAAGAGTTTTTTTGGTAAGTTGAAGTAAAGATTTGGGATGATTGCGGGCAGAAATATAAAGGGCACGAAATTTCAGGAGATGGATGCTTACGGTACCGTTTGTGAGCCACCTCTCTATCTCGAACAGCATGAGAACAAGCAGAGTTAAACCAAGGTTGACGGGCTTTAGGATTAGAGAAAGTATGTGGAATGTACACCTCCATGGCAGAGACTATGACCTCAGTTATGCGCTCTGCACAAAGAGATGGGTCTTTGACATGGAAACAGTAATCATTCCATGGAAAATCAGAGTAGTACTGCCTTAGGTCTTCCCACTTAGCTGAGTTGAAGTGCTAGAAGCACCTCCGCTTAGGTGGGTTCCCGAGCCGGTACGGAGCGATAGGACAGGTTACAGAAATAAGATTGTGATCGGAGGAACCCAACGGAGAGAATAGTTTCACAGAGTAAGCAGAAGGGTTAGTAGTTAGGAAAAGATCAAGAATGTTGGGCGTGTCTCCAAGGCGGTCAGGAATACGACTATGACCTTAGTTATGCGCTCTGCACAAAGAGATGGGTCTTTGACATGGAAGAAGTAATCATTCCATGGAAAATCAGAGTAGTACTGCCTTAGGTCTTCCTCTACTGTAGTAGTACTGATCTTAACTCCTCCTGTCTTTTCCTCTTTCTCCTCCTCTCCTCCTCTCCTCCCCTTCACCACTCATTCCATCACACCCTCCGCCATATTCTTGAAATCATCCTCTTCTTCCTCTTCATCCCCTCCTTTGTTTGCTTTGCTTTGTTTTGCTTGCTTTGATTTGTTTTCGCTTCCATCCACTCCTCGTCTCCCCTCCCTTCCCTTCCCTTCACCTCTCGTGAATTCCTATTGCCTTATTTTTCGTCTCCTTGTAATCTTCTCCCCTTCTTATATCTTTCCCTTCTTTTGTTTTTCTTGCCAAGCTTCCCATCGCTCTTTATCCCTTCCATTAACATCTACCTGTCTCATTTCCCCATATTATTATCTATATATCTATTTCATTGTTCCTTCGCCCTTTACGTTCAATTTCTCCTTTTCCTTTTCTTTTTCTTTTTCCTTTCTCCTCTTCTGTTCTTTTCTTATTTAATCTCAATTTCCTTTACATTATATTTAAGTTCACGCATTTCATCTGATGTTATTTTTGTTTCGTTTAATCTTAGATTTTTCATATCGTATATTTTGCTTTTTCATTCTGTTAATTTTATTTGTGTTTATACCTTTTTTATTCTGCAAATAAATTGGTTGGTTTTATTGGACGAACTTTCAGTTTCAAATCTGAAAAAGTGATACTCACTCTTTTTAACTCGCTTGTTCGCCCCCATCTAGAATACTATGTGCAGTTCTGGTCACCTTATTATAAAAAGGACATAGCGCAGAGTAACCAAAATGATACCTAGATTGCGTAATAAATCGTAAGAAAATCGGCTCAAAGAACTTAACTTATTCCCACTAACAAAACGAAGGATAAGAGGTGACCTCATCGAAGTCTTTTAAATCTTCAAAGGATTTACGAACGTAGTCCCAGAAAATCTTTTCACGCTAGACCGGTCAAGCTCAACTAGAAACAACGGATTTAAAATAAGCAGGAAACGGTTTGTAACGAACGAGGCACAGTACTTTTTCACAAACCGTGCTGTAAACGTATGGAATGGGCTGCCCTCAGACGTAGTAAACTCAAATACAATAGAATAATTTAAAAATCGCCTCGATAAATATTTCATATCAAATCCCCGGTTGTCACTGTTTATCTCGGAATAATACATTTATCTCGCGGGCCTCTGATACTTACTCTCATTGCGTAAAATGATTGCGAGTCGCGTCTACACAACCCCTCCCACACGTCTCAGACAGCCCCGAGTAAACGGTCACTACTACAACTTTTGACCTGTGACGGGTTGTGGTTCAGTACGGGCCCTGACAGTTAGTGACCACCATCGGGATTTATTTATCAGGGGTCACTGCTGCAGGGGGCATTGAAGTGTACGGAGTCCTACTTGGAAAGTGCACATACGCAGTGGATTGAACGGAACTGGGCCTGATTGACTGCTGCCTCCCAAGAAAGCGCCAGACAAGGCTGCCGCACCACCCTTGAACGTCCACACTGAGGCTACACCAACACTACATTAGACCTCATGACACACACAGATAGCCTCGAGTTAACGGTTACCACTACTGCTCTCGACCTGTGACGGGCTGTGGATCAGTAAGGGTCCTGACAGTTAGTGACCACCATCGGGATTTAAGGTACCAGGGATCACTGCTGCAGGGGGCATTGAAGTGTACGGCGTCCTACATGGAAATTACACAATCCGCAGTGGATTGAACGGAGCTGGGGCCTGATTGACTGCTGCCTTCCAAGAAAGCGCCAGGCAAGGCTGCCGCACCACCCTTGAACCTCCACACTGTGTTCCCACCATTACAAAACACATAACACGACCCTACTATCAAGCACTAAACCTACCCCTACAAACATAGTAGTAGTTAGCCATAGATTACAGCTTTCAACTTTCCTCACAAATTCCATGCTATTTTTCTATATTGCATGGTATCACTTTATTTCCGGCCAGCTTCGGCTGGAGGGATGGGTGGGTGGGGAGGAGCCTTCTACTTTCCTATCCTTTCTCTCTTATTATCTAGTTAGTATAGTGTAGTTAAAGCAAAAAGCCTTGTAAGGACCTATTGGTCTGTTGCTGTTTGTTTCCTTTGTAATCCTTTGTAATCCTCCTCCTCCTCCTCCCGCGGGAGTGGGGGAGGCATGCAGTTAGCAAGTTCAGAAGAGCAGTGAGCATGAAAATAACGGTAGAAGAGAGCAAGAGAAGCAACATTGCGGCAGTGATTTAAAGATTGAAGACAGTCAGTCAGAGGAGAGGAGTTGATGAGACGAAAAGCTTTTGACTCAACCCTGTTTAGGAGAGCTGTATGAGTGGATCCTCCCCAAACATGTGAGACATACTCTATACATGGGCGGATAAGGCCCCTGTAGAGAGCAAGCAATTGGGAGGGAGAAAAAAAAGGACGCAGACGCCACAGCACACCTAACTTCTTAGAAGCTGTTTTAGCAAGAGATGAGATGTGAGATTTCCAGTTCAGATTTTTAGTAAAGGATAGTCCTAGAATGTTCATTGTAGAAGAAGGAGACAGTTGAGTGTCATTGAAGAAGAGGGGATAGCTATCTGGTAGATTTTGTCGAGTAGATAGGTGAAGAAATTGGGTTTTTGAGGCATTGAACAAAACTAGGTTTGCTTTGCCCCAATCAGAAATAATAGAAAGATCAGAAGTTAGGCGCTCGGTGGCATCTCTCCGTGAATCACTTAGTTCCTGTTGAGTTGGACGTCTAATAAACGACGTTGAAAAATGCAGGGTAGAATCATCAGCGTAGGAGTGGATAGGGCTTTGAGTTAGACTTAGAAGATCACTAATGAATAATAGAAAGAGAGTGGGTGATAGGACAGAACCCTGGGGAACACCACTATTGATAGATTTAGGAGAAGAACAATGTCCGTCTACAGTAGCTGCAATAGAATGGTTTGAAAGGAAACTTAAAATGAAGGTACAGAGAGAAGGATAGAAATCGAATGAGGGTAGTTTGGAAATTAAAGATTTGTGCCAGACTCTATCAAAAGCTTTTGATATGTCAAGGGCAACAGCAAAAGTTTCACCGAAACCCCTAAAGGAGGATGACCAAGATTCAGTTAGGAAGGCTAGAAGATCGCCAGTAGATCGCCCTTTACTGAAGCCGTACTGACGATCAGATAGAAGATTGTGAGCAGATAGATGCTTAAGAATCTTCTTATTAAGTATAGATTCAAAAACTTTAGAAAGGCAGGAAGTCAAAGCTATAGGACGGTAGTTTGAAGGATTAGAACGGTCACCCTTCTTAGGAACAGGTTGGATGTGAGCAAACTTCCAGCAAGAAGGAAAGGTGGAAGTAGATAGACATAGACGGAAAAGTTTGACCAGGCAAGGTGCAAGCACAGAAGCACAGTTTTTGAGAACAATAGGAGGGACTCCGTCAGGACCGTAAGCCTTCCGAGGATCTAGGCCAGAAAGGGCAAAGAAAACATCATTCCGAAGGATCTTAATGACAGGCATAATAAAGTCAGAGGGTGGAGGAGAAGGAGGAACAAGCCCTTCATCAGCCAGAGTGGAATTTTTAGCAAATGTTTGAGCGAAGAGTTCAGCTTTAGAAGTAGATGACACAGCTGTGGAGCCATCTGGGTGAAGCATAGGAGGGAAAGATTTCAGAAGAAAATTGTTAGAGATGTTATTTGCTAGATGGCAGACGTCACGAGAGGAATTTGATTGAAGAAAAATTTTGACATTTTCTATGAATGAAAGAGTTTTTGGTAAGTTGAAGTAAAGATTTGGCATGATTGCGGGCAGAAATATAAAGGGCACGAGTTTCAGGAGATGGATGCTTACGGTACCGTTTGTGAGCCACCTCTCTATCTCGGACAGCATGAGAACAAGCAGAGTTAAACCAAGGTTGACGGGCTTTAGGATTAGAGAAAGTATGTGGAATGTACACCTCCATGGCAGAGACTATGACCTCAGTTATGCGCTCTGCACAAAGAGAGGGTCTTTGACATGGAAACAGTAATCATTCCATGGAAAATCAGAGTAGTACTGCCTTAGGTCTTCCCACTTAGCTGAGTTGAAGTGCTAGAAGCACCTCCGCTTAGGTGGGTCCCGAGACGGTACCGGAGCGATAGGACAGGTTACAGAAATAAGATTGTGATCGGAGGAACCCAACGGAGAGAATAGTTTCACAGAGTAAGCAGAAGGGTTAGTAGTTAGGAAAAGATCAAGAATGTTGGGCGTGTCTCCAAGGCGGTCAGGAATACGACTATGACCTTAGTTATGCGCTCTGCACAAAGAGATGGGTCTTTGACATGGAAGAAGTAATCATTCCATGGAAAATCAGAGTAGTACTGCCTTAGGTCTTCCTCTACTGTAGTAGTACTGATCTTAACTCCTCCTGTCTTTTCCTCTTTCTCCTCCTCTCCTCCTCTCCTCCCCTTCACCACTCATTCCATCACACCCTCCGCCATATTCTTGAAATCATCCTCTTCTTTCCCCTTCATCCCCTCCTTTGTTTGCTTTGCTTTGTTTTGCTTGCTTTGATTTGTTTTCGCTTCCATCCACTCCTCGTCTCCCCTCCCTTCCCTTCCCTTCACCTCTCGTGAATTCCTATTGCCTTATTTTTCGTCTCCTTGTAATCTTCTCCCCTTCTTATATCTTCCCTTCTTTTGTTTTCTTGCCAAGCTTCCCATCGCTCTTTATCCCTTCCATTAACATCTACCTGTCTCATTTCCCCATATTATTATCTATATATCTATTTCATTGTTCCTTCGCCCTTTACGTTCAATTTCTCCTTTCCTTTTCTTTTTTTTTTCCTTTCTCCTCTTCTGTTCTTTTCTATTTAATCTCAATTTCCTTTACATTATATTTAAGTTCACGCTTTTCATCTGATGTTATTTTGTTCGTTTTAATCTTAGATTTTTCATATCGTATTTTTTGCTTTTCATTCTTTTAATTTTATTTGTGTTTATACCTTTTTTATTCTGAAAAATAAATTGGTTGGTTTTATTGGACAACTTTCAGTTTCAATCTGAAAAAGTGATACCCCACTCTTTTAAACTCGCTTGTTCGCCCCCATCTAGAATACATGTGCAGTTCTGGTCACCTTATTATAAAAGGACATAGCCAGAGTAACCAAAATGATACCTAGATTGCGTAATAAATCGTAAAAATCGGCTCAAAGAACTTAACTTATTCCCACTAACAAAACGAAGGATAAGAGGTGACCTCATCGAAGTCTTTTAAAAACTTTAAAGGATTTACGAACGTAGTCCCAGAAATCTTTTCACGCTAGAAACCCGGTCAAGCTCAACTAGAAACAACGGATTTAAAAAAAGCAGGAAACGGTTTGTAACGAACGAGGCACAGTACTTTTTCACAACCGTGCTGTAAACGTATGGGAAAGGGGTGCCCTCAGACGTAGTAAACTCAAATACAATAGAATAATTTAAAAATCGCCTCGATAAATATTTCTATCAAATCCCCGGTTGTTCACTGTTTATCTCGGAAAAATACATTTATCTCGCGGGCCTCTGATACTTACTCTCATTGCGTAAAAAGATTGCGAGTCGCGTCACACAACCCCTCCACACGTCTCAGACAGCCCCGAGTAAACGGTCACTACTACAAATTTTGACCTGTGACGGGGTTTTGGTTCAGTACGGGCCCTGACAGTTAGTGACCACCATCGGATTTATTTTCAGGGGTCACTGGGTGCAGGGGGCTTGAAGTGTACGGAGTCCTACTTGGAAAGTGGGACTAAACCCCAGTGGTTGAACGGAACTGGGCCTGATTGACTGCTGCCTCCCAAGAAAGCGCCAGACAAGGCTGCCGCACCACCCTTTGAACGTCCACACTGAGGCTACCCAACACTACATTAGACCTCATGACACACACAGATAGCCTCGAGTTAACGGTTACCACTACTGCTCTCGACCTGTGACGGGCTGTGGATCATAAGGGTCCTGACAGTTAGTGACCACCATCGGGATTTAAGGTACCAGGGATCACTGCTGCAGGGGGCATTGAAGTGTACGGCGTCCTACATGGAAATTACACAATCCGCAGTGGATTGAACGGGGCTGGGGCCTGATTGACTGCTGCCTTCCAAGAAAGCGCCAGGCAAGGCTGCCGCACCACCCTTGACCTCCACACTGTGTTCCCACCATTAAAAACACATAACACACCCTACTATCAAGCACTAACCTACCCTCAAACTT
>JACEEZ010019153.1:0-2500 GCA_016584305.1 Chionoecetes opilio
GGGGAGAAGGGGGAGCCCCGGGGGGGGGAAAAGGGGGGGAGAGAGAGAGAGGGAGGGGAGAGAGAGAGAGGAGCAGGAGAGGGGAGAGAGAGAGAGAAAAGAGAGGGGAGAGAGAGAGAGAGGGGGGGGCAACAAATAAGTGAGAGGAAATTATCATTCTTTGAGTCGAAAATTACTTGTATATTCTCGGGATACAAATAACTGTAGAAGAATAAAAACATTGCAAATATCACAGGCCAGGTTCACCTCACGTTTTTAACTAAAATGATAAATATAATGAGTATGTAAGAATGAGCTGAAGTGAACTGTATGGTAAATAGATTATAATGTATGTTTGGGTCTCTCTCTCTCTCTCTCTTCTCTCTCTCTCTCTCTCTCTCTCTCTCTCCTCCATCTCTCTCTCTCTCTCTCTCTCTCTCTCTCTCTCTCTCTCTCTTAAGTTACCCATGTTGCAGCTCTTCTTAATCTCATCCTTCACACGAAAAAAATATAATATTAAAAATCTCATCTGTATTTTTCCAGATTTTTTTGCGGGTAAATAGTAAATCCTTTTCTTCTGATATATTTATAGATGATGGTACAAAATAGATACTAATTGGAATTATACATTTCTTATACATATTATCTGTAGACACCAAACACTCATATTGTTGTAAACTGTTCTGCATTCAAATACGGGTTTTTTCGGCTTCTCTGATTTCTCTTTAAAATCGAGACAAATGGACGCTTGAAGAAACTTTTGAATCTACTAAACACTTGAAATCCAACAAAATCGATTGTCATGGAAAGAAATTATATTGAAACCTACCGTATCATACCTGAAGTCTTTTTTTCGATTTGTCTGACTTTTCTGAATCTTTAAAATCCAGACAACTGGAACCCTGAAATAACTCATTCTACTAAAGCCTTGAAATCCAACAAAATCTATTGTCATGTAAATAAATAATACTGAAATCATACAGTATCATATATAGAGTTTTTTTCGGTTTGTCTGATTTCTTTTTAAAATCGAGACAACCGGACGCTTGAAGAAACTTTTGAATCTACTAAACCCTTGAAATCCAACAAAATCGATTATCATGGTAAGAAATAATACTGGAATCACAATCATACCGTATCCTACCTGAAGTTTGTTTACGGGTTGTCTGACTTCTCTGAATCTTTAAAATCATGACAACCGGACGCCTGAGGAACTTATGAATCTACTAAAGCCTTAAAAACTAACACAATCGAAGGTCCTGGAAAGAAATAATACTGGAATCATGTCTGGAGTTTATAAACATAATACAAGAATTAGGACTATAGTAGGCCCGGCTTAAACTGACAGTCTGGGTGGAGTCGCCTGAGGCCTCCAATAGTAGGCCTATATATATTGTATAGTATTTACGTTAAAATTGTATCAATACGTGTTTTTTTTCTTCTTCTGTCAAAATGTAATAGATGTAAAAAATAAAATATAAAACAAATGTGTATATCTCTTCAATGATGCCTTTTACATATATCACAAAAGTTAAGCTCAATTATTTTTACTATGTGGCAGGCAATAGCGCATTCCTGAGCTGCCCTACCCAGATGCCAGTTTATGCCGGTACGACTATAACGACCTTGCTTGTTACTACGAGGGAATTGGTACTTACAGTGCGGTGCTGGAGGCGACACGGGAGCCCGCATCAGGATCCCTCACTCTGCAAAAGTAACAAAGTAGCGGTCAGTAAAAAGTAAGAAATAAGTAAAAAGGAACAAAAATAGCTGTCAGGGAAATGTAATAAAGTAGCGGTTAGTAAAAAGTAACAAAAAGGAACAAAAATAGCTGTTAAGGAAAAATAACAAAGTAGCGATCAGTAAAAAGTAACAAAAAGTAACAAAAATAGCTGTTAAGGAAAAATAACAAAGTAGCGATCAGTAAAAAGTAACAAAAGTAACAAAAAGTAACAAAAATAGCTGTTAAGGAAAAATAACAAAGTAGCGATCAGTAAAAAGTAACAAAAAGTAACAAAAAGTAACAAAAATAGCGGTCAGGGGATGATGGCTGAGTTAAAAAATGAAGCAAAGGGTTGATGTAAGTTGACGGAGAAATTGTGTAGCAAAGCAGTAATAAGCCTCTTATAATGTGATGATACTACGTAGTGTTGCGCCTTTTTTGGTTCTAATGTAGTTTTTCTGTACTTTTTCACCTCATCATCAACATTATTGCTATCATTATTACTCCTGTGTCTTATCATTATCATCATTGTTCATCGTTCTCTTGCGTATGCCTCCTCTTTTTTATTATTTCTATCATGGTTTTTTTTACTATTTAAAGGATTTTTTGTTACAGTTTCTGACACTTCTACAACTACAATATAAATTCTTCTACTACTACGACTACTAATACTACTGCTACTGCTACTGCTACTACTAACTACTACTACTACTTCTGAGGAGGACCTGTGATGTGAAGGCGAATAATGTGGCCACAGAGAGACCAGTAAGCACATTACCAGGACACACACACGAGAGT
>JACEEZ010019153.1:7500-12500 GCA_016584305.1 Chionoecetes opilio
TTCGTGCTCCGGGGGAAAAAGGTGTATGTAGCATCTATATATAAATAAAACCTCAGTGAGATTCTTCCCTGCCCACCCAGCAATTAACACGCAGCTAACCTAACCACTAACCATGCCATAACTTCTACCTCGCCAGTGACGTGAAAAATCTTAAATATCAAGTGTAATAATTTATCATGTACAAAGTGACGCGATGTATTGCTTCATCGCCATTAAACCTTAAATTCGCATCATTTTGTTAGCTAAATAAAATAAAAAATTTAAATGTTCACAACCAACGAGGCAAAAAAATGTCAGTCTCAAAAAAGTAGCTACACGTAAAATCCAAATTCTTTACTGCGAATACAAAATGTTAATTCATTCATTATATCATTAAAATAGTTCTGGACCGAAGAGCCGCCAGTCAAGTCTCACATTCCACCTCCACACATAACCAGGACGAGGTTGGATTTTTCTTTCCCGCCTCACCCCGGCGCGGCCACAATTAGCACGAGGCGCGTAAAGCCGACGATGCAACCAGAAAAATAAGAGAGGCCTCAAAACCCACCCCGGACCCGCCTCCCCGGACACTAACTGGGCCATACGTCAAGAGAGCAACAGAATAATTCAGCAAACACCTGAAACTCTTTCCCTGGAAAATCTGGACACTACTACTTGGACCCCGTTTAAGCGGTCAGGTGAAGTGTGTGAATGCGTGTGTGTGTGTACGTGTGTAATTGTGTGTGTCTGACTGCGTGTGCGCGCGCAAGAAGAAAAATAATTCTTACGAACCTTGAAAATAAAGAAAAATAAAAAGGTGTAGTTTTGTGTGCCGTGCCACTCGACGTGTCGGCAGATTACGTTTGGGGATAAAAGTCTTGCGCTAGGCGTTGCTCCGACCCTCGCAGGCACACACGACAAAAGGCAGCACAGGTGGCGAGGCAGCGACGATATAAACAATACCGAGGAAAGAGAGCATTGCACAGGCGGGTGGGCGGGAGGGAGCGGCGGGAAGGGACGGGAGGCTGGTGACCGGTGGGAGAGGTAAAGAGGGAGGGGGACGATGAGAGAAAAGGGAAGGTGAGGAAGGGTGGAGAAGAACGGAGGCTAAACTTTTTCTTTAATTTCCTTGCATCGTTTGACTGAGGTTTGGTGTGTGTGGTATCTCGTCTACCGGCGCGGCGGTGGCGGGCGGCGGCGGCGGCGACACCTGCTCCGCGGCCCTGCACCAACCCGCACCTTCGACACCCCGTCAGGTTTTGGTAGAAGATGAAAAAGAAAAAGAGGGACAATGAAGGAAGAAAAAAGAAAACATGACCCAGGAGAGGAATAAAAGAAAATTGGAAAAGTAGTTGAGGTTGTTTGTGTGACGCTAAGATAAAAGGCAAAATAACAGAGAATCTTACGGGTGCATGCAAGAGTCTAGTACCGCGTCGCCGCCTTAATAAAGAGTACAATAATACCCACTCAACCTTTTCCCGCGCGAGAAAGAGCCCCACACCTGAACAAGAGCAAACATAAACCTGTTTCCTCGCACCGCCAACGTCCGAGGCCTCGCTGCCAGAACTAAAATATTTGCTACATTTAGCGATTATCAACGGCCGGCGGTTCAGTCATGAGGCCCATTTGGAAATTTGCAACACAGCTTTACGCGGGGTTTGTTGAGGCGCAACGGAGGAGAGAGTCGTAAATCTCAGCATACTAAAAAGGGGTCCGGCAGGGGCGGTGGCGCGGCTGGCTGCTGCTCGCCCTTTGTAGCTTCTGAAGGATTTTAGAGTGAGTTGTTTGATTTGTAGCCTGAGTATTGTGAGGCGTCGCCCCACGGTGTCGCCGCCGCGGCAGACTTGGCAGCGGCTGCAACAGGCTCTGGCGGGATCTATTTACAGGCAGCGGCGAGGTGTTGTTTACAGCCACCCAGCCTCGTAGCTGTCACATTTATAATTTATCAATCTTAGGGACAATCACACATGCAACAAAAACTGGCATCGGGGCTCCATCCGCCACATTGAGAAAGGAGCACCGAAATGAGAGCTGTGTGAGGCAGAGGGAGGGAGAGGGAGCAAGGCGAGACACGAAGCAGCAGCAGCAGCAGCAGCAGCAAAGGCGGCGGCGGCACCAGAGACCGCTGTAGTTGAGATGTCTACGGCAGGGCACAAGATGGAGTCGTGGAGAGCGTGTACGCATGTCCCTTCCCTCACTTAGTCGGGCTAACTTGGAGCCACCGACGCCCAACTCACGGTTATTGCACCAGAAGCTATTTTGTGCTTTAATTATCAAAGTTGGGAAGGCTAGCTAGGGGGATATTGATATAGGGAGAGGGGCGCGCTTACTTAGGCATGCATGTGCTCCTTTGGTATAAAAGGAGCAAGGGAGGCAAGACCAGCTGTATGGGCCCGTCGCCTTGAGGCCCAACCCGACACCAGACTCAATTTTCTGGTTTCTGAGCTAAAGGGAGATGACGTTCGCGTTGGAGCAGAGTGAATAATCCCTTCGCAGCACCTGGATGTATAAGACTATGGGATTTATACATGACACACACACACACACATACACACACACACACACACACACACACACACACACACACACACACCACACGCCTCACTTTTTCTCTTCTTTTGTATTTTCTGATCTCCGAATACTAGGCCAGAAGGACAGAAATTTCAGAGGGAAGAGGAGAGGCTTCAAGAATGCCAGCGAAGTGTTGCATGTCGAAGCACCTTATTGCTAAAGTTGCGAGCGTTTGGGGGAGTGGCGAGTAACGAAATACCTGAAGGGACCCAGAAGTCTACTACACTATTCATGATGACCCCCCTCCACCCCCTCCTGAGCCTGGCCTAATAGTTTGGCCGAACTTGCTCTAATATCACCTTTATACACAAGAGTCGCCCGAAACCTCCTTATACAGCCTCCATATACACCCACTGGCGTCTCCTACCACTACCACCATCACCATTACCACCACCACCACTGCCACCACCACCATCACCATCACCACCACCACCATCACCACACACCATCACCACCACTGCCACCAACACTGCCACCACCACCATCACCACCACCACCACCAACACCATCACCACCACTACCACCACCACCACCACACACCACCACCACTGCCACCACCAACACCATCACCACCACTGCCACCACCATCACCACCAACACCACCACCACAAACACCATCACCACCACTACCACCAACACCACCACCAACAACACCATCACCACCACCAACACCATCACCACCACTGCCACCACCACTACCACCAACACCATCACCACCATTGCCACCACCACCATCACCACCACCACCAACACCATCACCACCACTACCACCACCACCAACACCACCACCAACAACACCATCACCACCACCAACACCATCACCACCACCAACACCATCACCACCACCACCACCAACACCATCACCACCACTGCCACCACCATCATCACCACCACCACCAACACCATCACCACCACTACCACCACCACCACCACCACCACCACCAACACCATCACCACCACTGCCATCACCACCACCACCACCACCACTACCACAAATCACCATCACCACCACCACCACCACCACCACCACTACAACTATCACCACTGCCACCACCACCACCATCACCACCACTGCCACCACCGCTACCACCATCACCACCAACACCACCACCACCAACACCATCACCACCACTGCCATTATCATTAGGTAATTTTACTGTTATTTACATATATTCCCAACATCTATGGAAAAAATATGTATAATTATTTATGGTAAGATAATGGATATGAGATGATAATGATAATGATAAGGGTTTAATTTTCTAGTGGTAGATAAAGTGCAACAAAATATAGCAATATGTCGTCAAACCCTCACCATGTAGTGTATTTCGTCCTGATAATCCTGACATACTAACACACACACAGACACACACACACACACGAACACACATCAATCAGAATGTTACTGACCGCCAGCTGAAAAAAGAAAAATGATGACGTGATTGAAGAGGAAATTGGCAAACGATTCTTGCACTCTCTGAATGGTGGCCATGGTGCTGGTGTGGCCATGTGCTTGTGTGGCCATGTCGTGTGGCCATGTGCTCGTGTGGTCATGTGCTGGTGGCCATGTGCTCGTGTGGCCATGTGCTCGTGTGGCCATGTGCTCGTGTGGCCATGTGCTGGTGGCCATGTGCTCGTGTGGCCATGTGCTCGTGTGGCCATGTTCTGGTGGCCATGTGCTCGTGTGGCCATGTGCTCGTGTGGCCATGTGCTCGTGTGGCCATGTGCTCGTGTGGCCATGTGCTGGTGGCCATGTGCTCGTGTGGCCATGTACTCGTGTGGCCATATGTTGGTGTGGCCATGTGCTCGTGTGGCCATGGTGGTGTGGCCATGTGCTCGTGTGGCCATGTGCTCGTGTGGCCATGTGCTCGTGTGGCCATGTGCTCGCGTGATACATAGTCAAAGGGATGAGTGAATGCATAATGTATAATTCTTAGCATGAATTAGTAGTGCCTTTTTTTTAACACATGCATATGTGATAAAGAATATATATATATATATATATATATACCTAAATTAACTAATGGTTGTGAGCTATCTATATAGTACATTGAAAACTTAATGAACTAACGAAAATAAAAATGGCAATAATAGTAATAAAAATCAAATCAATAATAATAATAATAATGGAAATAATATTAGTAATGACGATAATAATAATAATAATAATAATAATAATAATAATAATAATAAATAATAATAACAACAATAACAATCATTACAATCAAAATTATACTGTAACATCAGATATACAAAAAGCGACGAAGCACCAACACACACACACACACACACACACACACACACACACACACACACACACACACACACACACACACACACACACACACATGACAAAAAAATATGGATGAAGTAAATATACAAACAAAATAAAACCATAACTTAAAAACACGACCGTTCAAAGATAAGATAATAACAAGAGTAATAACAAT
>JACEEZ010019153.1:20000-25000 GCA_016584305.1 Chionoecetes opilio
GGGGTAGTCGCGGGGCACAAGGACATGAGGACCCACCCGCCTGCCTGCCCCGCCTCGCCCCGCCTCGCCTCGCCTCTCCGCCACCATCCTTCCTGCACAATTCCTCTACCAATAACTGGAACAGGATGAAAACCCAGATTTCTAAAGGCCGCTGTTTTCTCTACAAGTTTCCTGAGTGTGTCGTGAAAACGTTGGGCGGTGAAACAGAGTGGTGACACCGGGAAATCTGGCACAGGGGCAGATTTGAAGAGACTAGGAGGAGGAGGTGGCGGGGGGATGTGTGTGTCGACAGCCTTGTTCCTCTGTCCCCCGCAGCAAACGCAATATTATTTTCCTCATATTTATTTTGTGTGCATTGCTTGGTCAAGTTGAGTTTTCTTGGTTCCCGGCGGAGTAGGTATCAACGTTGCAGGAGGCCAGGAGGGCGAGGGGAACGCAGGCCCTCGCGAGACGGTGGGACATGTGCGCCTTGAGTGTGTCTCCTAATGACCGAATGATAAGGTGGGGGCAGGGGAGTGAAATATAGATGCAGGGAAAAGCATTCGGTGGAGGGAGAACAGCGTGTGGAGGGGCGGTGAAAGGAAGAGTTTGAGAGAGAGGGTGGGGGGTGGAGGGAAGAGAAAGAGAAAGAGAGAGAGAGAGAGAGAGAGAGAGAGAGAGAAGAGAGAGAGAGAGAGAGAGAGAGGAGAGGAGAGAGAGAGAGAGAGAGAGAGAGAGAGAGAGAGAGAGAGAGAGGAGAGAGAGAGAGAGAGAGAGAGAGAGAGAGAGAGAGAGAGAGAGAGAGAGGAGAGAGAGAGAGAGAGAGAGAGAGAGAGAGAAGAGAGATGTGAAGAAGAGATGGTAGGTGATGGAGTGGAAGACCAGTGTGTAGGGATGAATAGAGAAAGTTAAGAGCATTCACTCAATGGGAGAAGAGTGCCCTCACTCTGACTGCACGCCCTCACAGGTTTTCATAAACTTAAACTATATAATATATATATATATATATATATATATATTATATATATATATATATATTGTCTGTGTGTGTGTGTGTGTGTGTGTGTTTGATGAGTTCAGTCGCACATAATTTTGAGTATAGCTACCTCGTCACTAAGATCCATTGCCTGTTATGTTTGCGAGCTACAGAGGTTCACAACAGTGTGTGTCCAGGTAACAACAGCAATGACAAAACAACTCAACAATGTAGCAAGAACACCCGTTTCGTTATAAGTTAGGGTCGTGGCGTGTGAGTGGCCGGCGGGGATAAAGAGCGAGGGCTGCATGGTTGGTTAAGAGGCAGGCCAGCGTCATCACAATGCGCATGCACGTGCAGAGGGCAGGGAAGGCAAAGGGGAGGGGGGTGTTTTTGCACAGGCAGAGCTCAACAAAAGCATCCGCGACTGAGTAGGGCGGCCGGCCAGCCCTGCCACACCCGCCGCCCCATCGCCAACCCGGCTCCTCCGTCCCTCAGCTGGCCGCGCCGTGCCGACACACCAAGCTGAGGAAGACTCGATGTGACGCCTCCGCCAACACCACCAACACCACCAACACCACACGCTGACAAAACATGCTTCTGAAGTCTGTCATCCAAAGAAAATAAACTCAAGTGCACCCTATCCATTCTTATAACGCGAAGACAAAGGAGAAGGCGGAGGAGGATGGAGGAGACAGTCTTTCCGGGAGCTAAGAGGCCGCCGCGCCGCGCTTCGGATTGACGCAGTGTTGTGATCGGAGGCCTGAATCCCGCTCTCAAGGCCAGTCGTTACAGAAACTTGAGTCATGGCAGCATATTGATGTACATTTTCACGGCATCAATTAAATCTCAGCAGGCATGATGATGAGAAACACTGAAGTTTATGTCAGCAGGCGCGTAAGTTGGTCGGACGGAGCGCTCGGTCGGGTTGCCTCAGGCGGCGGGTCACTGGCCACCTGAGCTCTCGCCGTAAACATGAATGAAGCGACTAATAAGGCTCGGCCGCTCAAAATACCCCAAACAAGCGACATCACTCAACTGGACAGCAAATGCGAGGGTCACAATCCTGGGAATTCGGTCACCTAAATATTGCGCGAGATCTAGACGAGGTTTTATGAATGGCGAAAGAGAGACACACACTTCGGGGTATACACTACACATTCTTCATTTTACACAACCTATACATCAACTTACTTTTTTTTCTGAATGCGATGAGGGAGAAGAAAAACATCCCGAATATCCAACAAGTATCCTTACACGAAAGAAACGCGTGAAAGACAAGCGCGATAATGCCATGACTACATCGCCACGCCTCGCCTTGACCTGGTCGCGGGAGCATAAAGCGAGAGCCATGTGGCACCCAGGCACTCTTTACTCCCTCACTCTTTTTTTCTTTCCGTGCGACCCTGAAACCCGCCGTAAAGAAAGACCCCGAGAGCGCTGCCAGGCACGCCGCGTCTCTCGCGTTTGTTGCTAGGATGGCGAGAGCAAGTTAAAGGCAAATGACCAAGTGTTCTTCACGAGGTATTTACGCAACAGTAACGCTTCTCTTTACCTCGATGCATGCAGTTACTCTTCCATTCATATTCTCTTTCACAGCTCACGCGGGGGAATGCAAGGAATAAAATCAGCAGTTTTTCACTCACTTTCCCTCCCTTGCTCGGGCGTGTGTACTACTAAAGACACTTTTCAAAGATCTGGTTTCTGTACAATGTTGTTTCCCTCGTTTTAACCCTTACGGACTCCCTCTCACTCCCTCGTGGGTGATTTCTTCCGCACACCACACACCCAACTCATCCAGGCATTGCTAAGTACTTTTAATTTCAATCGGAGGGTAATTTGTTTCCCCGCGTAAAGGAGATAGGAAAAGAGTGGGCAGGTTTTACTAAAGGTGATGTCTCTGTAAACAACGACTGACCGTGCTCTCTCTCTCTCTCTCTCTCTCTCTCTCTCTCTCTCTCTCTCTCTCTCTCTCTCTCTCTCTCTCTCTCTCTCTCTCTCTCTCTCTCTGGCCTTCATTTTCATTAATTCTTCCCTTTAAAGTTTATGACCAGCACTCGAGTTTCTTTCCCGCGGACAGCTGGGAAAATGCAGTCACATTAATGTCTCAGTGATGTGCATGTGTGTGAGGCTGAGGAAGACTCGCCGCTCACGAGGCTCACTCAGCTGATGCAACAAATAAATTTAACGTTATCGGTACACAGCTTTAATGATGAAGGACATTTCGTGGGTATTTTCTGTCAAGCGAGACTTATCGTTCATTGGCCGCTCCAGAAGTTATTAAAGCTGCTAATGTTTACCTCTTTCTCTCTCTCTCTCTCTCTCTCTCTCTCTCTCTCTCTCTCTCTCTCTCTCTCTCTCTCTCTCTCTCTCTCTCTCTCTCTCTCTCTCTCTCTCTCTCTCTCTCTCTCTCTCTCTCTCTCTCTCTCTCTCTCTCTCTCTCTCTCTCTCTCTCTCTCTCTCTCTCTCTCTCTCTCTCTCTCTCTCTAAAATAGTGCCCCAATTCTGTACTTCAAGATAATTTTATGTGACCTCTACTATATAGAATTTACCCGATTTATGCCAGCAAAATAAACCTTCATGTGTGTCTGTATCAGCGTGGATAATTTGTATTTCCTTAACATACAGTTTCGAACTCACTTTTAAGTCTTTTAATAAAATATAAATGAAAAATGCAGTTGACGATGTGCGAGGCTGTATTAACTTAAGGAGTGTGTTGACTTTCTATAATGTGAGTGAGGTGTTTGTGATATTGTGTGTTGACGTATTACCATTGTTTTGCCCTTGTGGTGTTACAGGGTGGTGTGTGGGGCGTGAGGGTGACGCTATGAGTGAATGGCTTGCAGGGTGACGTCGTGAGGGAACGCCATGTAGAGATACGCCATTCTTTTCCTCATATTTTCCTTTCGTGCTCAAAATTATTGTTTCTTTAACGTGGTATGCAAGGCCTCGAGTGTCAGGGATTACGTCACAGTCATGAAGGGTTAACAAACAACCCTCAACATTATAACCATCCATAAACAACCCTCCACTTCTGTTCTTTCTATGTATGTAATCCAAATACATGTTTTTTGCTATCTCAGGTGTTTCTTTCCTGGTCCCGTGGTTAAGTGGCGTGGGAGCCTCAGGTACTGTTGCTTTTTAACATGATCAGCTCATGACTCAAGGTCGCAGCAACACCTCGGTCAGGCCTTGGTCACTATCAGGGAGAGGCCCGCAGAGAGGTGATGGTAAGGTCGCTTTAACAGCCGCATCGACTTGCCGCCGCTACGCTGGGGACTAATTCACCAAAAATCGTTGCTCTCTCAGTGGCTGGCGTGTCTTTCATCCTGGCGTCGGCACCGATACTACCTATATACATGTTAAAGAATTTTTTTGGCTAACTGGTTATTTTTCAAGTGATTCACGACATTCTCAGCACAGTGGTTGGGTGAAAAACTGCCTCCATTTGCATGTTACTCTTGCGTTGTCTTCTCAAGTCATCAGGACATCGCAGGAAAACTGGCTTCGATACGAATACATGAACAACAGAGACTTTACCATGACCGGTCTTTCTTGGCGCGGCCTTGTGGGTGGCACGAGATGGCGGCCTCTCTCAAGCGCTGGCCTGCCGCCGCCCACCAGGCAGGGCATCGACCCCCTGTCTCCTGTCTCCCTCAGCGCCACGCTCACTTTTTGCCACTTTAATACTGCACCAAAAGCACAAGCACGTGGTGGACATGGCTGTTGGCCTGCCTTTTGCTTACGGGCTCAGGCACGGCGACTCCTCGGGCGGATAATTTGCTGAAACTCGTCGGCAGAGCAAATGGAGCCTTAACGGGACGTCCGCACCTTTGATGGCGAGGCTAATGACGTGACGTTTTTTGGATGCCGCCACTGAGAGGGTTGAGTACCTTCACGTAGGCCGGCGTCTCTGCTTCTCTCTCTCTAGCTTCATGTACATTATATTCCAACGTGAATGTGAGTGGCTGGACAAACTTATTTCATCAATTGCATTATAAACGTAATACCAATAGTAAAAAAAAACTCTTTCCAATAATTCATG
>JACEEZ010019153.1:27500-37500 GCA_016584305.1 Chionoecetes opilio
CAGTGCGTTGACAAGTTTACACGGGAAATAGGTTAAGTTACACCCAAGCAGATTTTATGATTAGCAACAGGAAAAATGTTGGACGGAAAGATCGATAGCAGATTCGTTGGGTCGCAGGCACGAGGGCGAGGAGGCAGCGGCGTGTGTCTGGCCGGGAACACACTCACATTAACATAGTCCTCTTGTCTACAGTGTTACTCGCGTGTCGCCACTCTTAGCCTTGACTTGTGGCACTCAAGAGAGACGCTTCACTCCTCCTCCCTTACCAGCAACTAAAGTAAAATTACGTTTTCTGGCCTACATATATATGGTAAATATTTCTTACGATATGTGCTTCATTTTTTTTTTTTACATAAACAGGCTTGATTCAGCAGACTCGTCCTCCCTTCAGGCAAACAAAAACAAACTTCCCTCAAAAATCATATCACAACATACCCGACATTCAGACCCAGTTCAAACGCAACACTTGGGGACGCAAAACAAATATAGGGATATGAGCAGTTTTTGGGAGGCAGCAAGTCAACGAGTGGCATGATGGAACCGTGGAGAGGGAGGCTGGCGGGAGCACATGCACGAGGTTCTCAAGTAACAGCGTAAACACTAACCCCGATCATCCATTATGGCTAAATCTAAAAGGGAGAGCCGAGTGTCCGCGCCTCCACCTGGGGCTTCCCGGCTTTCCCTCCATCTTCCCCCTCGCAGCCGCTCCCGCCGCAGATAAAATCCCTGCCGGCCACCACACGTCACGATTTCTATTAAGCGATAAAGAACAATATTGGTGAGGAAAAAGCCGTAGCCGCAGACCCTTCCCAGGAACAGGGCTGAGGCTGTCTGAAAACCCGCCTCACCACCCCTCATACGTCCCTGCGAGCACCACATCACCAACACTATGCTGACGTCACCATCATGGAAGAATCATGACTAACAGAACCTTTACTCAATGCAGCACACGTCTGTCACGGCTGTGTGCTGCAGTGTAAACATCAGAAGCAGTGGACGCAGCACACGCCTAACTCACCAACAGACACAAAACAGGACAAGACAACCACCAGTACGATACAATAAGGAAAGCAACGTACATACATATTGAGAGGAAGGAACCAAACAAAAGCATCACAACCCTCACCATCCAGTCACAGTTACAGGGTTGTGAGGAGAAGAACCGCCTGGACAGAAGCATCAGCAGCGTGAAGGGGCGTGGGTAAGGGAGCGTGGCGGAACTTGAAAAGGTTAAAAAAAAGAGGGAGCAGAGCTTGGGAGGGGGAAATGGGGTTGATGGGGGGAGACAGGCAAAGCTTGGGGGGGCTGGTGGGCATCGAGGAATGGTCAGTAGTCATGTAAAAACGTTCAGCGGAGTATTGAGGCGGTGGGCAGCGACGGGCGTGTTGGTGCGACGCTCCCACGGGGTTCACTGTGCCCGGGGCGTTGTCTCACGGGGCTCAGGTTCCCCCGTGTGTTGTCTGTGTCATGCTCACTGTTCCTGCTGACTTAGGTTAGTGTTCCACGCACCGATTGATGTTGTGTTACTATTGTGTGCTTGTTCTTTTCACTTGAACACACCAAGACAAAGTTGCTATTGCTGCTGATACCATTACTATTCTTTTTATTACTATTACTCTCTACTCTATTGCTATTACTCTCTAGCGATTGTTGTTGTGTTACTATTGTGTTTATTTTGTCCACTTGAACACTCCTGCTAGTCAATGCTGCTTTTTCTGCTAATACCACCACTATTATTCTTTCTACTACTGTTACTCTCTACTACTACTACTACTATTATTACTATTTTCACTACCACTATTATTACTATTTTCACTAATACTATTACTACAAATATTGCTACTCATAATAACAAAAGAACATAAGAAAATAAGGAAGCTACAAGAGGCCGCGAGACTTATACGTGATAGTTCCTGTTAATGAACACTCCTATCCTACTCCTATAGATACTCCTATCATAACCACCACTACTACTATTATTACTAATACTAGATTGCCAATTCGTTTGTCGATACATATATATATATAAATATATATATATACTTAGAATACATAAATATATCTACGAGACCACATTGATTACCAGTGCATCATCATCTATTAATTGATGATATTCCTTGCGGAAAAAAAAATAATATGATAAATCATCCATGGTACTATAGGAGTGTTGCTTCAAATCTATGCATATTATTTTCAAGCAATATGAATTCGCATCTTCATTATCATTACCATTGTTGATATTGTCATGAAGTGAATCTGCTACCAATAACAAAGACCTAAACACCGTAAACTCATAAAAATTCGTTCGTATAGGCAAAGACATATACAGTAGTCTTTGGTATAGGGAATGACAAGGAAGTAGCAGATAATGCAGAGCTAAAACAAAAAATACTGTAGAGAATAACAATATTGTGCATTTCTGATTAGATCAAGACACATTACCCATTGAGACCAGATGAGCAATTCTCATATAATAGACTAAACCATTAGAACATTTTTGTTAGGAAGATAAGCATAGTTTTGAGAGGATATGAACCTGTGTAAGTATCCGTTTGCTAACTAAACAAATTGTAAGATTCAATTGACTTTTCGTAATCTATAGGCTCGCCTTGACAACGATTATTTTTTATACCATAGGAAGATTTGGCGAAAAGGTTAAGCAAATTTTGCAGAGTAACGAGTACACAACTACATGTGGCGCAGAGTCAACATCACCAGCCAGGTATCATTAATTGCGTTGATGAGCTAGATGCTTTGTGAGACGCATCGAAATATTCACGCAAAAATACTAAGCTGACCAATACGTTATCACAACCACCGCAGTAAGTATGTTCGTGGCAATATTCTTGTACTCTCATTCTCCGCAAATACTAGCTGCTCATACTTATCTCACCTCTCGTCATACAGTTCAGTTCATCATCTCTCTCTCTCTCTCTCTCTCTCTCTCTCTCTCTCTCTCTCTCTCTCTCTCTCTCTCTCTCTCTCTCCTTCCTCTCTCTCTCTCTCTCTCTCTCTCTCTCTCTCTCTCTCTCTCTCTCTCTCTCTCTCTCTCTCTCTCTCTCTCGTATTTTTCCCCGATTTCTACTCAATGAAAAGCACTTCGTAGAAACACATATGCGTTACCAATCTCTTTCACACACACACACACACACACACACACACACACACACACACACTAGCCATTACGTGCATGTCTCAAGCTTAGACAATAAAGTGAGAGCATAAAGCCAGGCAGGTCATTCCCCTTTCAGTGCAATATTTACTTCCGTGACTAAACGAGTATAGTTTTATAAGTAAATTTACGTTAGGGTCTCACTATGACCTGCTGAATAAAATGTTGTGTAGGAGTGTTTCGATAATACCGCAGGATTTCATTTCTGTAATTTTACTTAATATAAATAGCCTAGAAAAATGTTCATGTTCAATATACAAGTGTCACATTTTTTACTGAGATACTTATGAAATATTCTATCGTGTTTTTCTTGATTATGATTATTTAGCTTCATTATTTTGAATTGTACGAGTATTGTAGTTATTGCTAAGTGTGTGTGTGTGTGTGTGTGTGTGTGTGTGTGTGTGTGTGTGTGTGTGTGTGTGTGTGTGTGTGTGTGTGTGTGTGTGTGTGTGTGTGTGTGTGTGTTGTGTGTGTGGTTGTGTGTGTGTGTGTGTGTGTCTGTGTGTGTGTCTGTGTGTGTGTGTGTGGTGTGTGTGTTGTGTGTTGTGTGTGTCTGTGTGTGTGTGTTGTGTGTGTGTGTGTGTGTGTGTGTGTGTGTGTGTGTGTGTGTGTGTGTGTGTGTGTGTGTGTGTGTGTGTGTGTGTTGTGTGTGTGTGTGTGTGTGTGGTGTGTGTGTGTGTGTGTGTGTGGTGTGTGTGTGCTGTGTGTGTGTGAATGAGGAATAAATTGGTGTATTTGTTGCCTTGTGGATGAAGGAAGAGGAGTGGAGTGAGAAGGATGAGGTGGAAGGGAAGAGAAGAGGTGGATTAGGTGGAGGTGGTGGATTAAAGGAAAATAAAGGGGATAGAATTAAAGCCGAGACCTGAGATGATGAGGAAGAGGAGGAAGAGGAGGAGGAGGAAGAAAATCTACCACTTTGACCACCTGAAGGACTATAATGATACTTTTATGAGTGAAAATGACCAAACTATGCTTAGTAAATTTCCATCCCTTCAATTATTTGCTAGTTCCTATTTTTAAGCTATTTAGTTATTTTCTATATTTTGTTAAGCTTCCTTTTATTTGTTCATTTCTTAAAGGTGAAGTAAGTTAACCCCTTGAGGCCCAGAACGTAATTTCCATTGTAATTTGGGTACCATTAGACGATTTTTAGAGACTATAAGCAATATTTTATAGATATGACCTGTTTAGTATCCTTGTCCACTAACTAATTTGGTATATTCAGTTACTTTTCGTAATTTTATGGCTGACAACATTTTTTTTTTTTATAGCAAAGGAAAGATCTGGGTGGGAAGAGGTTAACAGGTGAAGAATCAGGTCAAACATATTAAAACCTCAATATAAGGTGATTGAACCAAAAGCGTGGAACCTCAAATTATAGAAGTTACAATTTTTTTTTTTTTTAAAAGTGTTTGTCTTTTTCATGTGACGTCGATTCAGTGTAATTTTCACTCAAAAGTTTCATAATATTCACTATAGTCTATTTTCTTAACGTGGTAAAAATTCCAAAAATTCTTAAGGTCTCATGCTTAAAATCATGCCTATATTTACCTGATAATATGGTTAACTGTGATAAAATGTAACAGAAATTAAGAAAAACTGTAGTATTTCCTTCTCCCGGCATCAAATATCAGTCAGTAAGCAGCAAGGGACAGGAGTTTTTGCCTCGTTAAAAAAAAGACTATAGTTTCCAGCCTAGAATTTTCAGTCTTAGGTAAATGTCATAAAATATATTATAGTACCATCCATAGACCACTGTAAACCATGTACCATCCTATGCAAGGCCTGTGATTATATAACTATTGCGGCATTAGATTATGACAGTTAGGATATTACAATGTCTTCCTTTCTTCGTCAATCAGTAATCAAGTCTTATCGCTATAGCCCAGACAGTGAGAAATAATTATATAAAAGAAAATTATTATTCAATCATTAACATCTTTGTAAAACTCTACGCAAGTGTTTCATAAGCGTTCGTAAGATGTGGCTTAAAATCGTATTACAATTTTTTTTACTATGAAAATGCACCCACATGCACACTTATATAAACACACACACACACACACACACACACACACACACACACACACACACACACACACACACACACACACACAGTAAATAAGATATGCTGCGATGAAGATTATCATTATCATTAGTATTATTGCTATAGCTATTATTAGAGCAATTGCATTATGTACTATCATCATTAATACCATTATTAGTAGTATTATAGTAGTAGTAGTAGTAGTAGTAGTAGTAGTAGAGGAATTTATATTGTAGATGTAAAAGTAGTAGTAGTAGTAGTAGTAGTAGTAGTAGTAGTAGTAGTAGTAGTAGTAGTAGTAGTAGTAGTAGTAGTAGTAGTAGTAGTAGTAGTAGTAGTAGTAGTAATAGTAGCAGCAGTAGCAGTAGCAGTAGTAGTAGTAGCAGTAGTAGTAGATGAATTTATATTGTAGATGTAAAAGTAGTAGTAGTAAGTAGAGGAATATATATAGTAGATGTAGAAGAAGTAGTAGTAGTAGCAAAAGTAAAACTATCAGCAGCAGTATATATAGCTAATTATGAAATGCTAATAATTATTGTTACTACAGTTATTATTATCATCACCTACTATTCCTCATCAATAACAGCTGATGCTACCGTCTATAGTAAATTATTGATTGTCAGCACTAAGGACAAAAAAAAAATAGAGGCTAGACATCAATGAAATAGATATAAGGAGAAGAATTCCACAATAATAAACATACAATTTGGTGGCTATTAAAGGAGTACGGCATTATTGACTCCTGCTAATACATGATCTTTTGGAAAATGTATTATATGTATATGATGGAGATACACAAGATAAATCCACATCTCACCCACTGCCTCGCTCCACATCCACACGACAAGAATAATATAGCAGGAAAAAAATGAAAGAAAAAAGCTAGCAGGACGGAAAGAGAGAGGAGAGAGAGAGAGAGGGGAGAGAGAGAGAGAGAGAGAGAGAGCGAGAGAGAGAGAGAGAGAGAGAGAGAGAGAGAGAGAGAGAGGAGAGAGAGAAAAGAGAGAGAGAGAGAGAGAGAGAGAGGAGAGAGAAGAGAAGAGAGAGAGAGAGAGAGAGAGAGAGAGAGAGAGAGAGAGAGAGGGGGAGAGAGAGAAGAGAGAGAGAGAGAGAGAGAGAGAGAGAGAGAGAGAGAGAGAGAGAGAGAGAGGAGAGAGAGAGAGAGAGAGAGAGAGAGAGAAGAGGAGAGAGAGGAGAGAGGAGAGGTGGCGAGGGAGGGAGAGTCGAGGAGGAGGCACGCAAAAACTGCAGGTCGACCTTAAAATATGCATGACTTTTACACCGAAAGTTGCTTAAACTGCCTCGCTGCTGGAGTGTTGGCGCGCATAGATGGGTTTTCTCTTAAGTGCCGCAGTGGAGAGGCTCGGGACATATTGAACACAGAGACAATCAACTCCGTACTTAAAAGACTGTGGGGTCAAAAAAAAGAACACAGGAAACTTTATGATAAGCCCAATGACCCGGGAGATAGAGAGATATTCACAATGATTTTAGTGAAGCCGAATATGACTGAAACAAGGAAGGTGAAGGCTTTGGTGAATAAAATAATGCATTAGGCAAGGGTGTAGGTAAATTGTTATATAATGTTCATACAGAGGAGAGAGAGAGAGAGAGAGAGAGAGAGAGAGAGAGAGAGAGAGAGAGAGAGAGAGAGAGAGAGAGAGAGAGAGAGAGAGAAGAGAGAAGAGAGAGAGAGAGAGAGAGAGAGAGAGAGAGAGAGAGAGAGAGAGAGAGAGAGAGAAGAGAGAGAGAGAGAGAGAGAGAGAGAGAGAGAGAGAGAGAGAGAGAGAGAGAGAGGAGAGAGAGAGAGAGAGAGAGAGAGAGAAGAGAGAGAGAGAACATACGTTTACAATATGCATACATTGATAGTCAAATTAAATAGACGGCTATGCAGTGACATATAACAGATGATTTTTTCTTAATTTTGTTCTAAATACAACTAATAAATTCGACGTTATTTTTTTTTGACATAAAACGTTAAAGGTAAAGTCTATGATATTGTACAAGTTCCATTCTGATACGATAAAAGTTCACACACACACACACACACACACACACATATACGCACACACACACACACACACACCACATACACGCACACAAAGAGGCCAGCCGCCGCCCTTGGATAGCGGGTCGACAGCTTTAAAGGTGGTTGCAGAAAACACAGACAACCCACCACCACCACCACCACAGCCCCCACCACCACAGCCCCCACCACCACAGCCCCCACTGCCCCCACCACAGCCCCCACCCAGCACAGAAAACTAGGGCGTGGGTGACTGCTTCCCGGCAACACCAGGCTAGCGACGGCAAGAGAGGGAGAGGGCGGAAAAGGTGCCTTACATCTGTCTATTTACAAGTCTCTCTCTCTCTCTGTTTTCTGTTCTCTCTTTCTGTTCTCTGTTCTCTGTTCTCTGCTTTCTCTCTCTCTCTCTCTCTCTCTCTCTCTCTCTCTCTCTCTCTCTCTCTCTCTCTCTCTCTCTCTCTCTCTCTCTCTCTCTCTCTCTCTCTCTCTCTCTCTCTCTCTCTCTCTCTCTCTCTCTCTCTCTCTCTCTCTCTCTCTCTCGCTCGCTCTCTCTCTCTCTCATTATCATAGCAATAACTGTGTTCGCGTCAGCTGATGTACCGCCGCCACTGGGACAAGTCTTTCTCTCTGTCGCTAAGCTCAGCCTTATTTTGCCTCGCTGCCGTTAACGAGCTGCTAATGATGACACGGGAACTCGCCTCCCATGATTCTTTAACACGACCTCCACAGCTACTACTTATGTATACTACTACTACTACTACTACTACTACTACCACTGTGTGTGTGTGTGTGCGTGTGCGTGTGCGTGTGCGTGTGCGTGTGTGTGTGTGATAGTAGTAATAGTTCTGAAAATCATTCCCCATCCTAAACAAAACAAAAAATAGACGCATACAAAACACAAGGGAAATCACCATTCAAGACTCAATGTGGTGGTTATTAGTGTTAGCGTTATAGTGTTATTTATAAACGTTATGATATTTTAGATTTATAATGTAATGTTCATGTTAACTCCTTGAGACCCAGAACGTAATTTCTATTGTAATTTGTGTGCCATTAGACGATTTTTAGTGCATATAAGCAATATTTTATAGATATGACCTATTTAGTATCCTTGTCGAGTGCTAATTTGGTATATTTAGTTACTTTTTGTTATTATATGGCTCGACAACATACATTTTTCTTATAGCAAAGGAAATATCTGGGCGTGAAGGGGTTCAACTTGTCTTGACTCTGTCTCTTTTACAATGAAGTTTAAAGAACGAAATGACAAGCCTAAGTATTTTTTCATATTCCTGCAACAAATTTTTTTTCAAGGAAACATCGAGGCATCTCAAAAAGTATGATATATTTTTATTTTAGGGGTGAAAATGACCGAACTATGCTTTGAAAATTTCCATCCCACGTCTATTATATATATTTTAATTATTTGCTAGTTCTTATTTGTTAGTTTTTAGATTTTGTTAGTTGCGTTATATTTGCTAATTTCTTTAACCCCTTCACACCCAGATCTTTACTTTGCTATAAAAAATCGTACGTTGTTAGCCATAAAATCACGAAAAGTAACGGAATATACCATTTTAGTTAGTGGACAACGATACTAAACAGGTCATATCTATAAAATATTCCTTATAATCACTGAAAATCGTCTAATGGTGCCAAAATTACAATGGAAATTACGTTCTGGGTCTCAAGGGGTTAAGGTGAAAACGCTCCGGGAGTTATGTTTTAGGAGGAGTTTATGTGTTCCATCATTAGGTACTCCGAGGCCGCCGCGTGTTAGGTGAAGCAAGGGATGAAAGGGATGAAACAACGTTATAACTTCACACATTAGCTAACGACCGAATCATCTCCTACACCATTACAGATTTGTACGAAATTTCAACTACAATTCAGATTCGTAATATTCCTAATTCACCAACGTTGTTCTACTTTCGTTTCCAGTTGTTAACCCCTTGAGACCCAGAACGTATATTTGTATTATAATTTGAGTACCATTCGACGATTTTTAGTGAATACAAGCAATATTTTATAGATGTCACCTGTTTAGTATCCTTATCGACTAACCAATTTGGTATATCAAGTTACTTTTCGTAATTTCATAGCTAACAACAGACGATCTTTATCTTTATAGCAAATGAAAGATCTGGGTGTGAAGAGGTTAATAGTATCATACACGTAAACTAAACGAACTTGCACTAAACATGAGAAATTATAACTATACAAAATAATAAATACAAAAACTAGCCGAATCATTAAGTTCCTATAATTATAATGGTAAATGTCATACCTTTTATCATTAATGTTAAAAGTCTTCACAGTAAAATATAAATGTTTGACCTCATTAGCTTCCGACCCCATCCTGTCAGATTATCTCCGGTAAGGCGAATCATCCTCTCAAAAACAGGTCATTAAGTCCATAATCCTTATTTATCCGTTTAATCATTATGTTTATCAGATACAAAATAATATTCACTATTATTAACTGTGGACGTGTGGCTACAGACCAAAACAGAGAGAGAGAGAGAGAGAGAGAGAGAGAGAGAGAGAGAGAGAGAGAGGAGAGAGAGAGAGAGAGAGAGAGAAGAGAGAGGAGAGAGAGAGGAGAGAGAGAGAGAGGAGAGAGAGAGAGAGAGAGAGAGAGAGAGAGAGAGGAGGAGAGAGAGAGAGAGAGAGAGAGAGAGAAGAGAGAGAGAGAGGAGAGAGAGAGGAGGAGAGAGAGAGAGAGAGAGAGAGAGAGAGAGAGAGAGAGAGA
>JACEEZ010019153.1:47500-52500 GCA_016584305.1 Chionoecetes opilio
CCTCGTCAGAAGGCCTGTTGTGTTGTTAGGGAGACAGGAAAGGTATCAAGAATGAAGAATGTTAATAATAGAAGCCTCAATATTACATAGAAGCCTCAAAAAGCGTAAGATGTTTGCTCTATGGTTATTCTCTCTAGATGGTACTTGTTTTCTTCATGTTTTTCTCATAAATTCATTCCTTGTTAACCACTAATATTTCCATTACAATAAATACTATCACAACCACAACCAGCATCACGGCTCTTAGTATCCCTTGAATCTAACATTTAAGCGTCAACTACTACTACCCTCACAACAACAACAACAACAACAAAAACCAGCATCTACTACCCTCACCAAAACAACCTTCATCCCCACCACCACAACAAACCTCTCACCATCATCAAAAGAACATCAATCACCACACATATCACCATAACAAACACAACCACCACCACCACAAGTAAACCACAAATACCTCTACAACCACAACCGCCATCATCACCACTACCTCAATCACCTCATGCCAAAACTAAGGAGAACAACCTAGATGAAGAACCATAAGGAACAGAATCGTCCTAGAATTGCTCCAAGAGTTCCTTATTAGGCGCTGGACAAGAGCTGCGAGACCAAACAACGCGACCTGGCAAGAAAAATCGGCTTGGCTTGGCTTGGCTTGGCTTGTTTAGACACTCCGCGACGCCCTAATACGCCTCGCCTGGCAGAAAACAACAACAGAAGCACAGAATAGAGTCGTCAAGGAAGCAGTAGTAGTGGAAGTAGTAGTGGAAGTAGAAGATGAAGACCCTGGTATGCTCTCTCAACTACATTTTCCCTCCCTCTCTCCCTCTCTCTCCCTCTCTCTCTCTCCCTCCGTTGCCTCCTCCTCTAGCACCCAAGACCCTCCCATCACACACCCTCTCCCCCACCACTAGTTTTTGTCCTTCGCTCCACAATACCCAATGGGGGACGTGGACTCGCTCATAGCCCTATACCTGAGGCAGGGCGCGAGGAGGGAGGAGCGACCGAGGCAGGGGAGAGGGTAGGGAGCGGGCAGGGTGAGGGAAGGGTGAGGGAAGGGAGAGGGTAGGGAGAGGGAAGGGAAGGGAGGGACAGTGAGGATAATGACGTGTAGGCCGGGAAAGGGTGGAAGGGGACAGCCATCTTAGAGTAAAGCGGAGAGAGTGACTAGACTGGACTGGATTGGGTTGTGTTGGTAGGATAGTAAGGGATGGAAGGCATAGGATGGGTTATAGAAGGGATGGTTGGTATTATAGGATGGGTTATAGTGTGGGATGGATGGATGGGGCTAGATAATGAAGGACGCGCCGGGGGAAGGACTCCTTGCTGTGTGTGATGAAAATGGATGAGTGAGCACCAATGTGAGGAATTCGCTGCCACAGAGATGCTGAGAGAGAGAGAGAGAGAGAGAGAGAGAGAGAGAGAGAGAGAGAGGACGAGAGGAGAGAGAGAGAGAGAGAGAGAGAGAGAGAGAGAGAGAGAGAGTCACCTGGGCTTGAGAAGGAATAGAGAAAGGGATAGGAAAGTATGGCTGTCCACAACACAACCATGTATTTCTGTTCCCATCTCGGTCAGTCTGTCTGCCTGTGTGTATGTGTGTATGTATGTGTGTGTGTGTGTGTGTGTGTGTGTGTGTGTGGTGTGTGTGTGTGTGTGCGTTGTGCGTGTGGGTGGTGTGTGTGTGGTGGGGTTTGGTGTGTGTGTTGTGTGTGTGTGTGTGTGTGTGTGTGTTTGTGTGTGTGGTGTGTGTGTGTGTTGTGTGTAAGACTAGCAGCAGAGAGATAGTACGTACTAGCCAGGACGAGGACGGTGGGCAGGTAGGGCGTGTGCGGGACGACGGGATAGCGTGGGAAGGGTAGGAAGATGCTCTAAAGAAATTTAACGTAAGGGTAGCGTTCTTGTCCTACGGTCAGCCGAGGGGACAAGAAACGATGGTCAGTACGGTGATCATTTGGCGGCAGTGGTGGTGGTGGTGGTGGAGCTAACAAAAACACCATGAAAGTGAGAGTTATTTGATATATACCAGACTTGAAGCACTGGAGTATGATGAATGTGATAAAATGGTGCGTGTTCTCTATAGCGGGAGGTGTCCGGGAGGTGGGAGGGGCTATAGTGTTGGTAGTAGTAGTAGTAGTAGTAGTAGTAGTAGTAGTAGTAGTAGTAGTAGTAGTAGTAGTAGTGATGGTGGTGGGTAAGCATAAGAGACGAGGCTATATAGGGGGAAGGAAGACAATGGGGGGGGGGGGGATATATGGTCAGTGATTTATAGTGGAAGGTTGGCATAAGGGTGGACGAGGGAATGTTATATATTGCAGTGTGCGTGTGTGTGTGTGGTGTGTGTGTGTGTGTGTGTGTGTGTGTGTGGTGTGTGTGTGTGTGTGTGTGTGTGTGTGTGTGTGTGTGTGTGTGTGTGTGTGTGTGTGTGTGTGTGTGTGTGTGTGTGTGTGTGTGTGTGTGTGTGTGTGTGATAGATAATAGTCAAACGGATAGATAGGTAGAGATGAATGGAAAAATAATCGCACACACAAACACACACACACACACACGCACGCACGCACGCACACACACATACACATCAACATACACACACACACACACACACACACACACACACACACACACACACACACACACACACACACACACACAGAGCACTCCGCGTCTCGCCTCCGCCCTCCGGTGCTCAATCATGCATGCGTTGGAGGGCCTCAAGTCGTCTTCCGAGGGAGGGACGAATGGAGGGAGGGCAGGAGGGAACAAGGGAGGGAGGGAGGGAGAGAGGGGAAAGAGAGGGCGATGGAGAGGGAGAGAAGACAGTCGCATCCAGACGAAGGTAATTATGCATGACTTGTCACAGAGGGTGGACGTGTGTGCACTGTGCAGGTGTCACGCCGTCACCGCCTGGCAACCCTCACTACCGCCGTCTCTGTCCTTCTCGCCTCTTTTGCCAACTATAAAGTATAAGAAGTTAAAGTTTAAAAGTAAAGAAAGCAGCGTCCATCCATGTTAACCCCAAAAAATTAACTTAAATATAATCAGTGTTCGAAGTAAAAGTATGCAAGTAAAGCAGCGTCCATGTTCACCCCAAAAAATAAACTTAAATCTACTCAAAGTCCGATGATTTGTGCGAAGGGTATGATGAGGTTGCTTATATGTGAAAGGAAAAGATTAATACGCATGCCGTGTTGTGTACGAGTATTGTACAGCGATAGGGTCAAAGTTCAAACACGATCATGACCCTCTTCCATCGCAAGGCATCTCGAATCCTAGACATAAAAAAATTTCCATCCAACAGTTAATTACCGAACTAAACAACTCCCCGCAGGTACAGGAGGAGGAGGAGGGGGAGAGGAGGAGGAGGAGGAGGAGGAGGAGGAGGAGAGGAGGAGGAGGAGGAGGAGGGGAGGAGGAGGAGGAGAGGAGGAGGAGGAGAGGAGGGGAGAGGAGGAGGAGAGGAGGAGGAGGAGGAGGAGGAGGGAGGAGGAGGAGGGAGGAGGAGGGGGGAGGAGGAGGAGGAGGGGAGGGAGGAGGGGAAGAGGGAGGAGGGAGGAGGAGGGGAGAGGAGGAGGAGAGGAGGAGGAGGAGGAGGAGAGGAAGGATAGATAATTAGTTAGGAGTTGGTTTCAGGAGACAATGACAATCCAACTCAATTAGTTTACAGACGATTCCAGCTCAGACTCGTTAAGCGACACGCCCATGGGAGGAAATGAAATCGTCAACTCTACAGTTAAATTACAGGAGATTCCAGTAAGACCTCACAGTAAGACCTCACAGGGTAAGACATTCATCAGGGTAAGACCTCTACAGGGTAAGACCTCTACAGGGTAAGACCTCTACAGGGTAAGACCTCTACAGGGTAAGACCTCTACAGGGTAAGACCTCTACAGGGTAAGACCTCTACAGGGTAAGACCTCTACAGGGTAAGACCTCTACAGGGTAAGACCTCTACAGGGTAAGACCTCTACAGGGTAAGACCTCTACAGGGTAAGACCTATACAGGGTAAGACCTATACAGGGTAAGACCTCTACAGGGTAAGACCTCTACAGGGTAAGACCTCTACAGGGTAAGACCTCTACAGGGTAAGACCTCTATAGGGTAAGACCTCTACAGGGTAAGACCTCTACAGGGTAAGACCTCTACAGGGTAAGACCTCTACAGGGTAAGACCTCTACAGTGTAAGACCTCTACAGGGTAAGACCTATACAGTGCAAGACCTCTTCAGGGCAAGACCTCTACAGGGTAAGACCTATACAGTGTAAGACCTCTACAGGGTAAGACGTATACAGGGTAAGACCTCTACAGGGTAAGACGTATACAGGGTAAGAGCTCTACAGGGTAAGGCCTTTATACCAGATGACGAGGTGACATCAACAAAGAATAACACGTGGAGAAAAAGTGAAGAAGAGCAATCAAGCTGAAAGGACACACAAAGAGGACACAAAATGGTTCACAGCCTCATTTAAGATTAACCCCTTGAGGCCCAGAACGTAATTTGCATTGCTATTTGGCTACCATTAGACGATTTTTAGTGACTATAACCAATATTTTACACCTACGACCTGTTTAGTATCCTTGTCGACTAACTAATTTGGTATATTAAGTTACTTTTCGTAATTTTATGGCTAACAACAGACAAATTTGTATATAGCATAGGAAAGATCTGGGCGTGAAGGGGTTAAGTTCAGATCAACATACGGTATACCTCCAACTATTACGACCAAAAACCTGCTAACACTGCAAATAAAACATCAAAAACACGCGCCTACAGGCCTCATAGGAACTCTAACGATCGCGAATAATCTGTGGGTCTCCCAATGGCACTGGTGGAGCGAGGGAGAAGTGACAAGAAAAACCACAGACTGACATGCTGAGACGAAGGTGATGCCAGGCTGGACACGCCCCCCCCCCTCTCCCCCAACACACACACACACACACGCCGCACACAACTCATATGTTAATTAATCAAAGAAGATTGTGTTCAGAATTTCGAAAAGCATAT
>JACEEZ010019153.1:60000-72500 GCA_016584305.1 Chionoecetes opilio
CAATGCAAGAAACAGCGTCGACACCCTTCCTATTACTGTCACGGTCACCCGGCTCACTGCAAGGGTAATTGACTACTACTATTATACCTTGATTTACTTTTACTTTGATATACTTCTACTTTGACTACTACTACGATATTGTCAGTTGATTTAGGCTGACTGCCCATCTGCCGCCGCCGTCACACCGTGCCTGCAGAGCGTCGCCCCGGCCTGCTCTGCGCCCTAATACCCCGCTGCCCTAGACCACCCCGGCAATGATCACAGAAAAACTCATTATGAAGAAACGATAGAAACCCTCAAACACGTCCCAATACGCTGGATGTGGACTCCGGAATCCGTTTAGGTGGGATCTTAAATCCAATTGGCAGTGGGAGCCTGTGAGCCGCGACCCGGAGCACGACGCCCCTGTTCGGATCCCGCTACTGGTACTGCGTCTCCTGTAATGCTACTTTGGCTCCCTCTGTCCAGAATAACCTAACCTGTTGTAGGATATCTTGATACTTTCGTTACTTGATGCGATACTTCTTACTACTACGTCTCCCTTGGTGCTACTTTTGCTCCCTCAGTCCAGATTATGCATTTACCCCTCCACGCCCAGATCTTTCCTTTATTATATTAAATGGTATGTTATCGAGCCATAAAAATAAGAAAAAGTCACTTCATATACCAAATTAGTTAGTCGATATGAATACTAAACAGGTCATATCTATAAAATATTGCTTATATTCATTAAAAATCGTCTAATGGCACCCAAATTACAATGGAAGTTACGTTCTGGGTCCCAAGGGGTTAAACTGTTGTAGGATATCTAGTTACTTTCGTTACTTGATGCGATACTTCTTACAGATCATAAAGAGTGTTCTCCCGTGTACATGTTTGTCCCTCCTCAGTATAGTGCTGATGGTGAGTATAGTGACGGGGCAGCCATTATAGTGACCCTCCCTTCGCCTCGGCCACTATACACCCCCACTCAATACTCCATCAACCTTTCCTGTATTGATCCCGCCGCCTACTTTCGAGGAACCAATGCCAATAAGATGAAGGAAAAGACAAAGTAAACCCCTGGGGCACTTCAAGATGACGTGCGGGGGAGGGTTGTGGTGGGCGGTGGGTGTTTTCGTTACTGGCCGATGTTATGGTGGGTTGGTGGTGGCTCGGGCGGGAGGGAGACTCGAACCGGGGACCTGTTTTTGTTGATCAGCTGAGCGGGTGTTTGTGTCCAGCCAAGTTGTTGACCAGGATATTAGTCATCCTATATACGTAGGTCGTGTTGTCGTCGCCAGGAATGTGATATTGCTTCTCCCTCCTTCTACTACTCCTCCTTTCTGATTCAAGTTACGGTATGACTTTCTTTTTCTTGGGTTAATTCTTCATACTATAGTTAACCCCTTGAGGCCCAGAACGTAATTTCCATTGTAATTTGGCTACCATTAGACGATTTTTAGTGAATATAAGCAATATTTTATAGATATGACCTGTTTAGTATCCTTGTCCACTAACTAATTTGGTGTATTAAGTGACTTTTCTTAATTTTATGGCTCCACAACATACAATTTTTTATAGCAAAGGAAAGATCTGGGCGTGAGGGGGTTATTCTTCATATATATACATAAGAAGGAGGAAAGTAGGCTTAGGTGTGAGCGGATGAAGAAGCGGATGCCGAGGTAGTGGTGGTGGCGGTAACGCGCAGCAGAATATGTGAAGGCATTTAATTGAGCACTTTCTGATTCTCATTTACATATTATTGTTCTGAGATAGTAAAGAAAATATGTGTTACTCCAGGTTTTGCGGAAATGAGTTCGACATTTGTACGCTGATAAGGTCAAAGATGACAGCTATACAAGACAAATGATAATAATCTCAGCATACAATAATTCTAATTGATAATACAACGCTGACCTAAAGATAAAAACTCCATCATATGAAATCTAGGGCTGAGAACTAGAAGGGCCAATGTCAAAAAATGGCTAATTTTAGATAAGTCCACCACCGAACTGGAAATGTATCTTGAATCATCTATCATTGCAAGAAATGATAGGTTATAATATAAGTAATTACTGAAAAAAAAATCTTTCATCTGCTGTTATTACCTGATGCAATGATGAAGGATGCAATATTTCAAACGCATTTTTCTCAAAACATAGATATGTGACATTGGCCTTTCTTGTTCTCAGCCCTAGAAATATTCTCCAGTACATGATTTGGGATATTTAGCAAAATAAAACTGAGAATCAACAAAACACAAACTAAACTAAACCATTATTAAGAAAATGCAGAAAACCGGAATCAAAGATAAAACAGTGAATAATATGACCACCATAAATCATAGTCTTAACCCCTTGAGACCCAGAACGTAATTTTCATTGTAATTTGACTACCATTAGATGATTTTTAATGAGTGTAAGCAAAGTTTTTATAGATATGCCGTGTTTACTATCCTTGTCCACTAGATAATTTGGTTTATTTAGTTACTTTTCGGAATTCTATGGCTAACAACAGACGTTTTATATAACAAAGGAAAGATATGGGCGCGAAGGGGTTAATGACAAACAGACAAAAAAAAAAAAAAAAAAAAAAAATATCACACCCAGCATAAATAAAAAGAAAAGAAAAAAAGACCCAGACAAACTACACGACCAGCAAAACAATTACATTAAGGAAGAAGAACTTTCAGATGAGAACAAAAACTCCCTCAAAGAACATCAACCTGAACAAACTAGACAAATTAGAACATCCTAAAGTGAAAGAGTTAATGTTTTGGTGTGTGTGTGTGTGTGTGTGTGTGTGTGTGTGTGTGTGTGTGTGTGTGTGTGTGTGTGTGTGTGTGTGTGTGTGTGTGTGTGTGTGTGTGTGTGTGTGTGTGTGTGTGTGTGTGTGTGTGTGTGTGTGTGTGTGTGTGTGTGTGTGTGTGTGTGTGTGTGTGTGTGTGTGTGTGTGTGTGTCGCCTCCCTTACTAAATATAATCTTTCATGTAATCCCTATCTATGCATGTTTTTCGAAAGTTCTCAATCTGAATCCACAGTACTCAACCGTGATTCAATTAGAGAACATTCAAAGCGAGAGAGAGAGAGAGAGAGAGAGAGAGAGAGAGAGAGAGAGAGAGAGAGAGAGAGAGAGAGAGAGAGAGGAGAGAGAGAGAGAGAGAGAGAGAATGTCCTCCTCCTCCTCCTTAACACCCGGGAGAAGACCAAAGGAGAGGCGGCCTTCAGATAAGACGCACACTCGATGATGGAAATGACCAGCCTCCATACATTATTCTGGCGAACTGACACAACCCACCATTGTGCCGAAGACGCGGTGAGAGGGACGATGAGGGGAGAGGAGGGGAGAAAGGGGAAAGAAGGCAGCATCCCAAGACAACAGATGAGAAACGACGTTGAAATTGGAAAGCAATATAATGAAATAATAGGAAACTCTCAAATCACACTAACATTATCTTACAGAACCACATTAATTAAGCACATTAATACACACATTCAGATGTTTGACTAAGTCTTAGCATAGCAAAACACCAACATGTAAGTCATTCTAAGCCACCCTTCTCCCTCTCTTTCCACCAACGCTGTTTCCCTCCCTCGTCCTTCCTTGCTTCCCTGCCTCCCTCCCTGCCTCCCTGCCTCCCCTCTCTCCTCCGCGCTTCCCTCGGGCCGGACGCCGCGAGAGGAGGGAGGAGGGCTGATGTTGTGTCACTTCTCGAAGGGAGATCATCATCACCGTGGCGGCCATCTTCTCTCACGATCGATTCAACGTTTTCCAATGGGCAGCAGAGATGACCGCCGCTGCCTCGCGTCTCTGCCCGAACCACAATGGCAGGCGGTCCGGCGGGGCGGCGACGGCGACAAAAAGTAAGACATTCATTCATGGGAGCACCAGTGTGTAAGGAAGGGCGCTCGCTGGTCAGTCTGTCTGCTCTCTCTACTCTTCTCTCTCTCTCTGTTGGTCAGCCTGCTCTCTCTCTCTCTCTCTCTCTCTCTCTCTCTCTCTCTCTCTCTCTCTCTCTCTCTCTCTCTCTCTCTCTCTCTCTCTCTCTCTCTCTCTCTCTCTCTCTCTCTCTCTCTCTCTTTCAATAACTCACTCACTTCTCAAACAATCATACTCACTCCCTCCTCCACTCGTTCATTCACCATCTTGTGTGTGTGTGTGTGTGTGTGTGTGTGTGTGGTGTGTGTGTGTGTGTGTGTGTGTGTTGTGTGTGTGTGTGTGTGTGTGTGTGTGTGTGTGTGTGTGTGTGTGTGTGTGTGTGTGTGTGTGTGTGTTGTGTGTGTGTGTGTGTGTGTGGTTGTGTGTGTGTGTGTGTGTGTGTGTGTGTGTGTGGTGTTGTGTGTGTGTGTGTGTGTGTGTGTGTGTGTTGTTGTATGTGTGTGTGTGTGTGTGGTGTGTGTGTGTGTGTGGTGTTAGTTGAGGATGTGCTTGTAGCGGCGGCGTGTGTGTGTGTGTCTCAAGGAAGAATCATGCATGCAACAAGCCGCCGCATTCTGGTCATGGGTACATGGCCACACGGCTCCGTGGCTCATGTCTGAGGGAAGGCAAGCAGCGAGGCATAAGGGACAGGTAAGGAAGGGCTCGACGCAGCGACAGCCACCGCGATCCCCGTGTTGTCCTGGGAGTCACCCGAAGACGCCTACGAAATAACTGGTAAGCCTCGTCGCAAAGATAGTCAGGGTCCAGATAATTATGTTGATTTACTTGAATTTTTACTTAACTTACTTGACTTACTTGATCATTTTTGTCGTGGATTATTGGTCGCATGTAATAAAAGTTCTTCATCTTCCTCATCATTATAAATCTGAATATTTTGATGTCATTGTCATCATTATTATATTCATTACTGTTGATAATAATAATGATAGAAATAAATTAATAATAAATATATCATTTTCATTATTGTTATGATAATTAGCATAATTATTTATATTATTTGTGTCGCCTTGGTGACGGTGGTGGCATTGTTCTATTTCTCTTCCAAAACAGAAGGCAAGAAAAAAGACGCGGAAACAGATCATCATCTTAATCGTATTAGCAACATTATTTTGTTAACTTTGCTAATTACTTACATGACCAATTTTCATTTCTCTCTCATGTGCCCCACATTTCTAGATAAGACAGCGCTGCATAATTAGTTTCAAGTTATAAATATTATTATCAATATCATTACTATCATAATAATCATTACTATTATCATTATAATAATAATTATTATTATTATAAAATTTATTATCATTATTATAATTGATATTATCATTATCGTCATTATCATTTTAATTATTAGTTATCATTATCATCATCAAAATCATTACAATTACTATCATCCCTACTAATAGTAGTAGTAGTGGTGGTAGTAAAATAGTTTTGTTATTATTATCATCATTATTACTATTTCTAAAATCATTATCTTTTTACTATTATTATCATCATCATTATGGTAATTATCAGTATTAATATCGCTATCATTAATGATATCATTCCTTAACTATATATTTTTATAAATAGAGACAATCAGGAAATCACAGATTCCTGCATGTATTTATATATATATATATATACACGATTATATTTCACAAACATTATATTTACATCTTTCTAATGCTCAAAATTATAAAACAAATAATAATGATAATAATAATTCTTTAGCTTACTCGCCTATCACCGCCCTTCCTTGGCGTGGTGGTGACCCGTCATGTCATTATTGCGATTATTATCATTATCGTTAGACTATCATTATCATTATCAAAATCATTATAATCACCATGTTAACACTATATTAAATAACTATAGTATCATTATCATTACCATCATAATCATAATAAATATCATCATAATCATAACTATCACCATTACTGTCTTCATTATCATTCATGTTTCAAGTTAAGGAAGAATAAGTGTTACTGTTCCACGCATGTCATTATTTACAGACAGCTGAGAGGCGCTAAGAGGACGCAGAGCTGGACACCCCAAGACACCTCTGCTGAAAAATATATGTCAGACGCGGGATTAAATATAAATTCCCTTCCGCTGTGTATTATTTTCTTATTGTTTTAAGAGGATTGTGAAGGCGACATCTCACATGTAGACGAAAAATGGTACTGTACAAGTTTAATTAATTATGGTTATTATTATTACAATTATTAGCATTACTATCATTATCCTCAACATTATTATTATTATTATTATTATTATTATATATTCATCAATAAAATGATGATTACAATTATCAAGATTCACACCCTCCACCACCCTTACTGTACATGTACCACCACTTGTCTTCTTCTTGTGTTACGCTTGGAGCCTATAGCGCCTGTAGGCTATTATTTCTATGTTTTATTATTTAAAAATTTATATTACTTCTATTATTATTTTTACATTGACTACTACAATTCCTTGACTACAGTTCCTACCACCACCGAGAACCACCCTGCCCTTGGCACGAGAACTAACACGCCGAAGTAACACTAAAAAATGCTTCATAGTCTCCTAAGGGTAGTGCCTCAGTTCTAACTCAGGCAAAACTTAACTAAAAACAAAACGGCACTAAAAAAAACTGCGGCATGCTGCAATGAGAGCGGCGGGGCGGCTGAAGGCGGTGCAAGCTTCGAGGACGCGGACGCCGGCAGAATGAAGAAGAAAAATGGTCTCTAAGAAATATGTAATAAGTTTTGGCACGCATATGACGATTCTCCTTGTTAATTTTACCGAGACGAAAATACTCGGCAGGCTGAGAAACGCGTATCTTTCCCGTTATGTATGCATAATATATAGCGGCGGCGGCAGGAGAGAGAGAGAGAGAGAGAGAGAGAGAGAGAGAGAGAGAGGAGAGGAGAGAGAGAGAGAGAGAGAGAGAGAGAGGAGAGAGAGAGAGAGAGAGAGGAGAAGAGAGAGAGAGAGAGAGAGAGAGAGAGAGAGATGAGGGTAGAAGAGCAAGAGAGAAGATGAGAGACGACAGAGAGAGAGAGAGAGTGGAGAGAGTACCAGAACACTCTAGACATACACTGTCCCTACACATTCACAGATGCACACCTAACCAACACACACACAGCGACAACACAACAACATGCTAAACAGTCACATCCTGCCGCTCTCTTTCATCGATGACTCTTCTAGCAAGCACGTACACACGCACACACACTCTCTCTCTCTCTCTCTCTCTCTCTCTCTCTCTCTCTCTCTCTCTCTCTCTCTCTCTCTCTCTCTCTCTCTCTCACACACACACATATACACACACGCACACTCTCTCTCTCTCTCTCTCACACACACACACACACACACACACACACACACACACACACACACAACACATACACACACACACATAGGCAAGTGTAGTAACTGATTGGACGGTGCTGGCGACAGGGTGTTGGGCGGACATGAACACACGACACACAAGAGCCCTTATGTACACTATGTACTGCGTGGGCTGCACATACTCCCTCTAGCACACTTACACGGCGCTGCAGAGAGAGAGAAGAGAGAGAGAGAGAGAGAGAGAGAGAGAGAGAGAGAGAGAGAGAGAGAGAGAGAGAGAGAGAGAGAGAGAGAATGGTTCCAACAGGCAGACGCTGGCTACCTTTTCGGCGTGTATAGCCAGCTTGACGGAGCATTGGCCGCCGCCGTTTCTCTATACCGATCAGCCTCGCCGCTATACAAACCCTGGCAGCTCACTAACACACCTCTACAGCAACCTCCATTCCTTCGTAAAGCCATATAAAAGTGGCAGGAACCCGCAAGTTACCGCAAAAGCAGAATCAAGTGAAGAGCAGCGGGAGCGAGTCAGCTGTCGTGTCATTGCGTTGGGAGGCAGCGGCGGCGGCGGTGGCGACGTGGACAGCGGTCATCGCACCTCAGGCAACTGGTCAAGCCTTCTGCTCTCTTTTTGATATTGTGGATCACGTGGTATCAGGGTTTGTTATTGTTTTGAGGCCAGTGACGTGCTTCCCGGGCAATGCGAGATACAGCTGGCGCGGCCGTGTTGCCCTAGGATTTTCCATGTCGCTAAGCCTCCTCCTTCTGCTGAATGTTTAGCACGACAATGCCTTTTATTGTTTACGATACTGCATCATGCTTGTGTCAGCGAGAGAGAGAGAGAGAGAGAGAGAGAGAGAGAGAGAGAGAGAGAGAGAGAGAGAGAGAGAGAGAGAGAGAGAGAGAGGAGAGAGAGAGAGAGAGAGAGAGAGAGAGAGAGAGAGAGAGAGAGAAATATGACTCACTTCTGACCTCTGAATGATTAAATTATTTATTCTTTTATTATCAAAGTTACGAACTTGTCATTATGTCACATTTATCTACTCTCAGGCATATTACTTGAGTACGAATGTGTGTGTGTGTGTGTGTGTGTGTGTGTGTGTGTGTGTGTGTGTGTGTGTGTGTGTGTGTGTGTGTGTGTGTGTGTGTGTGTGTGTGTGTGTGTGTGTGTGTGTGTGTGTGTGTGTGTGTGTGTGTGTGTGTGTGTGTGTGGTGCGTGCGTGTGTGTGTGTGTGTGTGTGTGTGTCAGGGGCAGGGAACACAGCATCACCAAGACAGAACACAAGAACACCACACAAGCTAGACAGACGCAGCACAGTCACTCCACACCTGACTCTCCATCGCTAAGACACGCACTACAAGCTATACTGATACATACATTAATTATTTTATGAATTCACTTTAACGTCAAATAGAACTAAATATGTGGATGGAAATAGTAATACTACTAATAAATAGTAATACGTCTAAACTGACTACAAGACTCTTTCATCAGTGTAAATAAATGTATAGATAGATAGATAGATAGATAGATAGATAGATATAGGAAGAGCAAGGTAATGACAAGGAAGGGAAGTGGGTGGTGGATGAATGTAATATATAGGAAAGGTGGTAAACGATGATGGCAAAATTGTGCCTTCTGATAATAAATAAATAGTATAGTAATAAAATAATATCAATAAAATAATAGTAATAGAAAAAAATATATTCTGATGAAAATAGTCAAAATAAAATAATCATCACAATAATATATACACACAATAATAAGATAATAATGATACACTACATACTACAATACTAATAATTACACTAATATAATACTATAATACTACTACTACTACTTACTCACTACATACTACTACTACTACTACTACTACTACTACTACTACCTACTACTACTACTAATAATAATAATAATAATAATAATAATAATAACAATAATAATAATAATACCTAATAATAATAATAATAATAATAATAATAAAAACCTAATAAAATGTTAAAAAATTATATGTAGTAGTAGAAAAATAGTATTAGTAAAAACAGCAGTAGTAGTTGTGACACTGTAATAATATAGTAACACTAATAATGGTAATAATATCAATGATAATAATTAAATATTTATGTGGGGCAAGTTTCTGTACTGTTTGAATCCCTCTAAGACACTGATTTCCTTTATTATTATTATTATTATTATTATTATTATTATTATTATTATTATTTCCGTAAAATTACTAAACTTCATGGTGACAAAATACACAACTTTTTATCATATTTCCATAGGTTTGCTGATATGAACTCTCTCTCTCTCTCTCCTCTCTCTCTCTCTCTCTCTCTCTCTCTCTCTCTCTCTCTCTCTCTCTCTCTCTCTCTCTCTCTTCTCTCTCTCTCTCTCTCTCTCTCTCTCTCTCTCTCTCTCTCTCTCTCTCCTCTCTCTCTCTCTCTCTCTCTCTCTCTCTCTCTCTCTCTCTCTTCATATTTTGTTTCCCTTCTGATCCTTGTGTTGTTAGTTTCTCTCTCTCTCTTCGACAACAATATACTTTACAATACTTTATTTACTTTTGACATATTACCATTACTTTATTTACTTTTGTCTTATAACTATTACCTACTCTTTACTGTATCCCCTTCACGCCTAGATCTTTCCTTTGCTATAATAATGTGTCTGTTGTCGAGCCATAAAATTAAGAAAAGTCACTTAATATACCAAATTAGTTGATAAAGGATACTAAACAGGTCATAGCTATAAAACATTGCTTATAGTCACTAAAAATTGTCTCGTGGTATCCAAATGACACTGGAAATTACGTTCTGGGCCTCAAGGGGTTAATATACTTTACATCACTTTTTGACAATAGCCTTCCACTAATTATACACACATTAACTCTTGTCACATGCTTATTATCCTTTGCTTCACAATAATAACCCGCCATTCAATATTCCCTCATTATGTCTCTCTCTACTCATGGCTAAACGACAGCAATTTATCTATCTTCTCAACACTACATTGCTATAACACATACTTTACCATCTTTATAAATCTCTCTCTCTCTCTCTCTCTCTCTCTCTCTCTCTCTCTCTCTCTCTCTCTCTCTCTCTCTCTCTCTCTCTCTCTCTCTCTCTCTCTCTCTCTCTCTCTCTCTCTCTCTCTCTCTCTCTCTCTCTCTCTCTCTCTCTCGGGACATTTACTCCTGTTTATATATCATGTTTATATCTTTTATGTTTATTTTACTGTATGCCTTCGGGTGAAAATGAAATTATTACTATTATTATTATCATTATCATTCTAAGGTATTATTCCACGTCTACCTTCACATGCTTAGTAGTAGTAGTATTTTTAGTCATCTGTATCTCCTAATATGATGTTCCGTGGTATCATAAGCTTCATTATTATATAGCATCACGTGTCTCGGTCAGATAAGGTGCTGTCTTTCTGTTGTGTATGTGGAAAGTTGCTGTTTTAAGAAGGGTATCATATTTTTGAGCTTCTGTCATATAACTATTAACCCTTTCACACCAAAATCTTTCCTTTACTATAAAAAAATCACATGTTGTCGAGCCATACAATTACATAAGTCACTTAATATACCAAATTAGTTAGTCGACAAGGATACTAAACAGGTCATATCTATAAAATACTGCTTATAGTCACTAAAAATCGTCTAATGGCACCCAAATTATAATGGAAATTACGTTCTGGGTCTCATGGGGTTAACTAAAGCGTTATTGTATTAGTAATGAAATAAAAGGAAGAATAATACAAGAAGATTAAGAAGAAGAAAAATAATGATAATAATAATAAATAAAAAAGAAGGAAGGTTGTAGGAAAAATAATATGAAAAAAAAACTGCAAAAAAAATATGACCATCTCTGTCATTACTAAACGTTTTGGTAATGTATTAATGAAATCCAAAATAATAATAATAATAAATTCCAAACATACAAGAGCCACAAAATAGCTCAACATTAACCCTTTCACACCAAGATCTTTCCTTTGCTATATAAAATCGTCTGTTGTCGTGCCATAAAATTACGAAAAGTGACTGAATATACCAAATTAACCAGTAGACAAGGATACTAAGCAGGTCATATCTATAAAATATTGCTTATATTCACTAAAAATCGTCTAATGGTGCCCAAATTACGATATAAATTACGTATTGGGCCTCAAGGGGTTAACAATCAGTCTACGAATTCACATAATCACTTTACTATACGTTCATAAATGAAATAAACAAGAACCTAAAAAATGCAAAACTGTCTATTTGTAACAATTTGAAGACTCATACACCCTCTTGACACCCAAAGCCGGTAGCACCCCTCATCACCCCACCTGTGCACCCCTTACACCCCTTCACCCCTTACCTGCATATCCCCCTACCTAGCCTCCAACCGGTTCCCCTCCTTCACCCCTTCCCACCTGTGTATCTTCGGCCATCCTGTTTTCACTCAAGTACTCACACCTGCGCATTCCAAAGTCCCTCAGGTACCCTCCCTTGCATAGCCTTCTTCCCTCCTCTAGTGCATTGTGTTTTGTGTAATGTCTTGGCTGATATGATGCAAGATTCTCTCTCTCTCTCTCTCTCTCTCTCTCTCTCTCTCTCTCTCTCTCTCTCTCTCTCTCTCTCTCTCTCTCTCTCTCTCTCTCTCTCTCTCTCTCTCTCTCTCTCTCTCTCAGATAACAGTAATACTTTTGCTGATAAAATAAGGAGCAGGAGACAAAATGAAGAGGTAGAGATGGAGAAGAAAGAAGAAGGAAGAGAAAGTAAGTAGACAAAATGATGAGGTAGAGGAGAAGGAGAAGGAGGAGGTAGAGGAGGGAAGGAGGAAGGAGAGGAGGAGGAGTTGGAGGGGAGGAGGAGGAGAAGTGAAGGAGAGGGGAGGAGGAGGAGGAGGAACTAGAAGGAGAAGGAGGAAGGATAGAATGAGAAGGAGAAGAGGAGGAGAGGAGAAGGAGAAGGAGGGAGGAGGAACTATAGAACATTACCACCCTTCACCATTCCCTCCTTCCTTCCTTCCCTCCTTCCTTCCTTCCTTCCTCCCTCCCTCCCTCCCATTACCTCTGTCGTGTATGGACAACCGTTCATCCTACAGATCAGGAGGAGGGGGGGTAGGGGTACGGGGGGGGGGAGTCAGGGTATCAGGGCATTACGCTGGGCAGGGCTTCGGGTTGTTATGCTCTGATCAGAAGGGAGCCACTACCACCACCACTACCCTAGCTCCTGACGCTACCACCACCACCACCACCACCCTAGCTCCTGACG
>JACEEZ010019153.1:80000-87500 GCA_016584305.1 Chionoecetes opilio
CACATGACAACGACCACCAATAACGATATAGGCACAAGTCGGAAACCACGGACCAAGAATGTTTGGATAAATTCGTATTAACATTAACGCTTCTTTTCCTTAAGTTCCTACGAGTCACGATGACTCTAAATAATCCTATGAAGTCAGAACATAGAACAGTGAGAGAGCACTGAACCAACGTCATCAGCAGCAGTTCAATTCATGTGTCGTGCAATGCGAGGTGGGACTGGAAGCGACACCACACACCACCACTGCCAACACCACGGACACCACGAGACAAGTCGAGGACAACACCAGGAATCTATAGACGCAGAGACGAGGACCAGGCGGCGTTGAGAGAACTGGCTGCGACTGTGGCTGCGACTGCGGCTGCGACAATGAAAAATCCCAGACGTCGCGCCTCATATAGACCAGATGGAGAGCTTGTTGACACTCTTGGTTGAGGGTTGAAGGCGTCTATGGTGGTGTGGATGAGGGGAAAAACAGAGGCAAGAGGGGAGACCTATAGACAGACCAATAACAATAAGGAATCCGACATAGGTAGTTCAATGCCGACGTCTCTGCCAATAATCAAAGACTCTCAGCACAGATTCCATAACAGTAGAATTTTTTTTAATGTTCTCGATATTTTCAGGATAAGAACCAATGGCAGTATTCTCATTTCATTTTCATTTTCCTATCATGAGCATCTAAGAGAGAGAGGAGATTCATCAAGACTTTCATTAATCTCTCGTTTATTCGTCTCCTCTGATGTAGTACAAGATGCTTCCTGGCCATACACTTTGTAGATTAAAAGTAGAAGTTACATTTGTATCCATAAAAAAAAAAAAAAAAAAAAAAAATAAAAAAAAAAGCGGCTCGGGCAATGACAAGACTCGCGCACGTCGTCATTACGACCACCAAGTCGTAATTTATTATTCAAAAAAAAAGTTCTGCTTCATGTACTTTTTTTTCTAAGATTCTAGTTATCAAATAGTATAGAAATCAATTAGAAGGGTTATTTACATCACTTACTGTGTTTGAGAGAGAGAGAGAGAGAGAGAGAGAGAGAGAGAGAGAGAGAGAGAGAGAGAGAGAGAGAGAGAGAGAGAGAGAGAGAGAGAGAGAAATACAATATGATTTACATCCACCCCCTGCGGTGTGCGTAAGGAGGGGAGGCAGGGTGGCGCCGCGGCAGAGAGAGGCAGGCCGCGTGAGGCTGGTCCAGGCTGCCGAGGAGGGACGGCGGCTGATCAATATTGGTCACCATGGATATCAAGTTCTGAGACTCGACTCTTCTTCTTTTCAAATGATCTTTATATTATTAATGCAAAGTAAAAACTAAGTCAGCAAGAGTATAGCAGTGTCCGTGGCGTGCGCTCATCGCCCTGGTAAGTGAGTGAGTAAGTGAGTAAGTGAGTAAGTTAAGTGAGTATAGAAACTGTACACCTTCGTCGCCTCCGTCAGTAGAGGGATAGCTTGCGACAGAAGATCCTCCTCAGACATTTATCTCAAGCGAGGAATTAAAAGCTTATTCTCGAGCGCATAATGTCCTACGCCCTTATCAACTATCAACTATGTGTTATTACGTCAACGCAGTCATGAATGAAAGTAAATAAATGAATAAACAAATAACCAAATCATTGAATCAAATAAATGCTCATTAGCGTGGTGATAATTACGTAATGAGGTCATTATACGCAGGCGACGTCGGGGGAGGCACCGCGAAGGGCTTACTTTAATCATGGGTCGTGGCGTGAAGGAGTCTAGTGCGGCAGCGGCAGGCCTCAGCGGCGCCCACCACCAGCATTCCTCGGAGGGCCGCCCGCAAAGAACGCCCCGACGCCGCCAGAGTGCCGCAGTTCCCTAAGTAGTCGTTAAAGGCTTCCAAAATCGTTCAAAACAGTTGCATTATTCCCCCAAAGCTCCTATGCCACGATGCGAGCAAGGAGGGAGTATATATTATCATAATTTATCACTTCATCATTACTAGAGCAGTTGCGCATTAACACGAAGATAAATTCATTATTATCTAACTTCATAAAGACATAAACACACGCTCTGGTCGTCTTCACCTCCCCAGCTGCGTCCGACTTTCGGGCGAACCTTCCTGGAGCCTGATTGGCTGAGCAGCTACGAAGAAGTGTGACGTCACCAGAGAAATGCCAATCACGAGCCGAGATATCTGGCGAGAAACTTGGGTGGTTCTACACGTGCTTGTCGCGCGGGGAAGTCGACTTGAGGGTTACGGGGGTCGCCACTTACTTGGGCTTGCCTCCTCCTGCGATTTATCCTGTCGGTGGGTTTTTTTAAGACCTGATGGCCACGGGGGAGAGTATCAGTCCAAGAGAATTTTGCGGCAGTAGGGCAGTGTGGTTGGGCGACTCACACAAACATTCCAACTGCGGTGAGAAGGCTGAGGCCACGGACGGCAGAGTTTTACATCAGTCAGCGCATGGCAGAAGCGAGCGGGCCGAGGTGTGCTGGGTCGGGGGAGGTGGCCGACCAGCTCGTCCTCACTCAGACGCACCTCGGACCCGGTCGGCGACGGAGGCTCTCCAGGGACCCTGGCCCGTGGAGGTGGAGGGCCACGCAGCGCTGGGGTGGGCAACGGCGCGGACTATTATCACAGGCCGCGGCGGCCGCGTGTCAGCACTGGTGGCATAAAAGCAGGCAGGCAGGCAAACCGGAGCGGCGGCAGGCACTACTTGCAACTTTTTACTCGGCTACTGAGGCTGGTGGGGCGCCCCTCCCCTCCCCGCAGGCACACACGTGGTCAACCTTTCCCCTCCCATTATGTAGGCGTCACATGAATAAAAGCAATGCAAACCCCAAACACTGTATTGTCTTATCCTTCCAATGCATACACAAGCACCTCCAGAAACCCTGTAAAAAAGGCACTCAACAGAGTGTAATTATCGAGCAGGAGGCGATGCACACAGCTGTTGCAGAAGCGGTGCATTGCATCAGCGGGGTGAGTGAGTCACGATAATGCCGATTTTTTCGCTACATTAAACCGTGCAAAGCACCCGCTGGGGACGTCCCTCAGCTTCCTGCCCAGGCTGGAGGCTGCCCAGGATGGATCAGTGGCAGGCCGGGCAGGAGGTGCCACGGAGGCACTGCAGGAGGAATGTCCAAAGCCAGCTAACGTGAGGCTCAGAGCCGCCACCAAACACGCTACCGAAAGCACAGGCAACTCTTTTCCACTTTTCAAAATGACATGAATCGATGTCAGAACAGTTGGGACACGCATACGAGTAACACCCAGCGCCACCCCCCAAAGGCCCTCCCTAACCCTCCAGGCGGCTCCCCGCCACCCTCCCAGCCCCCTCAACACTATGCACCTCCTCCTCCCCCGGCTCCCCGCCACTCTCCCTCCTCGCTCAGTAATTAGTGCAATAAGAAATGCTGAAGTGTCCGGTTGTGCGCCGCCAAGGCTGCCTTCCTCATGTCAGGCCGCGGAACACCACTGCCTCGGCTGCGACTAACAGCTCCTTGCACAGCAACACAGCAGCATCAATTCCCCAGCATAACATGACACTGCACGTTCAGACAGCCGCATGTTTCAGACTTACATCCAAATCCAATTTTCCGGAAATGTATGAACGGCATTTCTATATGCAACCACACACGAATTATTCATGCATGCAGGCATAGATTAACTTGTGAACACACACACACACACACACACACACACACACACACACACACACACACACACAAGCCCTGTCAGGTGCACTAATCAGCTCCAGGACGGCACATTAAGGCCCGGAATTACCTGACGCGCTGCAGCAACAAGAGGTTTGCCATTACGTCCCTCACAGATTTCCGAGTCATGAGAAGATCAGACACTTTCCCCGAGGATGCACTGCTCTTAGACCCACACCACTCTGAGTATTCCATGTACACTCATAAAAAACAATGAACAGACTCGACATAACTCCTACATATGTCATTAGCAACATAACGAACCTCACAATAACAAACCCATGGTAATAGTAATGAAATTTAACATAAGTAACAATACATAACACAGTATTTGCACCAGCGAGGAAGACAAGGGATGAACAGCAAGAGGATTATTACAACAAAAAAATTAGTATACCGAGCTAAGGGTACATCAGTTACCCCAAAATATTCCTTATATTCGCTACAGACTGACTAACATCGCGCCAACACACATATTTCTTTTTCGATGCAAAGTCTGTTCTCTGTTCTCAAGGGGTAGGTAGAGACCGATGTTGTTGTTTTTTTACCAAGGATGGAGGAGAGAGAGAGAGAGAGAGAGAGAGAGAGAGAGAGAGAGAGAGAGAGAGAGAGAGAGAGAGAGAGAGAGAGAAGAGAAGAGAGAGAGAGAGAAGAGAGAGAAGAGAGGAGAGAGGAGAGAGAGAGAGAGAGAGAGAGGAGAGAGAGAAGAGAGAGAGAGAGAGAGAGAAGAAAAAAACACACACACACATACTTGACTGGCAGGAGTTTAGTGTTGTTATAGAAAACGGATTTGAAGGTGTTATTATGAGCCTCTCCTCTCCCTCCCTCTCTCCCTCTCTTTCTCTCTCTGTCTGTCCCACCCTCTCTCTCTGTCCGTCCCACCCTCTCTCTCTCTGTCCGTCCAACTCTCCCTCCCTCTGCTCTCCTCTCCCACCCTCCCTTTTACCTCCGCGCTCTTTTGCAGTTTCTTCGTTGCATAATAACTTAATCCATTTCATAGTTCGTCTCTCTCTCTCTCTCTCTCTCTCTCTCTCTCTCTCTCTCTCTCTCTCTCTCTCTCTCTCTCTCTCTCTCTCTCTCTCTCTCTCTCTCTCTCTCTCTCTCTCTCTCCTAATGAAAACCTTCCCACGAAACCGGACAGACTTGTTACTACGACCCCAAAAAAATATAAGTAACATCAAAGAAAATGGGAAATGCATCACAAATTAATAAAAAATAAACATAACTAATATATTCCTTTCAAGTCATAACAATTCTTCAATGGGGTAAATGATGATAAGTTAAATTCAGGCAAAACCAAAAGAAATCATCGACTTATGAATATATACGTCATTAATAAATAGGCAAGATTCTTTATACGAATAGTTCAAATATAATTCATTCAATATAAAGGGAAGGTTATAGCGCGGCATCAGGCTCAGAGGCATAAGGTTGGGTGGGGTTGGACGAGGTTGGGGTTAGGGAAGGAGAGGTTGCGGGGCGCGCGTTCAGTCTGCGGGGCTACCACTCCTGCCATCACTACCACTGTGCTTGTGTGGCGCCAGCTGATCGGACGGATGAGAGAGAGAGAGAGAGAGAGAGAGAGAGAGAGAGAGAGAGAGAGAGAGAGAGAGAGAGAGAGAGAGAGAGAGAGAGAGAGAGAGAGAGAGAGAGCATCCACACACACACACACACACGAGAAACAAGACAGTCAGCAGTCAGACAGACAGACAGACAGACAGACAGACAGACAGACAGACAGACAGACAAGCTTAGAAACAGACTGGCACTAACAAAACAAAAAATAATAAAAAAAGGCAGAAAGAAATACACAAGATATATATTTTACTAAGAACCAACAGACTAAGACACTTTATATAATAATTATGGAAATACATACACACACACACACACATAATACATATACATATATATATATATATTTTTGTTTGTTTTACAGTACGATATATTGTTGCCCACGGCATGATTATGACATTTGTAAATCAAAGAATATTATGAAAATAATCATATTCTAAAGGAAATTACTTTGTGATAATAGTAGTACTGGTAATAATGGTAGTAATAAAGTACTTTGTGATAATAGTAGTACTGGTAATAATGGTAGTAATAAAGTACTTTGTGATAATAGTAGTACTGGTAATAATGGTAGTAATAAAGTACTTAGTGATAATAGTAGTACTGGTAATAATGGTAGTAATAAAGTACTTTGTGATAATAGTAGTACTGGTAATAATGGTAGTAATAAAGTACAACAACAATAATGATAATAACAATAACAATAATTATTATAATACTAATATTTGTTGTTATTATCATTATCATGATTAATATTTTTCTTATCTTGATCATAACCATTATAATTTATTAATATTATTATCATTACTGTTACTCAAATGATAAGAAATACTAATTCAATATTGTTTGCTACCCATCATTCCAGCATTGATATTGACCACTATACACAGCTGACGTCCAGACCGCCTAAAATAGCCACTCTAGAAGATAACTCAAAACTTTTTATGTGTATTTTTCCAAACCACACCAAAATAAATGGCTCAGCGATCAGAGCGGCGAGTGTGATGGGTGGGCTGATAACAGAGGGGCTAGTGTTGCGGCATAAAAACGTCGTGCATTCGATGGAGGCTGCGATTTGGAGGCCTTTTCCCCGGCAGCCACGAAGGTCATTCATCAAGGGGCCGCTCCCACCAGCCGCCGCAAGCACAGACTACCGCTACGATAGTGAAGGGATCCAACTATAGGGAAGATCGTGAATTTTTAGTTTGACGTGTTTTTTTCTATTATCCTCCCTCTGCTCTCCCCTCGCGCTCGCCTCCTCCTCGTCTCTTCCTCCTGTTCTCCTCCTCCTCTTCTCTCTTAGCCTTTTCCTCTCCCCTCTGCCAAACTCTCACGCGTCCCTCGTGTTCGCAACACATGCTCCTAGTGTGAATGGTGTCCAATATAGGGAAGTTGTGGTGGTGTGTGTGTGTGTGTGTTGGTGTGTGTGTGTGTCGGTTGTTGTGTTGTTGTGTGTGTGTGTGGTGTGTGTGTGTGTGTGTCTTTGTGTGTGGTGTGTGTTGTGTTTGTGTGTTTGTTGGTGTGTGTGTGTGTGTGTTGTGTGTGTGTGTGTGTGTTGTGTGTGTGTGTGTGTTGTGTGTGTGTGTGTGTGTGTGTGTGTGGTGTGTGTGTGTGTGTGTGTGTGTGTGTGTGGTGTGTGTGTGTGGTGTGTGTTGTGTGTGTGTGTGTGGTGTGTTGTGTGTGTGTGTGTGTGTGTGTGTTGTGTGGTGTGGTGTGTGTGTGTGTGGTGTGTGTGGGTGTGTGTGTGTGGTGTGTGTGTGGTGTGTGTGTGTGTGTGTGTGTGTGTGTGTGTGGTGTGTTTTTGGTGTGTGTGTGTGTTGTGTGTGTGTGTGTGTGTGTGTGGTGGTGTGTGTGTGTGGGTGTTGTGTGTTGTGTGTGTTGTGTTGTGTGGTGTGGTGTGTGTGTGTGGTGTGTGTGTGTGTGTGTGTGTGTGTGTGTGTGTGTGTGTGTGTGTGTGTGTGTGTGTGTGTGTGTGTGTGTGGTGTGTGTGTTGTGTGTGTGTGTGTGTGGTGTTGTGGTGTGTGTGTGGGGGGGTGTGGTGTGTGTGTGTGTGTGTGTGTGGTGTGTGGTGTGTGTGTGTGTGTGTGTGTGTGTGTGTGTGTGTGTGTGTGTGTGTGTGTGTGTGGTGTGTGTGTGTGTGTGTGTGTGTGTGTGTGTGTGTGTGTGTGTGTTGTGTTTTGTGTGTGTGTGTGTGTGTGTTGTGTGTGTGTGTGTGTGTGTGTGTGTGTGATAATAGTT
>JACEEZ010019153.1:92500-102500 GCA_016584305.1 Chionoecetes opilio
AGAGGAAGAGGAAGAGGAGGAAGAGGAGGAGGAGGAGGAGGAGGAGGAGAAGGAGGAGGAGGAGGAGGAGGAGGAGGGAAAGAGAAAGAGACAATACGAAAGAAAAAAAAACAGAAAGATAAACGAACTTAAAGAATTAGAATGAAGAGGAAAGAAAACAGAATAATGTACGGAAACTAATATTACAGGGATGACGAGCAAGGAAAGAGAAGGCGACTTAGAGTTAAAAATCGCTTCAAATGACTCCAAAGTATATAAACAACATGACGTGAAGGGTGGGCGGCAAGTAGACCATCACCCACCACCACCAACCCACCACCCACCCACACCCACACCCACACCCACACACACACACACACACACATACACAGAAACACTCGAATTACTCTTACATACACTGGACAAAAATCATTATAACATTTAATACTTTCTTTACTTTACTTTGATGACTTAATACTTTCCCTATAAGTGACGCTTTCCCACGGGAGAGAGAGAGAGAAGTTGCGAAGACGAGGACTAAACAACATTTTCACAACAGACAGACAGATAGACACATACAAACAGATGGGTAATGAGGAAGATAAAACCACTACCTAAGGTCCTAAACCTCATATTGGCTCCAACTCCTGCGTTCAAGATAGACGAATGGCATCCAGGGAGCCGCTATACTGACGAGGGAGAAAGCGGGGGCGCATTATGCAAGGGTATAAGGCGACCCTGCATAATTACGTGGGAAAAGAGAAGGCTGGTAGTAATGAAGCGCGGGGGACCTTGCAATCTCCCATGAGAATATGCCACACACCAGGCTAAAGGCGGGGGAGGGGGGGGGGGGTAGAGAGGCTGAGGAGGCACCGTGCAGCATTATGAAGGGGAGATCATCGGCTGTGCGGCTCGGAGGAGGGAAAGAGAATGTGGTCGAGCTTGGGAAAGGGAGCAAGAAGAGGATGAGGAGAAGGAGGAAGAGAAGGAGGAGAAGGAAGAGAAGGAGGAGGAGGAAGATTCGTGCCTTAAGCATCGACGCAGAAATACAGCTCTGCGTTAGCCTTACCAGCAGTGTGTGTGTGTGTGTGTGTGTGTGTGTGTGTGTGTTGTGTGTGTGTGTGTGTGTGTGTGTGTGTGTGTGTGTGGTGTGTGTGTGGTGTGTGTGTGTGTGTGTGTGTGTGTGTGTGTGTGTGTGTGTGTTGTGTGTGTGTGTGTGTGTGTTGTGTGTGTGTGTGTGTGTGTGGTGTTGGGTGTGTGTGTGTGTGTGTGTGTGTGTGTGTGTGTGTGTGTGTGTGGGTGGTTGGTGTGTGTGTGTGTGTGTGTGTGTGTGTGTGTGTGTGTGTGTGTGGGTGTGTGTGTGTGTGTGTGTGGTGTGTGTGTTGGGGTGTGTGTGTGGGTGTGTGTGTGTGTGTGTGTGTGTGTGTGTGTGTTGTGTGTGTGTGTGTGTGTGGTGTGTGTGTGTGTGTGTGTGTGTGGTGTGTTTTGTGTGTGTGTGTGGTGTGGTGTGTGTGGTGTGTGTGTGTGTGTGGTGTGGTGTGTGTGTGTGTGGTGTGGGTGGTGTGTGTGTGTGTGTGTGTGGTGTGTGTGTGTGCGTGTGGTGTGGTGTGGTGGGGTGTTGTGTGTGTGGTGTGTGTGTGTGTGTTGTTGTGTGTGTGTGTGTGTGTGTTGTGTGTGTGTGTTGTGTGTGTGTGTGTGGTGTGTGTGTGTGTTGTGGTGTGTGGTTGTGTGTGTGTTGTAGTGTGTGTGTGTGTGTGTGTGTGTGTGTGTGTGCGTGCGTGCGTGCGTGGGCGTGCGTGCGTGGCGTGCGTGCGTGCGTGGCGTGCGTGCGTGCGTGCGGCGTGCGTGCGTGCGCGTGCGTGCGTGTGTGTGTGTGTGTGGTGGTGTGTGGTGCGTGGTGCGTGCGTGCGTTGCGTGGTGTGTGTGGTGTGTGGTGGGTGTGTGTGTGTGTGTGTGAAAGGAGAGAGAGAGAGAGAGAGAGAGGAGAGAGAGAGGAGAGAGAAGAGAGAGCATGAGAGAGAGAGAGAGAGAGAGAGAGAGAGCCAGAGAGAAGAAGAGAGATGAAGATGAGACGATGATAGGAGAGGAGAGAGAGAGAGAGAGAAAAAAAACTTAAAAGAAACTGAAAAATAAAGGGACGTATAGAAAGAACAGAAAAAACCAGATGCAGATAAATAGCAAGACAGACAGCCACAACACAGACAAATAGATCAACGAAAAGAGAAAACCTGCATTAAAAGAGTGTTGATTTCTCTTTAAAAACAGAGACTTAGAAGGAGGAGGAGGAAGGAGGCAGGAGGATGGGGAGGGGGGGCACCTGCATCCTTTTTTGGGGGGGAGGACGTTTAAGTAAAATTTCGCACAAAACCATATGAACTACGTTGCCGTGTGGCCTGAACATAATACGATGGAAGAGCGAGTGTTCCCGTAAAGCTACGTTCAGGTTTTCGAAATACTTCACCTGGAGGACGGGAGGGAAAGGCGCCTCACCACCTGGTTTTCTGAACAAATCGCTCGGGGGAAAGAATGCGTCATATGCCTCTGTCCCCCCACCCACCCCGCACCCCTCTCCCTCTCTTCCCATCCCCCTACCCACACCCCTCTCCCTCTCTTCCCACCCCCCTACCCACACCCCTCTCCCTCTCTTCCCACCCCCCTACCCACACCCCTCTCCCTCTCTTCCCACCCCCCTACCCACACCCCTCTCCCTCTCTTCCCATCCCCCTACCCACACCCCTCTCCCTCTCTTCTCAATCTTTTTACATTCCCTTCCCTGTAATGACAACACAAACTTGAATATCCAAGAGGAATGTTCTGTGCATACACATCTAGTAGGTGCCTATCCACCCCCCCCTTCCCCCCCTACCCCCCACACAGTAACCTATAACTGAAGGAATAGAGATTTGCCGCCGGAACGCAAATAACATAAGAGATAAGAGGTTGCTTGGAAAAGAGCATCTCGCGCCCCATCTTCTTTTTATACGAGAGACCATCCTATTCTCTCCCCTGTTCTTTTTCCACATATCACTTTTATTCTCCGTAAATTGAGCAGCGTTAGTGCATGCAAGACGGGTCGTTGCAGCGGCGGGAGCGAGGCGTCCGGGGCTGTTTAGACGTCTCGTTTCCCCACCCATATCCACCGACTAACACCTATCCCCGTTTCCCCACCACCAACACCCATCCCTGTTTCCCTACCACCAACACCCATCCCCGTTTCCCCACCCAAATCCCCACCACCAACACCCATCCCCGTTTCCCCACCACCAACACCCATCCCCGCTTCCCCACCACCAACACCCATCCCCACTTCCCCACCACCAACACCTATCCCCGTTTCTCCACCACCAACACCCATCCCTGTTTCCCCACCCACATTCCCACCACCAACACCTATCCCGTTTCCCCACCAACACCCATCCCCGTTTCCCCACCACCAACACCCATCCCCGTTTCCCCACCACCAACACCCATCCCCGTTTCCCCACCCACATCCTCACCACCAACACCCATCCCGTTTCCCCACCCACATCCTCACCACCAACACCCATCCCCGTTTCCCCACCACCAACACCCATCCCCAACCCCACAACCTCCCTCAATAACCCCACCTCTACACCCAATGCTATTCCCCCACATGTATTACCCCCACGTCAGCCCCTTCAATAACCCTTACACACCACAACATACGTATCCAACACCATCCCACATTCTCCATTATACGCCCCCTTCGGTTTAATTCCCATCCCATCTTAAACTATGCATCAACTAGGTCTCCAATGTAAAGTTAACCTCAGTACAACATCTTGGTTTGGTCATACACACAGGTGGCTTTACTGACGCGCACTTGGCCGACTCTGTACCTGCATTGTGTGGCGTATGTCTCGCTGTTTCTTCCTCGGTGTGGAGGTCCGGTGCGGGAACTGTAATGAACATAAGAAGAACATAAGAAGAACATAAGAACATAAGAACATAAGAAGAGCATAAGAACATAAGAACATAAGACCATAAGAAAAACATAACTGTAATGCAAGGGAGGGATGGGTAAGTATTGTGATGTGTTACTTGCCTGTGAGAAATAGATAGGTAGATAGATAGATAGTTAGTTATTTGCATGTGAGAGATAGATAGATAGATAGATAGATAAAGAGAGAGAGAGAGAGAGAGAGAGAGAGAGAGAGAGAGAGAGAGAGAGAGAGAGAGAGAGAGAGAGAGAGAGAGAGAGAGAGAGAGAGAGAGAGAGAGAGAGAGAGAGAGAGAGAGAGAGAGAGAGAGAGAGGCGGAGAGAAAAACAGGAACAGACACACACACGGACAGACTGACAGAAACTGACTGATAGACAGACACATTTACAAACAAACACACACACCACACATACAGACTGACCAACTGAAACAAACAAGTAAACAAACAAACAAGCAAACAATGAATGCATAAATGAAAAGACAAACAGGTAAAACAAAGTCACATGAATTACAAATGGCCAAATATTCTATGAACCAAAAAAAATAAAAAAAATCATACGTAGGAAAAAATGCATTACAATAGCGTTCTGATTCTTACAAACATGTCATTATCCTCCATTAAATGTGATATTAATTAACCCCTTCACGCCCAGATCTTTCCTTTGCTATAAAAAAATGTATGTTGTCGAGCCATAAAATTTCGAAAAGTAACTGAATATACCAAATTAGTTAGTGGACAAGGATACGAAATAGGTCATAGCTATTACATATTGTTTATAACTTTATATTAACTAAAAATCGTCTAATGGTAGCCAAATTACAATGCAAATTACGTTCTGGGTTTCAAGGGGTTAACTAGACCCTACATAATATTACCTAACAACAATAACAATAATAATGATGAAAACAATTATGATAATGATAACAAATAGATACTTAATTAAAAGATAGATAAGAATACGTAAAGAAATAGACAGATAGATAAATATATAAAAATAAGCAAACATCCCAGATCTCTGCACCAAAAAGCGTGCCAAACACCAATTTACGGACCCAACACTTCCCCTAGACCCCCTTTCCCCTCCCCCCTCCTCCCCCTTTCCCCTCACCCCTTCCTCCCCTCCTCACCCCAGCACCGCCTCGCAAAATACCGCTACACCCCTTCACCCCACCCCACCCCACACCCCTCAGTCCACCCAACACACCACCCCATCCCTACCTCAGCCTCGATATAATGTATTACTGGATTTATTTACAGAAAGAGAGGCCTCAACACCACCAACACCACTACTACTACTACCAGTGCCACTACCACCACCACTACATACCACCAACACAACTACTACCACCACCACCACTACCACCACCACCACCACCACCACTATATACCACCACCACCACTACTACCACCATCACTACAACCACGTTCATCCCTCAACCAAAACCAGATACAGGAAGACAAATTCTGGGCCCCATGTGTATCGCTACTGAAGAAGGAGGAGGACGAGGACGAGGACGAGAAGGAGGACGAGGACGAGGACGAGGAGGAGGAGGAGGTGGAGGTGTAGTTGACATAAGAAATTCGCATCTAGAGCGACAGAAGAGACCAATTGTCCTGATCTTCATTACTTTGTGAGACCAAGAGACCAACCATTAGACACCACCTCCTCGAAGGGTCTGGGGAGGACGAGAACCCTGCAGGAGGAAAGGAGGAGGAGGAGGGGGGGGATGAGGAGGAGGAGGGGGGGAGGAGGAGGAGGAGAAGGAAGAAATAACAAAGAACTTAGATCGAGAACCAAAAAGAGAAGTATAAGGATGAGAAGGACACGAAAACTTAGGCAGAAGAGAGTCCATGTAAGATGCTCGAAGGCCAGGGACGAGGAGGAACAGAGGAAGGAAGGAAGGAAGGAAGGAAGGAAGGAAGGAGAGGAGAAACATGATAACAGAAAGCTAGAGTAGAAAGATAACAGGAAACGTAGATAATCATAAAGGAAGGAATAGTAAGATGACCAGAAGGAGGAGAAGGAGGAGGAGGAGGAGGAGGAGGAGGAATGGAAATGAAGAGTAAGAGGAAAATCCTGAATCTGAGAATGAAAAAAAAGGAGGAAAAAAGAAAAATAGAGAGAGGGGGAAAGAGAGGAAAAGAGAGAGAGATAGAGAAGAGGGGGAAGAGAGAGGCGAGAGAGAGAGAGAGAGGGGAGAGAGAGAGAAGAGGAGAGAGAGGGGAGATGAGGAGGAGAGAGAGAGGGGAGAGAGAGAAAAGGAGGAGAGAGGGAAAGAGAGAGAGAGAGAGAGAGAGAGAGAGAGTAGGAGGAGAGAGAGGGGAGAGAGAGAGAGGAGATGAGAGAAGAAGAAAGAGAGAGAAGAGAGAGAGAGAGAGGGGTAAGGAGGAGAGTGAAATGATCCTGAATCAACAGAGAAGGAGGCAAAGGAAGGAAGGAGGTGGAGAAGGAAGAGAAACAGTAGCCTAGCAGCCTCCCAGCCATTGCCTCTAATTAAGCAGGTAGATAAACACTAACAACAATGATGTCCTTCCATTAGCCTCACGAGTGCCATTAGTATTGGATCCAAGGGGCCCAGGCGACTTAGTTTAAGCTCTGGCCAGGGATAGGAACCAATGCCGCACTCCAAGACAGGCGAGGCACCTACATTTCCATCACACCCACCGCTGTTTAGGTCTCTCTCTCTCTCTCTCTCTCTCTCTCTCTCTCTCTCTCTCTCTCTCTCTCTCTCTCTCTCTCTCTCTCTCTCTCTCTCTAACCACTGATTTAACTTTCTGATTTCTACACACCGTCACCACCACCAAGTCTCCTTTTCACTCAGTATCCACACAACTATCTCATCTACCTCCATCTTTCCCTTGCCTTCCCTTCCTTCCTGACCTTCCTACGGAGTGTTGCACGGAACAAACCCGACCTGGACTGGGCAATCGGGCTCTGCAATTTCCCCAAATCTAATGACGAAGCCCAAATTGGCGACGCTGGCTAATGTCCAGTCCTAGCGGGCCAGGCTTGGGAGGCAGGGAGGGAGGCAGCGTGGGAGACAGGGTGGGAGGTATGGTAGAGAAGGGAGGTATGGCAGGGAGGGAGGTGGTAGACAGGGTAGATTAGAGTAGACGCCCCTAGACGTCCCTCTTATTCCCTTTCCTTCCTTCCTCCCTCCCTTACTCTCTCTTCTCTTGCTCCCTCCCTCACTCCCTCCTCCCTTCCGCCCGTGTTTCCCTCCCTACCTCCTTCCTCGCTTCTCTACGCCTCCCTTCAAAACTGGACAGCCGTGTGAGCCTCTTCGTCTTCCTTCTCCTCCTCCTCCTGCTCTTCCTAATGTTCTAATCATCTATCTCTGCTTCTTTTTATCTCGTTCTTATTGACTCTCTCTCTCTCTCTCTCTCTCTCTCTCTCTCTCTCTCTCTCTCTCTCTCTCTCTCTCTCTCTCTCTCTCTCTCTCTCTCTCTCTCTCTCTCCGTCATAATCGATGCAGAATAGAAAGGCACCCCATGACCGCATTTCCCATTTTCTTTAGCGTTTTGTCGACTGTTTCCTCCTTTGCTCCACATTACTCGACACCCATCTCATTTTCGGCTTCCGTTTTCCTTCAAGCTGATTTCCTCTCTTTCTCTTCTCTCCTCTTCTTCTCTTCCTCCTCTGGTAACATCACTACTTCCCCACATACCTAACTTTCCCATCGCTGTCTCCCTTATTCCCACAACTTACGTCTCTCCTCTTGCAAGCTGAAAGTTAGCTAGAGTAGGAGAGGAGGAGGAGGAGGAGGAGGAGGAGGAGGAGGAGTTGGCGGGATAAGAGAAGAGTAAATCGATCTTCTATATAGGACTCAAGAACTGCATAATATCAAAGGGTGATATTATGGGACTACTACTACTACTACTACTACTACTACTACTACTACTATTACTGCTTACTACTACTACTACTACTACTACTACTACTACTACTACTACAATTACTACTACTTCTACTACTACTACTACTACTACTACTACCACTACTATTTCTAGTGCTATTGCTACTACTACTACTACTACTGCTACTACTACTATTACTGCTTTTATCACTATTTATTACTGCTACTACAACTTAAGATAACACTCCTAACACATTTACTGCTGTGAAGTATATACTCAACGAAGCAAAATAATAATGAAAAACGACATTCAATACCTTATATCAGTTATCGCTTACAAATCTATACCTTATCAGTTATCGCTTACAAATAGATAATAAGTTTAATAAATAATGCCAACTTTATCGTGGGATGAAATAAATACTAATGGCTCATATTACATCATCAAGTAATGAAAACCACCAAAACAATGTGCATGGAAAATTTGATAACAATTTTGAAATATAAATCATTGACGAAGGTACAGAAAAATAGACATAGTATATTTTAATACACATATTTTAACTTACTTTGATCAACTTTACAATCTCTCTCTCTCTCTTTGGGTTTTGAGAGAGAGAGAGAGAGAGAAAGAGAGAGAGAGAGAGAGAGAGAGAGAGAGAGAGAGAGAGAGAGAGAGAGAGAGAGAGAGAGAGAGAGAGAGAGAGAGAGAGAGAGAGAGAGAGAGAAGAGAGATGTACATGTAATAATTAAGCAAAAATTTAATGTCCGAACAAAATAATATAAGTCAAGATATTCTCTATCCAAACACTCCCTCACTTCTTCCATCTTTCCCTCCCTCCCTCTTTCTTTCTTCCCTCCCTCCCCTTCCTCCCCTTCTTCCCTCCCTCCCCTCATTTCTTCCATCTTTCCCTCCCTCCCTCTTTCTTTCTTCCCTCCCTCCCTCCCTTCTCCCTTCCTTCCCTCCCTCTTTCTTTCTTTCTTTCTTTCCTTTCCTCCCTCCTACATAATCACAAGTCAACCTTAACTTCCCTGGAAAATTGATGACAACTTAACTCTTCATCACACGTCTTTACTCTATAACAAATTAACTCTTTAACAACTTAACTCATCATACAACTTAACATATCATAACTCATCACACAACTTTACTTTTTAACAACTTCATCACACGTTTCTTAGTAAGCTCAGAGACTGTTTGGACATTCACTATCAGTAATGTTATCCTCAGGGCTCACTATATGTAACCTTAGATAGGATGACACCAGATTACTACTGAGGTTATCCGATCATAAAAAGAGGAAAAAAAACGAATTCTCGATATTTACATGATAAAACCTAAATTACTATTGAGTATTGGAATTCTTATATCAAATTGCGATAGTTAATTGAGGTTTTTCTGTCCTATGTACGATTCTCTCTCTCTCTCTCTCTCTCTCTCTCTCTCTCTCTCTCTCTCTCTCTCTCTCTCTCCTCTCTCTCTCTCTCTCTCTTCCGTGTTTCAGAGGACATAAACAGAGATGGTTAAGGAACAGTAGCTTTCCAGAGCAGTGACTTGATAGAGCAAACCCGAGGCTTCAGAAACAAACCCAAAACAGACCCAGAAAAACAACCCCAGGGACCCCGCAACAAACTGGGGACACGGGGGGCGGGGAAAGGGGTAGGAGAGGGCGGGGCGGGGGGGGGGGGGCAAGCAGAGGGCGGTGGTTACATGCTTACCAAAAACGGGGCATACATCCATTTCCCTCCATTCGATAAAAAAATAAAAAGAGAAAAAAGTGGCTAAAAAAACACCTATCGAAAATATAAAATGGGATGTGAAAAAGAGCAAGAACAGTCGTGGCCCGGCCCGTAATATTACACGAATGACCTGAAAAGATTAAAGCGTGTGCAGATATAACGCAAGTAATTATGCGGAGTAGTGGAGGAGAGAGAGAGAGAGAGAGAGAGAAGAGAGAGGAGAGAGAGGAGAGAGAGAGGAGAGAGAAGAGAGATAGAGAGGAGAGAGAGAAGAGGAGAGGGGAGAGAGAGAGAGAGAGAGAGAGAGAGAGAAAAGAGAGAGAAAAGAGGAAAGAGAGCGAGAGAGAAGAGAGAGGAGAGAGGAGAGAGAGAGAGAGAGAAGAGAGAGAGAGAGAGAAGAGTGTTTGTAGAGAGAAGAGAGAGAGAGAGAGAGAAGAGAGAGGAAGAGAGAGAGAGAGAAA
>JACEEZ010019153.1:110000-117500 GCA_016584305.1 Chionoecetes opilio
GAGAGAGAGAGAGAGAGAGAGAGAGAGAGAGAGAGAGAGAGAGAGAGAGAGAGAGAGAGAGAGAGAGAGAGAGAGAGAGAGAGAGAGAGAGAGAGAGAGAGAAGAGAGAAAAAAAAAAAAAAAAAAAAAAAGGTAAAAAATATCAATACAAAATATTAATAAGTTTTGAGCTGCGCAGGTAACGAACTTGAGACCGCATAGCCAGTCATCCTCAGCCCCCCCCCCCCTCCCACCCCTCCCCCGCCCTCCCTACAAGCATCGCGTATGGGGCGCCGCTCCCCCCTCATCGGTGCCATCCTGCAATTTAGTCGTGATGAACTGCATAAATCGTAGGTTAGTCCCCCCTCTTGTTGTACCCCGCCGGTCATTAGGGGCGGTCATTATAGCGAAGTGGTCATTATATACGTGTCCGGCCGTTCCAGGAGCATTGTTTATCTCCCGAGCCGTGGCTGAGGGAGACAGGAATAGTACATGTCGCCTTCCGCATGACGGCGAAAAACAGAGTAAGACTTCAACGAGAAACAAGACTTAAGAAGCATCAACACTTAACCCCTTCACGCCCAGTTCTTTCATTTGCTATATAAAATCGTCTGTTGTTAGCCATAAGATTACGAAAAGTAACATAAAATACCAGATAAGCTAGTAGACAAGGATACTAAACAGGTCATATCTATAAAATATTACTTATATTCATTAAAATCGTGTAATGACAGCCAAATTACAACGGGAATTACGTTATTGGCCTCGAGGGGAACAACGTAGCGACGAGATGCAACTCCAAGAGGGACGTGGGACTCCTGCCTTGACCTTGAAAACGCCTGTGTATTAAATAAGGAGTGATTTTTGCCCTTAGTATTTTTTCTCTCTCTCTCAGATGTGAAGTAAAGGTACGAGTACTGATAGAAGTGAGGGTGATAGTCAGCGTTCACTACGTAACTATAGTCTTCTTTTTTTACGAGGCAAAAAATCTTGACCCCTTGCTGCTTACTGACTGATATTTGATGCCAGAAGAAGGGAATACTACGCTTCTTCTTAATTTCAACTGTATTTTATCATAGTTAACCATAGTATCAGGTAAACATAGGCATCATTTTAAGCATGAGACCTTAAGATAGAATGGAATTTTTGCCTCGTTAAAAAAAATAGACTATAGCCTGCAATTGTGAGTATTTATGTATAAAACCATTATACCTTGAGGTTCTTTTTCGTCAAGGATTATTCCAGTGAGTCTAGAATTACAGTGTTCAGGGTTTAAGGTTAAGGAAAGGAAGTTTTGATCAACAAGCTACACGATATTTGTTAAGGTGTGGCTATCCCAAAATCCAAGGCTAACATAGGTAATATTATTAACGCCCAGATCTTTCCTTTGCTATATAAAATCGTCTGTTGTTAGCCATAAAATTACGAAAAGTGACAACATACCAAAGTAGTTAGTGGACAAGGATATTAAACAGGTCATATCTATAAAACTGTGCTTATATTCACTAAAAATCGTCTAATGGTACCCAAATTACAATAGAAATTACGTTATGGGTGTGAAGGGGTTAATGCAAATATATGACGCAAAATAACATTTACAAGGGTACATAATTATTTGGTTATAGTTCCATGCTAACCATCAGAGCCCTTAAGTGAACCTCCAGAGCCTACCATCCGAGCCCTGGGTCACCACTGCCTACAGGCGCTATAGGCACAAATGTAATAAAAAAAAAAAATTAAAAAAAAAAAAAAAAAAAAAAAAATAAATGCTACTTTGGATTACTATACTATCCATCATTATCATCATCAATATCATCATTACTAGTTATCATCATAAATTGACGTCGACATATCCGTTAATACTTTGAACTTTGAACAGATACAAGTTACTTCAATCTCATGCATGCAAATGAATACTAGACGAATAATGAAATAATATAATAGTAAATATATTAAGGAGGCGTGCAGAGAAGTGATGGTACACCTGCCTGCATGTTGCATAAATCTCATGTAAAAGAATACTAGACGAAGAATTAACCCCTTCACGCCCAGATCTTTCCTTTGCTATATAAAACAATCTGTTGTTAGCCATAAAATCCCGAAAAGTAACTTAATATACCAAATTAACCAGTGGACAAGGATACTAAACAGGTCATATCTATTAAAATATTGCTTATATTCATTAAAATTGTCTTATGGTATCCAAATTAGAATGGAAATTACGTTGTGGGCCTCAAGGGGTTAAATAGAAAATATAGTAAATAAGTCAAGGCAGCATGCAGAGAAGCGATGGTAGACCGGCCGGCAAATGATTTAAATCTCACGTGAAAGAATACTAGACGAATTAATAAATATATAGTAAATATAGTTAAAAGTATAGTATAGTGTAGTTAAAAATAAGTAAAGGCAGCCTGCATGGAAGTGATGGTGTGCGTGCATGGCGTTGGCAGGCGTGTTGTTCCCTCGGCGGTGCGGTGCATTCCATAACGCTTGCCATGCATTAATTACTATTGCATCACATCCTCATTACGCCCCCCGCATTGCCCACACCTGTTCACCGCTAAGGGCTGTGTGTGTGTGTGTGTGTGTGTGTGTGTGTGTGTGTGTGTGTGTGTGTGTGTGTGTGTGTATGTGTGTGTGTGTGTGTGGTGTGTGTGTGTGTGTGCATGTAAGTATGTAGACATGATCAGCGTTTATGCACGCGTACGAGCGAAATGGAAGAATAATAATTAAACATAATGCAAAAAAACCCTGATATGAAAAGAAATGTGATGATTTTTTTTTTCTCAGAGGGGCGAGATTCACTTTAAAAAAAAATATATATATATATATGGATGGTTATTATTTAAGATTTCAAGTAATTAAGGAAATGGGAAGAAATCAGTGAGTGCGATTACAGTTCTTATGATAACACAAATGATATTCCAGAACCTAATTAACAACATAACAGAGACAAAACGGATATTAGACATCAGAGAAAAGAAAAATAAACATACATGTCACACAATCTATTAAGTATCTCTATCATCAATAATTCGTCATGATGAAATATATGAAAAAGTAAGAAAAAGTAATCCTACAATATGCATCTGTTCCTTCACTATTAATACCATAATAGTACCTGATACCACACTCGACCCTACCATTACTACCATACTAATACCACACTCAACCCTACCATTACTACCATACTAATACCACACCCAACCCTACCATTACTACCACACTCAACCCTACCATTACTACCACACTCAACCCTACCATTACTACCACACTAATACCACACTCAACCCTACCATTACTACCATAGATACCACACTCAACCCTACCATTACTACCATACTACTACCACACTGCTTACGGCCTAACACGGACGCTGTACCACGCATAACAAAGCACGGGTGGGGTAGCGCGCCGTCCCTCACGCACAGACTATGAAAAACACATCAACGTAATGAATAAAGGACTAAATAACACATGGCTATCTTCTTGTTTCGCGAAAGAAAGGAAGAAATCATGGCAATAGTCGCGAAAATCTTGCGTGTGTGTAAGGTTATTGATAGGAAATGAGTGTACGTGTAAGTATGTAAGTGAAAGCGATATTTGAGGAGAAAGGGAAGAGAGGAGGAGAGAATGAGAGAGAACTGATGGGAGGAGAGGTAGGAAGGGAGGAAGGGAGGGAGGGAGGGAGGGAAAGGCAGGAACAGGGAGGCGGCAGGAAGGGAGGAGGAGGGAAGGGAAGGAAGAGAAGGCCACCAAGTAAGTTTAAGAGACTAAAAAACTTTATGGCAACTCTGGGCAGCAAGTGAAATGTTTGGTAATTAGTTTCATTATGATCAAGGTACATTAGGCAACTTTAGGACTTGCAGGAGCAGCGGCAATTAAACTTTCTTCCGCTGCCCCATCATCGACCGCTGACTCCTCCTGCTGCTGCTGCCGCCCCTCCCTCCAGCTGCTTCCAGAAATTACGACTTACCTGATGATATAAGGTTAAAAAATAGGGTTGTTTACCGTAAGTTCAAGATAAGACTTTCCTTCACTCTTGACAATATATATTTATCTCTCGGTGACCTTGTTCTAACGTGACCCAGGACCTAATATCGGGCTTATATAAATATGAGTCATCCTTCACCATGTCAGAGCTCCCCCCCCCCCCGAGCGCGGCGTCCCAGGGGCAGGCCAGGGCAAGGCACAACACGGGACAGGAAACAGACGCGTCCTTCGAGAATTAAACAATTTTAATCCTTAACAAAAGATGCACAACCCTTTTTCCATCCATGCATGCAGTGGACCATTACTTTTTCACATGGACGGCTGTTTCTGCTGCATGGCATTAAGCACTGCGGCCGCTGGATTGCTTCCCCATGCACAGACTACACGGTCATCAGCGAGGCCAGAACAGCACACACACACTAAAGTACGGTGACACACAACGCAACAACACACACACACACGCACACTCACACACACGCACACGCACACACACACACACACACACACACACACACAGGCTGAATTTAAAGAAATATTCTGCTCTTCCCGCCTCCCCCTGTTTGATATTGCTAGAGCTCAACTCTGAACACGTGTGGCCGGAGCATTGAGGTAAAGCTGTGAATATTCATTTTATCAAAGCTGTTCTGATTTGTTTTCATTCTCTTGATGGTTATTATTATCATTATTAATATTATTGTCATTATTATTTTCATTATCATTACTAATTTTGCTACTATTTATATTTTTGTCGGTAATATTATTGACATCATCGTTTTCTGTATAGCAGTGCAAAGAAACACACACCTTATATTTTTGTTTTTGAAAACGAGGTACAGGACACCAAAATTGATAACTCTCTTTCTCTCTTTCCTCACTCGCATGCAGGAAAACTGTAAAGAAAATTTAGTCTTTCCCCCCCCTCCATTCGGCAATACGATCACCCTTCCAATGTGCATACCCGCGGCCCCTATACTCACTAATTTGCTGCACGCTTTTTACACGTCAGGCAACCACCACACTCACCACACCAACCCCACCTACCACCCACACCTAAAAACTCTTACCACGGCTATCCACCAACGCCACCGCGCCCGTTGCCCCGACTCCCCTCATCCCACGCCCTAACTCTTATGCTCTCACAACTCACGCCCTTCCTCCTTTTCTACACCGACAAACAACGCTCCCCTCCCCGAACAGCCATGTCATTACCGCCACTCATCACCACTATCACCCCTCACCACTGATGCTCACCATTTTCACTTTACTGCATACACCACCCACACTATCACCACCTCACCACCCCCACCCATCATTACTGCATACACCACCCACACTATCACCACCTCACCACCCCCACCCATCATTACTGCATACCCACACTATCACCACCTCACCACCCCCACCCATCATTACTGTATACACCACCCCCACCCATCATTACTATATACACCACCCACACCCATCATTACCGCATACACCACCCACACTATCACAACCTCACCACCCCCACCCATCATTACTGCATACACCACCCACACTATCACCACTCACCACCCCCACCCATCATTACTGCATACACCACCCACACTATCACCACCTCACCACCCCCACCCATCATTACTGCATACACCACCCACACTATCACCCTCTCCCCCCCCACCCGCACCGTAATTATGTCGTCCCTCAGACCTTGTGACCGTGAACTATTGAGACGTTGGTGTATGCATAAGGCCAACACGGGATATGGTAATTACCTTGGCTGCTGCCTTTCTCTAAATCAATCCTCCTTCGTGTAGGTAGTCATCCACCACCACCACCACCACCACCTGCATCACCGACAGCCTTCAACTTTGCTATTCCTTACCTTTAACACGTATAAACTATAGTGGTAGGGAGTAGTCACACAGGTAGCCTCGTTTGGCCTAGTATGGCTGTTGCTGTCTGTTCTTCCTCTGTATTCCTTTGTATTCACCTTCACCACTACAAAATATGACAGCATATAAGAGATAAATATATATATATATATATAATATATATATATATATATATATAGAGAGAGAGAGAGATGAGAGAGAGAGAGGAGAGAGTGAGAGGAGAGAGAGAGAGAGAGAGAGAGAGAGAGAGAGAGAGAGAGAGAGAGAGAGAGAGAGGAGAGAGAGAGAGAGAAGAGAGCGAGAGAGAGAGAGAGAGAGAGAGAGAGAGAGAGAGAGAGAGAGAGAGAGAGAGGAGAGAAGAGAGAGAGAGACGAGGATGAGAGAGAGAGAGAGAGAGAGAGAGAGAGAGAGAGAGAAAAAAAAAATCCCTCAATTATGCACAATCATTAACTGTTTGCATTTATCGGTTCTTTAATTGTTAATATCCAAATATTTAACACGCTTTATAATCACTCATCAAAATCATCCGTTATCAAGTCACCATATATCGCCACAAGGCACACACAAAAAATAGTATACTCCCCTTAACTAGTCATGAAATAATAAAATAGTAAATAAATAAATAAACACACACCCCATATATAGAGCGGCCTATGCACGCATCAGCCTACATATGTATGCATGTATGGCGGAGAGTTATGCGAGGAAACAGGGCGAGTGTAATGGTGGTGGTCGTGGGTGGGGATGGGATGGTGAGGGGGGTGGTGGTGGTGAGGGGGGGGGGGGGTGAGGGGGGGGGTTGTGGTGGTGATGGTGGTAGGGACAGGAACCTTCAACACTGCACACTGTATAGATACTACATACTGCATACTCAAGAGGCATGGAACCCGCGCCCTCGAGCACCCAAACCCAGGGCCGCAGGGTACGTATGTCTGGGCGCTCGTACCTCCGCCTCCTACGGTACGAACGGCGTCAGAAAAAAATATAAAAAACGGCGCATCAGTAGAAAAGGCGAGAGGGTTTGGGTGCGGTTTTTGGGTGCGATTTTTGGCCGCGCCGTCGCCGCCTCCGCAAGCAGACCCGACCGCTCTTCATGAACCCTGTATCGGGGTCGTCCTAGGCAATCGCGTGATCAATATAGACCATCTTTTTAGTGGTGGCTGAAGTAAGAGCTTATTTGTATGTGATGCGTAGAAATGCAGAGTGATTAGAGGCAATGCAAGGGTGGAGTGAAGAGGTGTGAAGGGAAACAGGAAGAGAGGGACGAAGAGAAGAGGAGGAATAGGAGGGGGGGGGGGTGGAAGGAAGGAAGGGAAGGAAGGAAGAAAGGAAGGAAGGAAGGAAGGAAGGAAGGAAGGAAGGAAGGAAGGAAGGAAGGAAGGGATGAAGGAGTGATGGAAGAAAGGAAGGAAGGAAGAAAGGAAGGAAGGAAGGGAGGGATGAAGGAGGGATGGAAGAAAGGAAGGAAGGAAGGGATGAAGGAGGGATGGAAGGAAGGAAGGAAGGAAGGAAGGAAGGGAGGGATGAAGGAGGGATGGAAGAAAGGAAGGAGGGATGGAAGGAAGGAAGGAAGGAAGGAAGGAAGGAAGGAAAGGAGGAAAGGAGGAAAAGAAGGAAGGAAGGCTCAAATAGGTATCCACAGTAATATAATGTC
>JACEEZ010019153.1:125000-130000 GCA_016584305.1 Chionoecetes opilio
AGTAGTAGTAGTAGTAGTAGTAGAGTAGTAGTAGTAGGAGTAGTAGTAGTAGTAGTAGTAGTAGTAGTAGTAGTAGTAGTAGTAGTAGTAGTAGTAGTAGTAGTAGTAGTAGTAGTAGTAGTAGTAGTAGGAAGCGGTGGTGGTGGTGGTGGAAAAGGAAGAAAAAAATAGGAGGATGAGGAAAGGACGGGAGGGAAAGGCGAGGAAAGTCTTGGGAGGGAGACGCTCGAAGAACAACAAACATCGATGTAAGTAGACGAGTAACCTACACAATTGTGTAAAAGGAAAAGAAAATACAGGAAACTGAACATACTTTGGAGACGAGCATAAGTAAGGAGAGAGAGAGAGAGAGAGAGAGAGAGAGAGAGAGAGAGAGAGAGAGAGAGAGAGAGAGAGAGAGGAGAGAGAGAGAGAGAGAGAGAAGAAGAGAGAGAGAGAGAGAGAGAGCGCAAGCAGCCACACCCCAAGGATCAATGCAGCCACTGTTTACGTAAGAAAGTATGTCTAAAGGAACGGCTTTTTTTTACCCACGCGCGCGCGAGAGAGAGAGAGAGAGAGAGAGAGAGAGAGAGAGAGAGAGAGAGAGAGAGAGAGAGAGAGAGAGAGAGTGTGTGTGTGCGTGTGTGTATTCCACGTAATGTGATATAAATACAATCATGTGTACATAAATCTGTGTGCGTGTCTTTAATCTGTTACATGTACGTATCATGTAATGTACATAAAATAACACCCTGTGATCTGTATACGCATATATATGTGTGTGAATGTGTACATGTGTGTGTATTTAAACCATGTAAGTAAAAGCGTCTTGTGGTGTGTGTGTGTGTGTGTGTGTGTGTGTGTGTGTGTGTGTGTGTGTGTGTGTGTGTGTGTGTGTGTGTGTGTGTGTGTGTGTGTGTGTGTGTGTGTGTGTGTGTGTACGTTTGTCTGTAATAGGGATGAGAAGGAAGAGGATGATAACTAGAGTACGAAGGAAGAATACAAAGGAATACAAAGAAAGAACAGACAGCAACAATCCTACGGGGCCAAACGAGGCTGTCTGTGTGACTACTTTCTACCACTACAGTTTTCATGTGTTAAAAGGTCAAATAATAGCAAAAAAGTAGAGTAGAAGAGAAAAGAGTAGTAGCTAGAGAGGAGAGGTGGATATGTAGGATTAATAAGTGGATTAATGGAAGGATTACCGCTATCCAGGTGTTAAGAGGGATAAGTAAGGGGAAAATTACCCTTAGAGGGGAAGGAGGGGACTGACGGTGGTGGTGGCGATATATGACCATGGGGGGAGGGGGGGAAGGGGGGAGAGAAGGGGAAAAGAAGGGGGGGAGGGGGAAGGAGGTTTGTTTAGCCTGTCTGTCTATGTTTGTGTGTTCTGTCTGTCTATATTTGTTTCTGTCTGTCTTTCTGTCTGTGTATGTTTGTGTGTTTCTGTCTGTGTATGTTTGTGTGTTTCTGTCTGTGTATGTTTGTGTGTTTCTGTCTATCTTTCTATCTATGTGTGTTTATGTCTGTCTTTCTGTATGTTTGTGTGTTTCTGTCTATGTGTATGTGTGGTTTTGTCTGTCTGTCTGTATGTTTATGTGTGCTTCTGTCTGTCTTTCTGTCTGTGTATGATTATGTGTTTATGTCTGTGTCTGTATGTTTGTGTATTTCTGTCTGTCTGTCTGTCTGTCTGTCCGTCTGTCTGTCTGTATGTTTACGTGTGTTTATGTCTGTCATTCTATGTTTATGTGTGTTTCTGTCTGCTGTCTGTCTGTCTGTCTGTCTGTATGTTTACGTGTGTTTCTGTCTGTCAGTCTATGTTTATGTGTGTTTCTGTCTGTCTGTCTGTCTGTATGTATGTTTATGTGTGTTTTTGTCTATCTGTCTGTATGTTTATGTGTGTTTTTGTCTGTCTGTCTGTCTGTATGTTTATGTGTGTTTCTGTCTGTCTGTATCCCTTTTTTCCCTTCTTCCCCTTCTACCTCCTCCTCCTCCTCCTCCTCCTCCTTCCTGCCGCGGCGGGAGGACCACGCCCCTGCCAGCCCCTCAGAGTTACACCGCCCGTCGCGCTTCATTAATGTACTACTGTGCGTGAATGTTCGGGGGAGGGGAAGGAGGAGGAGATGGACAGTAAATTGTAAAAAAAAAGGAAATGAGAGAGAGAGAGAGAGAGAGAGAGAGAGGAGAGAGAGAGAGGGAGAGAGAGAGAGAGAGAGAGAGAGAGGGAGAGGAGAGAGAGAGAGAGAGAAGAGAGGAGAGAGAGACGAGAGAGAGAGAGAGAGAGAGAGAGAGAGAGAGAGAGAGAGAGAGAAGAGAGAGAGAGAGAGAGAGAGAGAGAGAGAGAGAACAATAAAAGAGACGGGGACAAAAAAAAGTAAGGCTGTGATGAGGATGAGGGAGGGAGGGAGGTAGAGGCAGGTAGGGAGGGAGGGAGGTAGAGGCAGGTAGGTAGGGAGGGATAGAGAGGCAGGTAGGGGGGGAGGGAGGGAGGGTAAGGCACAGTGAGGCAGGAGCACCAGGAAGGGTGCAGGCAGGTAATATCCTAAGGTAATGAAAGCTAGACAGGTAAAGCACACACACACACACACACACACACACACACACACACACACACAAACACACACACACACCACACACACACACAACACACACACACACACACACACCACACACACACACACACACACACACACACACACACACACACACACCACACACACACACACACACACACACACACACACACACACACACACACACACACACACACACACACACACACACACACACACACACACACACACACACACACACACACACACACACACACACACACACACACACACACACACACACACACACACACACACACACACACACACACACACACACACACACACAACCACACACACACACACACACACACACCACACACACCACACACACACACACACACAACACACACACACACACACACACACACACACACACACACACACACACACACACACAACACACACACACACACACACACACACCACACACACACACACACACACACACACACACACACACACACACACACACCACACACACACACACACACACACACACACACACACACACACACACACACACACACACACACACACTTCTACATCCCTGCCTGCATTAGGGAATTAACAGATAGTCTCCCTAACTCTCTTAGTCTTGACCTCGTGTTCCAGTCACCAATAAAACTCTTTTTTACTTCTTTCTTTACGTTTTTTTCTTACTTGTTGAAGTGAAACGGTAACGATTTTTAGGACTTAAGGATGTAGAATTTGTCATATTTACGTTTTATTTATTTCTATTTATATATTTCGCGTAATATTTATTTCAATCCAAGGTACTATACCCCTTACTATATTTAAACAGCTATTATCTCACTAAAGTTATTTTGCTCGATTAAAGTGAATATGTCAAAGAAGCGAGCTATCTTGTGTACGCCGTAGCAACAGTAAAGCTAAAAAAAAAGGCTAAAATAATAAGGTAGGGCAACAGTAAAGCTAAAAAAGGGCAAAATAATAAGGTAGGGCAACTGTAAAGCTAAAAAAAGGGCAAAATGATAAGGTAGGGCAACTGTAAAGCTTAGAAAAAGGGTAAACACAATAATAAAGCTAAAAAAAAGGGCAAAATAATTAGGCAGGGCAACAGTAAAGCTAAAACAGGGGCAAAATAATACGGTTGGGCAACTGTACAAAGCTAAAAAAAAAAGGGCAAAATAATAAGGAATGCACAGGTAAAGTTTCACCTGATTATCACCTGGAACCCTCCTTGCCTCCCATTCACTATGACACTCTTGCCTATGACATGACACAATGACACACTTTTATTTCCTCCCTTTCACTATGACACTCTTGCCTATGACATGACACAATGGCACACTTTTATTTCCTCCCTTCCACTATGACACTCTTGCCTATGACATGACACAATGACACACTTTTATTTCCTTCCCTCCACTATGACACTCTTGCCTATGACATGACACTATGACCTATGACACACTTTTTTTTCCTCCCTTCCACTATGACACTCTTGCCTATGACATGACACTGTGACCTATGACACTGACTTTTTTTTCCTTAGCAGCAAATATTCGCGTCATATATAATTATGATCAAATTTGGCCATGGATAACGGCTATAGGGGACTATAGTCTATTTTTTTAACGAGGCAAAAAATCCTGACCCCTTGCTGCTTACTGACTGATATTTGATGCCAGCAGAAGGGAATACTACGCTTCTTTTAAATTTCAGCTGTATTTTATCATTTAACCATAGTATCAGGTAAAGATAGGCATAATTTTAAGCATGAGACCTTAAGATAACATGGAATTTTTGCCTTGTTAAAAAAAATAGACTATAAGTGGGTTTTTTCCCCTTTACATTACGAATTTTTAAGCCCATCTACTTCCTTCCCTCATATAATGCAAAAAAAAAAGACGGAGAGGAAATAAATATATAGAAAAAAAACATACACCTAAATTATCTCAAATCGAAAAAATTCAGACCATCGTTTCGTAATTATTCTTTCTTAATGTTTCTTTCCTCTTTATATGTACACGCTTTTTCTATGCTTTAGTTTTCTTCTAGCTAGTTTTTTTTTAGTTTTCTATTAGTTTTAGTTAGTTTAGTAGTTCTGTTCTATAGTTTAGGGTCATTCAAACAAGGAGTCACGCCACAAGGAACTCAGTGTATTCAGAGTGCAAGTAATGTACTATAGTCTATCCAATGTATCAAGTCACTTTACTCGCACTTTAATTTCTACCTATTACCATTATAATTTTATATATATACATTCCTACTCTCCCCCTATGGTGAGCGAACAATACCTCTCTCACAAGGGGGGGTGGAACAAAACTACCCGTCTACCAATTGAGAGGGTGGTTGGTTGATAATTTCCACAAGTGACTTGATAAAATGGAAAGACTATCGTGTAGCTTTGATTCCCTTCATTCACAGCAACACAGAGAAGAA
>JACEEZ010019153.1:132500-135000 GCA_016584305.1 Chionoecetes opilio
TCTCTCTCTCTCTCTCTCTCTCTCTCTCTCTCTCTCTGAGGCTTTGTTTTCCATGTCACAGCTTCTTTCGGTACAATCTTTCACCTGCTGGACAAGGCGTCGGGATGTGTCGAGGTGCCTCTTTTTCCCTTGTCCCGCTCACCAGGGTCGTCGCCAGCCTGTTGCCCCTCCCGTTAAGTCTCACCTTCCTTCCCGCCTCTCTATCCAGGCCCTGAAGGTCCCTTGAGGCTCAATGTCTATATTTTCAGTGATGTATTATTTACACGAGTAACAATATACCCACACAGCGAATATCTACACAAGAAATATCTACCAAAACACTGAATAATAAATAATTTTTGGCAAATAAAACTTATGATTTGTGAGTGGATAGGTAGAAAGCCTTAAGAGTATAACATAGTGATATTATGATTAAAATACCAACGATGTAATGTCAGCAATTTAGGACTGTGGAGAGAGGACGAGGGAAGGAGTGGAGTGAGTGGAGTGAGGGGAGTGAGGGGAGTGAGTGGAGTGAGTGGAGTGAGGGGAGTGAGTGGAGTGAGGGGAAGTGAGTGGAGGGAGAGAGGAGGTGAGGGGAGTGAGGGAGGGAGTGGAGGGAGGGAGAGGAGAATGTGAGTGGAGTGAGGGGAGGTGAGTGGGGGTGGAGTGAGTGGAGTGAGGGGAGTGAGGGGAGGGAGTGGAGGGAGGGGAGTGAGGGAGGGAGGGAGTGGAGGGAGGGGATAGAGTGAGTGGAGTGAGGGGAGTGAGTGAGTAGTGAGTGGAGGGAGGAGAGTGAGTGGAGTGAGGGGAGTGAGTGGGAGTGGATGGAGTGAGGGGAGTGAGTGGGAGTGGATGGAGTGAGGGGAGTGAGGGGAGGGAGTGGAGGGAGGGGAGTGAGGGGGGGGAGGGAGTGGAGGGGGAGGGGAGTGAGTGGAGTGAGGGGAGTGAGTAGAGTGAGGGGGGAGGGAGGAGAGTGAGTGGAGTGAGGGGAGTGAGGGGAGGGAGTGGAGGGAGGGGAGTGAGGGGAGGGAGGTGGAGGGGGGGGAGTGAGTGGAGTGAGGGGGAGTGAGTAGAGTGAGTGGAGGGAGGAGAGTGAGTGGAGTGAGGGGAGTGAGGGGGATGGGAGTGGAGGGAGTGGGAGTGAGGGGAAGTGAGTGGAGGGAGGGGAGTGAGTGGAGGGAGGAGAGTGAGTGGAGTGAGGGGAGTGGGGAGGAGGGAGGGGAGTGAGGGGAGTGAGGGGAGGGAGTGGAGGAGGGAGGGAGTGAGGGGAGGGAGTGGAGGGAGGGGAGTGAGGGAGGGAGGGGAGTGAGTGGAGGGAGGAGGGGAGTGAGTGGAGTGAGGGGAGGGAGGGAGTGAGGGAGTGAGGGGAGGGAGTGGAGGAGGAGAGTGAGTGATTTGAGGGGAGTGAGTGGAGTGAGGGGAGTGAATGAGGGAGGGAGTGAGGGTGAGGGTGAGGGGATGGTGAGTGGAGTGAGGGGAGTGAATTGAGGGAGTGGAGTGAGGGGAGTGAGGGAGTGAGGGGAGTGAGTGGAGTGAGGGTAGTGATTGAGGGGGGGAGGGGGAGTGAGGGGAGTGGAGGGTTAGTGAGTGGAGTGAGTGGAGTGAGGGTGAGTGGAGTGAGGGAGTGAGGGGAGTGAGTGGAGTGCGGGGAATGAGGGGAGTGAGTGGAGTGAGTGGAGTGCGGGGAGTGAGGGGAGTGGGTGGAGTGAGTGGAGTGAGGGGAGGGAGTAGAGGGAGAGGAGTGAGTGGAGTGAGTGGAGGAGTGGAGAGCGTGGCGGAGGCTCGAGAGGGTTTAAGTACTATCCGTGGAGGAGACAGATATTAAAAAAGATACACCAGGTCAAGAAAGACATAATCACCAAGTCGTCGTCAGGTCAACAGTGCTCCGTGGTTCACCAGGTCACGCGGTCCACTAGGCACCAGGTAACGCTAGGCAAGTTAGAGTAATTGAATACACACTTAGGTACCTACTTCCCCAGCCTTTATGATTCTATGGTAGTAAAGGTTATGGTTATGCGTGTTTTTCGTGTACTTAAGTATAGCTCTTAACCCCTTCACGCCCAGATCTTTCCCTTGCTATATAAAATTGTCTGTTGTTAGCCATGAAATTACGAAGAGTAACTGAATATACCAAATTAGTTAGTGGACAAGGATACTAAACATGTCATATCTATAAAACATTGCTTATATTCACTCAAAATCGTCTAATGGTACCCAAATTGCAATGAAAATTACGTTCTGGGTCTCAAGCGGTTAATAATACATATGAAAGAAAGGTAAAATTAACGAAATGACAAGGGTAGATGATACATGCCTAGACAGATAAAATACTGAAATATACCTAAAAAACTGAGTGACATAGATAAATAATGATGAATAGATATACAAATAGCCAAATCAGTCACTATAAATACATAGAAATTAATACAAAGATAGAGGAAGATAAAATCAAAGAGGAAGATAAAATAAAAGAGAAAGTAATGATGCAATAAAAATATAATAATAATAATAGATAAAA
>JACEEZ010019153.1:142500-147500 GCA_016584305.1 Chionoecetes opilio
AAATTTATCAGGACCAGGAGCTTTGTTTAATCATTCATGTTATTTTCGCGAGCAAATGTCTTCTGAAAGGTTAATGAGCTTAGGCAAGTAACCTTTGTTCTGTTTTTCGGGATGGGTTTGATTTTGCGTGTGTTCGGGGAGGAGGAGGAGGGGGAGGAGGGGAGGAGGAGGAGGAGGAGAGAGGAAGGAGGAGGGAGGAGGAGGAGGAGGAGGAAGGAGGAGGAGGAGGAGGAGGAGGAGGAGAGGAGGAATTGTCTTCTTTCTATACCATCAGTTACTCGTTCGCGACAGGTTAAGAAAATGCCCCCATCAAAAGATACTGTACAGTCTACCTCAAGCTTTCCTGATGAGAGAGAGAGAGAGAGAGAGAGAGAGAGAGAGAGAGAGAGAGAGAGAGAGGAGAGAGAGAGAGAGAGAGAGAGAGAGAGAGAGATAGAGAGAGGAGAGAGGGAGAGAGAGAGAGAGAGAGAGAGAGAGAGAGAGAGAGAGAGAGAGAGTGTGGTGTGTATGTGTGTGTGTGTGTGTGTGTTGCGGGTGTGTGTGGCGGTGTGTGTGTGTTTGTGTGTGTGTGTGTGTGGTGGTGTGTGTGTTGGGTGTGTGTGTGTGTGTTGTGTCCTATCTAATACCCTGTTCCTTCTTTCATGTTTGACAAATTACCGTACCCTTTCATGCCGCCTCCTCCCCCTCCTCCTCCTCCGCCTCCGCCTCGCTCCGCGCGCCTCCTCCTCCTCCTCCTCCTCCTCCTCCTCCGCCTCCGCCTCCGCCCTCCGCCCTCCGCCTCTCCTCCTCCTCCTCCTCCTACCGCCTCTCCTCCTCCGCCTCCTCCTCCTCCTACCTCACAATAAGTAATTCCTTGTTATGTAAGCGGCCCCTCCGGAAGCCTCCTGCCAGTGCTACTGACCCAGCTCACGCCCCCTCTGAGAGAGAGAGAGAGAGAAGAGAGAGAAGAGAGAGAGAGAGCAGAGAGAGAGATAAGAGAGAGAGAGAGAGAAGGAATTATGGCTTTATATATATGTTAGTTTGTATTGCTGTGTGTGTTTGTGAATGTTTGCGTGTGAACATATTGTGTCATTCTATACATTCGTGTGACTGTGTCTATGTGCCTTTTCGATGTTTAGTGTGATTGCACACACAAACACGTTCACCCCCATACTACAACTATTACTACTACTACTCTTTCTCTCTCTCTCTCTCTCTCTCTCTCATCACTCTCTCGCCTCTCTCTCTCTACTCTCCACCTGCTCATCTAGCTCCTCTCTCGTCTCTCTTCTCGTCTCTCCCTCTCTCTCTCTCTCTCTCTCTCGTGTGGCATCAAATCTATTATAGAAATATCAAAACACAAACCTTTTTTTTTTTTTTTTCTTTCTTGTCGCCACCCATTAGCATAAAAAATGAATAAGAAAAGGGGAAAAACCTAGACCTCCTCCTCTTCACTTTGCTCCTCCTCTCCACTCACTCCCTCCTGCCGTAGCCGCGTCAGGAGGCCACCCATCACTGCTAAGGGCGGGCAGGAGGACGGAGAATCACACCGCATAGTACGAAAATACGTTGTTCGATATTAGTACGAAAATATATGTCGAAATTTTGTACTGTATCGAACTTTTTAGACAGCCGTACAATCGCACCGTACTTTTTACCTAACATTTGCCGAACCGTACCGTGTTTTCCACCTAACATTAATCGAACCGTACCGTGTTTTCCACCTAGCATTTGCCGAACCGTACCGTGTTTTCCACCTAGCATTTGCCGAACCGTACCGTGTTTTCCACCTAGCATTTACCGAATCGTACCGTAATTTCGAACTAAACCGTATCTGCCTACATGCCCTGACTAAGATGGACTCTAAACAGCCACCCACCACTAGCACCCGGCTAACCAGACACCGCTCGTTCATCTCATTCCCGTTGGATCACCTCGATGGGGAAACAGTCGCGCTTGTGCAAAACTCATATCGAAAGCATAATTTTTTACATACATGGAAAAGTACTTGGTGATAAATTTCATAGATGTGATTTTTTGTAGGGTGCGAGAGAGAGAGAGAGAGAGAGAGAGAAGAGAGAGAGAGAGAGAGAGAGAGAGAGAGAGAGAGAGAGAGAGAGAGAGAGAGAGAGAGAGAGAGAGAGAGAGAGAGAGAGAGCTATGGGGGGTAGGGGTAAGGTAAATGTATATCTCTATTAGTCGCCTGGCTCACTGATGTCCACTGCAATATTTGAAATGCAGTAAATTGAAACAAAATTAGATCATTTGCGCGAGTTTGCTAAAGGAATAAATCTAAAAGGGAGAGCAGGCGTGATGCATAACCCTCCCCACTCCCAGACTCCCCCAAACTCCCCCTCCTCCACCCCACCACCCTCTCCCCAACCTTTATCCCTCCCAGACCCCCCCAACCTCCCCCCCTTTCCCCCCTCCACACCGGCATGGCTCCCATCAACATACATATACACCATGCAACATTATAATAACACAATAACGAATGCGCCCCGTAACACACACACACACACACACACACACACACACACACACACACACACACACACACACACACACACACACAGCTAAGTACGTACATTTAATTTGCCAATACAACGATGCATGATAATGAAAACAACAACAAAAATAATCGATTCTATTCTCATTTTGAAAAGTAATTACAAAAAAGTAACATAAAATGGAGTGGGTGAAGAGTAGAGGGGAAAAAGAGGGGAGGGGGGGAGTGTTGTGAGGGTGGAGGAGGAGGAGGAGGAGGAGGAAAGGATGAGGAGGAGGAGGGGAGGAGGAGGAGGAGGAGGAGGAGAAGGAGAGGAGGAGGAGAACAATTATTAGTCAAGGAGACTCGACACTACCTCCTCTCACAGGTGACTTATGACTCCTCCACACGCACCTCCCTTCCTGTCCCCTCTCCCCCCTTCCTGTCCCCTCTTCCCCTCCCATCTTTACCCTCTCCCCCTCCCCTCTTTTCTCTATTCCTGCCTTCTTACCCATCCCAGCCTTCCCTCCACGCCTCTAACCTCCTATCCTTTTCTATCTTTGTCTCTTCTTCGTCATGGTCATGCGAGAGAGAGAGAGAGAGAGAGAGAGAGAGAGAGAGAGAGAGAGAGAGAGAGAGAGAGAGAGAGAGAGAGAGAGAGAGAGAGAGAGAGAGAGAGAGAGAGAGAGAGAGAGAGAGAGAGAGAGAGAGAGAGAATAAAAAATGAGAGTCATCATCATCTTTATCACATCACTACTAGCATCACCATCACCACCATCACCACCACTAGCTACAATTGTTACACATATCTCGACAAAATAACTAAACTCGTACCTACAACCTTAACATAAAAATAAATAATAATAATAATAAATAACGAAATTATGTCCATTGTATCACATCAAAAAAATTTAAACAACATCTACAAACGTTAAGAGAAGAAACACAACAACAGCCACATCATTACACGTTACAGAAACTTGTCCTTATCACCGACAAATGATAAGAAAATATAAAGCAATCAATAGAATGAAATCTCAGGTAAATCAGAGGCATCAACGCTCGCCTTTAAAACCCCTCGAGTCCCAGAACGTAATTTTCATTGTAATTTGTGTACCATCAGACGATTTAATAAATATAAGCAATATTTTATAGATATGACCTGTTTAGTATCCTTGTCCACTAGCTAATTCGGTATGTTAAGTTCATTTTCGTAATTTAATGGCTCACAACAGACGATTTTTTATAAGAAAGGAAAGATCTGGGCGTGAAAGGGGTTAAACAAGAACACCACCTAAGACAACTGGTGTGGCTTCATCTTGTCATCGCCTATCGTGGGCTGGTTGATGAGAATATTTCCTGTTCCCTGGAGACATGTTTGAAACCTGTCTCGACCCACGCGCCGCCCATGATAAGACGTCAGAACACCACTTGAGATTATTCGTTGTTACACCTTTCGCTTGATTACCTCACACACACACACACACACACACACACACACACACACACACACATACACATACACATACACATACACACGCACACGCACACGCACACAACACACACACACACACGTAACCTGACGCTTGTATCTTTCCTCTTATAGTGGTAATTGACTTTTTTCTCAGTATGTGATCAGTATGAGTTTTTTTTTCTTTTCTTTTTTACGTATGAGATTATTTGCTGTTCATTTTTTCTTCTTCATGTTTGGTCATGTTTGAGGGTGGTGTGTGGTATGTGTGGTGTGTGGTAGGGTGGTGTGTGGTAGGGTGGTGTGTGGTATGTAGTAGTGTGGTGTGTGGTAGGGTGGTGTGTGGTATGTGGTAGTGTGGTGTGTGGTATGTGGTAGTGTGGTGTGTGGTATGTGGTAGTGTGGTGTGTGGTAGGGTGGTGTGTGGTATGTGGTAGTTAGGTGTGTGGTATTTGGTAGGGTGGTGTGTGGTAGTGTCGTATGTGGTAGGGTGGTGTGTGGTATGTGGTAGTGTGGTGTGTGGTATGTGGTAGGGTGGTGTGTGGTATGTGTGGTATGTGGTAGCGTGGTGTGTGGTATGTGGTAGTGTGGTGTGTGGTAGGGAGGTGTGTGGTATGTGGTAGTTAGGTGTGTGGTATTTGGTAGGGTGGTGTGTGGTAGTGTGGTATGTGGTAGGGTGGTGTGTGGTATGTGGTAGTGTGGTGTGTGGTATGTGGTAGGGTGGTGTGTGGTATGTGTGGTATGTGGTAGTGTGGTGTGTGGTATGTGGTAGTGTGGTGTGTGGTATGTGGTAGGGTGGTGTGTGGTATGTGGTAGGGTGGTGTGTGGTATGTGGCAGGGTGGTGTGTGGTATGTGGTATGTGGTAGTGTGGTATGTGGTAGTGTGGTTAGTCATGCTTGTTTCGCTTTTAAGTCTTCTTCTTTATCTTTTTCTATCTCTCTTATCGAGGTTTGTATCATCCACTTCTTGAATGTTTGCTTATTACCATTTTTGTTTTATCTAAGGTTGAATATTTAGAGTTCACTTTTTCTGTTACTACTTCCATCGTATTTTTTCTTGTT
>JACEEZ010019153.1:152500-155000 GCA_016584305.1 Chionoecetes opilio
CTCTCTCTCTCTCTCTTCCTCTCTCTCTCTCTCTCTCTCTTTTCCCCGTGACCTCTTCCTTCACCCCCCCCCTCCCCCCGCCCCCTCATACCCAAACCCTGTACAAATATTTGCCCGCCCGTCCTTCTTCGCTCATAAGATCAGAGTGCGGGAAATTACATGATGAAAGTGATACTGAACGTGATATTTTTAACGGGCCGCTGGACAAACACTCTTCGCCCCTTTCTTCCCTTCCTCCTTCCTCCTCTCAACACAACCTTCGTCCACGGCTTAAGACTCGGCTTTATTATGTCTTGTTGTCTTGTTGTCTTGTTTTTTTTTTGCCTGTATGCCTCCGGGTGATGATAAAATTCTTCTTATTATTATTATGTAGCCATGTCTTCCTTGTTATCTTCTTCAGGATATAACAATTTCAGGTCTTCTGCGGGACTCTCTTAAGGTTCCTGACGGGGGAATAAACTGGAGAGACACTTATTTCGCTTCCTTATGATGTTCTTTGAGGTGGGCGAAAGAAGAAATGACACGCACGTCCATCGACAATTCGACATCGACACCCACGTCAGATACTTTCCCTTCCCATTCTCCTCCTTTCCACTCTCTTCCTTCTCACCTCCTTTCATCTTTACCTCCCCTCTTTCTTTCCCCTTCCTTCTCTCCTCTTCCTTCCTTCCTTCTTCTCTACTTTCCCTTCCCATCATCCTCCTTTCCACTCTCTTCATTCTCACCTCCTTCCATCTATTTCTCTCCTTTTTTTTCCATCTTTAACTTCCCTCTTCCCTCTTCCCTCCTTTACCCCCGTTAGGACGAGACGCCACCTAATACCCTTCCTCCCACAGGTCCTGATGGCTCCGTGGCACTATTGGCGATACACTATCCAGGGGAAAAATAAAGCCGCAGGATACATCAGCCCTTGCCAGGTACGATAAACAAACCCGCCCTTTTATTTTCCCTAACATCTTCATCACCCCTTCAGAATACTTCGTGCGGTTTTTTTACTTTTCTGATTCCCTTCTCGCCAGACAGTGGAGGATTAAGTTTTGTAGTCGAGGATATATAAAACGAGGAGTCATTTCCCAGCCTCTGTTTATCTGAAGGTGACCTAGATACCGAAGGAGGCGCTGATGAGACTTATTGTTGTCCCTTTTTTCTTCGTTCAGGGTGAGGGCGTGGGTTGTGGAGGCCGCAGCGAGGAGGGAAGACAGTCATTAGGATAAGGGGGTGAGGAGCTGCCCATGTTTGCCTTGCAGTTTGGCGGGGAATTTGAAACCTTGATGGACAATAGCCGCACGAAGGGTGTTGGCTCTCCCTGACACGCTAGAACCTAACAGCCACGCCTCTCCCTCCCTCCCTCTCTCCCCCTTCCTTCTTCTCCACTCTCTTTATTCTCACCTCCTTTCATCTTTACTTCCCTCTTTCTCTCCCCTTCCTCCTCTCCTTTCCCTCCTTCCTTCTACTCCACTTTCCCTTCCCATCATCCTTCTTTCCACTCTTCTTCATTCACGCCTCTCCCTCCCTTCCCCTCTCCCCCTTCCTTCTTCTCCACTCTCTTTATTCTCACCTCCTTTCATCTTTACTTCCCCTCTTTTTTTCCCCTTCCTCTCTCCTCTCTCCCTCCCTCCCTTCTTCTCCACTCTCTCTTCCCATCAGCTTCATTCTAACCTCCTTTCATCTTTACCTCCCCTCTTTCTCTCCCCTTCCTTCTTCCTTCTCTCCCCCCTCTCCTCTCTCCCTTCCTCCACAAGCACCCACACCCACTATTTCTCCCCGCCTCTGAGTCACACGAGCGGGTTTATTGATTCACGCTCATACACACTCACCCAACCCAACCCAACCCAACCCAACCTAACCTAACCTACCCTAACCCAACCCAACCAACCAACCCAACCCAACCTAACCTAACCCAACCTAACCTAACCTAACCTAAGAGCCCTAAAAACACAGACTTCGAAGACCTTCCTGAAGACAACCACGGTGATACAACTCCTAAGATGTTACGAGGGGAAAACAATGTATCTCCACCCTACATGATTCTCTTAATAGTCACACCCACGACTGTTTGTTCTGTTAAAGGCGGTGAATAATTTTGTCCAGCGTGTAGGTAGAATAAAAAAAGATACTGATGATGATGATGATGTGAAAAATTATACTTATAACAGTGAAAATAGGAACAATAATGATAACAACAACACTAATTTTAAGAAAGATAGATAAGAACAACGATAACTTGAATATCTCGAAGTTTATAGTTTTACCCATCCTACCTTACACACTACAAAATTATCTACCATTACTACCATCAACCCAGTACACTTATTGGTGATACAGCGCGGCTATCTAATTATCTATCTAACTGTCTAACTATCTAAGCGGCTATCCACCTATCTATATAATTGTTTAACTATCTAAGCGGCTAGCTAACTATCTATCTAACTGTCTAACTATCTAAGCGACTATCTAACTATCTATCTAATTGTCTAACTATCTAAGCGGCTATCTAACT
>JACEEZ010019153.1:160000-165000 GCA_016584305.1 Chionoecetes opilio
GTGTCTTGCATATGAAGTTACTCTTTTGTTCAATAGGATATGAGAAATATGATCAAATAAAATGTCTCCCCCTCATTTAGTAAAAACAATATCATTTTCTTTGTATTTTGTATGTCATCTCAATCTATCTCCACATAACTAACCAAAGAATCTAATTTTTCTATACCTCCAATTATAACTTCATAATACGTCAATCCTCTCACTCTGTCGTGATTATAAAAAAAAAAAATACTTCATTCATTCTACTCACATTCCTACTTCTCAAGTTTCTCTCCTTTTCTCTATCTTTATTTCTATCTATCATATTTTTATCGTTTTTCCAAATTAATGTAACTGACTCCTTGACCTTCAATTATCAGTCTCAGATTCAATAACTCTTTTGTTCAAATCATTACAATTTTTCTCTATTTGTTATAAAACTCTCTCTCTCTCTCTTCTCTCTTCTCTCTCTCTTCTATCTCTCTCTGCTCTCTCTCTTCTCTCTCATCTCTCTTCTCTTCTTCTATCTTTTCTCTCTCTCTCTCTCTCTCTCTCTCTCTCTTCTCTCTCTCTCTCTCTCTTTAAAAAAAAAAAAACATACCTTCAGTCAATTCCACCTTCCTATTTTTTCTCATTTGATTCTTCTCCTTCCTCCCCACCTTTATATTTCTTATCTTCAAATCAATATTATTTATAGTTTTTGAGCCCTATGTAATGTAAACCAACATGTCTTTGAGTCTATTACAGTTCATTCAAGGACTTCAAATAAGTTTTTTTTAAGGAATGACAAGAAAAAGGTCGATTGGAGTGAAGAAAAAAAAATATGTAAGAAAATTGGAAAAAATATGGTTTAGATTTTGATTTCTAAAGGTTTCTTAGAATATATATTTTTACATGTCAATTAGATAATAAGTGTCTATGATTTGCTATAGACATTTAATATCAAGGTCTCTCTCTCTCTCTCTCTCTCTCTCTCTCTCTCTCTCTCTCTCTCTCTCTCTCTCTCTCTCTCTCTCTCTCTCTCTCTCTCTCTCTCTCTCTCTCTCTCTCTCATAAAATTGCATAGAAGTGAAAGGGGTAACGGGCGTGACATACTATGCTATCCCTCTCTGCTTGCTTTCTTTTACGTATTCCTGCACTCTTTCTTGCAGCTCAAGGTATACCAGCTCTCTCTCTCTCTCTCTCTCTCTCTCTCTCTCTCCTCTCTCTCTCTCTCTCTCCTCTCTCTCTCTCTCTCTCTCTCTCTCTCTCTCTCTCTCTCGCTCGCCTCGCTCTCTCTCTCTCTCTCTCTGTTCTCATTCTGTTGTGCATTACACTTCCACTATACTTCACACCCATCACATTATCACAACCTTCCATCCATCCCTACCCTTTACATCTCCCCCCCCCTTTAATAAAACCCACTACTATTCTTCCCTTTATTAATTTCCTTCCCTATAACGGCGGACCCTCGCTTCCCCTCCTTAGCCCCTTTAACTACACTCTAATATTGCTTTGTGTTATTATTGCTGTAAAGATGATAGAAGGGTTAGCTAAGACAATCTCATCCTAAGTTACGATGATGTAAAGTTTGAGTGGCAGTAACTCCTTTATTTCACCGGGTGTTTTGAAGTGTTGAGGCATCTTATTACTAATGACGTAAGGAGGAGTAATTGTCTGGAAACTGGACAGGGGTGTGAGGAGGAGGAGGAGGAGGAGGAGGAGGAGGAGGAGGAGGAGGAGGAGGAGGAGGAGGAGGAGTGGAGAGAGGAAGGAGGAGGAGGAGGTGGAGGAGGAGGAGGAGGAGGAGGAGGAGGAGGAGGAGGAGAGAGGAGGAGGAGGAGGAGGAGGGAGAAGAATAAAAAGAGAAAATTAGAGAAGAGGAGATGAGGAAGGGTGAGAGAGACGAGAGGAGAGCGAGAGCAGAGAGAGAGAGAGAGAGAGAGAGAGAGAGAGAGAGAGAGAGAGAGAGAGAGAGAGAGAGAGAGAGAGAGAGAGAGAGAGAGAAAAAAAATATATATAATAAGAGGAAGAAAATGAAAACAAACGCCACATATAGATATCATGAAAAACCGATTTACATAAATACATTATTGCAGGAACCCCCCCCACCACGCACCACGCACGCACACACACACACACACAAACACACAACACACACAAACACAACACAACAACACACACACACAACATACAGAAAAACAAAACACACACACACACATACACAACACACACCACCACACCCACACACACACACACACACACAAAAGACAGCACACACACCCAAACACACAAACAACACACCATCAACAACACCACAACAAACCAACACAATACACAACAAGAACACACACACTAGCACACACACACATCCACACACACCAGCAGAAAGACACCACAACACCACAGAGCACACAACACAGACACACCACACACACACACACCAAAACCCCACACCCACACAACGCCACACACAATAGACACACACACACAAACAACCCCGCACCCCAGACACACACCACATCACAAGAATCACACATCTATGAGCTTCAGCTATACACGCCAACGTATGAACAAAGAAAACGCAAAGGATAAAGAAAAATATAACAAGACGACACAAATTTTTGAACGTGACCTCCTTTTCTTGCCTTGTCTGTGGGGCCCCAAGAGGAGAGGAGGAGGAGGAGGAGGAGGAGGAGGAGGAGGAGGAAGGAGGAGGAGAAGGAGGAGGAGGAGGAGGAGGAGGAGGAGGAGGGGAGGAGGAGGAGGAGGAGGAGGAGGAGGAGGAGGAGGAGGACCCAAGCATCCTCGCAAAACTTGTCCCTTCGTCTCCCTTGTCGGATAAGTAGCCAATAGAATTATCTAGTTAAACCTCTTGTCTTGTCCCCAGGGATGCTTTCTTATAGGGTTCCAGGCTATGGAAAGAGGAATCCAATCCCCTTCAGTTTGCCATCTATGATCTTCAGCTCTATGGACGGGAGACCTTGAGGACGAGAGAACGCGGTCAGGCCTCAAGAGTCTTCAAAATCCCGCACGGCTCTGTAACAACGCCACGACAATAGACTTTATTCACCCTACCGGTAAGAGACATATTCCCCTTGGCGATTTATGGATGATACTCCGCGTTTTATTCCTTGTAAGATCATTTCAGTGCGTCTCGTGGAAGGGCGGCGTCCTCAGCGGTACTCACACGCGCCGTTTGAAGCTTGTGATTGAAGTCTCGGCCATAAAAGATTTCATGTATGCCGAGACATTTAGTTTTTATGTTGAGTTGCCGCTGTAGTGTCCTTGACGGCGCGGTCGGTGCAGGAGAAGGAGGAGGAGGAGGAGGAGGAGGAGGAGGAGGAGGAGGAGGAGGAGGAGGAGGAGGAGGAGAGGAGGAGGAGGAGGAGGAGGAGGTGGAGAGTGGAGGTGGAAGAGGAAGAGGAAGAGGGGGAGGAGGAGGAGGAGGAGGAGGAGGAGGAGGAGGAGGAAGGAGGAGGAGGAGGAGGAGGGGAGGAGGAAAACGAATACTACAAAAAAATGAATAATTTAATTGGGATAGAATAAGAAACTACGATTTTTTGGTTTTTCAGACAAATCAGATTTTTTTTTATAGATCTAATGACGAATGAATAGAAAGATGAAGCTAATGGTTTAAACTACACAAACTGAAGCAGTGATACCCTCCCCCCCCGCAACTTATGTCAAGCCGGTTCCTAGGACTGCATTGAGTCTCGCCAAACCTTGTCCTTGAGATGATACGGGACATCGAGAGACTTAGATAACAACCATTGGAATCCTATAGTCTATTTTTTTAACGAGGCGAAAATTCCATTCTATCTTAAATGTTATTCTATCATCATGCTTAAAATTATGCCTATGTTTACCTGACAATATGATTAACTATGATAAAATACAGCTGAAATTTAGAAGAACCGTAGTATTCCCTTCCCCTGGCATCAAATATCAGTCAGTAAGCAGCAAGGGCTCAGGATTTTTCACCTCGTAAAAAAAAACTGAGTAGAGTGAGTTCATGTGACATTTCAAGACCAGGTCGCCGCTATTCCGCACCGCCATAATATGCTACACAGTTCTTCACGGATAATAAAAAAAATACATACATACAGACATACAGTACAACTTTTTCCCCATGAGTTAGCACGTCAAAAAATTAGCAAGGACATTTTTATTCGCACTTTTATATATGGAAAAAAATATATATATTTATAATAAATAAAAACGATGGTGGAAAAAATACCGTACATGTATAATCTATTGCAACTAACTGGAATCATTTATTAATTCGTATGGTGACGCCGCGTACCCCCCTTCGCCCCCCCCCCCCCGAGCCTCAGCCAATCCCCCCCGTCCACCAGCCCCCGCCATCAGGTCACCGCTAGGGATGTGGTGCTCGTGACGCCGGCGAGGATGTGACACGATCTTGCGGGTGTGTCTGGCTGACTTAAGGAATGTGGCTGAGGATGTGACCGACCGTGTGTCATTTCTGATTGATACTGAAAAAAATTGCAAGAAAATTGGAAAAAAAAATATGGTTCACATTTTGATATCTAAAGGTTTCTTAGCATATACATTTTTACAAGTCAATTAGGTAGGTAATAAGTGTCTTTGATTTGCTATACACATTCACTATCAACACAGTTTTGAACTCTCTCTCTCTCTCTCTCTCTCTCTCTCTCTCTCTCTCTCTCTCTCTCTCTCTCTCTCTCTCTCTCTCTCTCTCTCTCTCTCTCTCTCTCTCTCTCTCTCTCTCTCTCTCTCTCTCTCTCTCTCTCTCTCTCTCTCTCTTTTAAATTGCCTTGCCTTTTAAGTGCAAGTTTTCCATAAAAATAATGTCTACGTAAAAAAAAATTATATTCCCATGTCTATGCGTTCAAATGGATTATAATTCTTTTCGAGAGAATTATGCTGAGCAGGAATTTAGCGGTGCACGGTACAACAATTACACATTACGATGAGTTACGTCACGCTGTACAAAATATTCACAAATGGAATAAGAAGATCAAGGGAACAAATATAATGTAAGAATCTACCCTGCTAAA
>JACEEZ010019153.1:170000-180000 GCA_016584305.1 Chionoecetes opilio
TATTTTCATCGAGGAAAAGACAACTATTTTATCCCAGCATTATTTTCTCAATAGTTTAAACAATCACGGACGTTTAGACTAATTGGTCGATAATTTTACTTGCGAGGCTCTTACTTCCCTTTTTGAATAGTCGGTGTAACATTAGCTAATTTCCACATACTAGGAAACAGTTTTTTCACTTAGCGATTTGATTGAAAATAATCTTTAATGGGAGCGAAGTTGAACTATGACATTCGCGAAGTAGTCGTGGCCGAGATTTCGTCCACCCCCACGGATTTTGCTGGTCAAAGTGTTCAGCACAAATACTTTTTTTTTGATATTTCGTCTACGTTATCTCTCCTATTACTGTATCTTTCCCTTTTCGAGTCCGCATACAATGTTACTGGTTCTGGTAATGGGAGTTTCCACAGGGGGGGGGGGGGGGGGGGGGGGTCTTCTTTCATCATAACCGCGTTAAAGTATTCCATTGGTAAACGAACGCATACCTCTTCATTATGCATTTACCAGATATTATTATTATCTTTCAGTGGTCCAATACTGTTTTTGACGTTTTTCTTACTTTCGAACTTATTGAAAGAACCTTTTCGGGTTTGATTTGGATTCCTTTTGGCAATTTTTCTTCATACTCGCGCTTTTTAGACTTAATTTAGGTCCTTTGCCAAGCGACGTTTGCGTCATTGTATTCTCCTCTCTAGACTCGCAGTCTGCTTTGCATCGTTTGTAACTTTATACGCTCGGCGCTTTCTGCCAATGATTTTGTTTGGATCTCATTATTCATCAACTGGGTCTGTTATGTTATTCAATACGTTTTCTTACCTGGGAACATGTTTAATCCACCCCGATCGGAGTTTCTTAGTGAATCCATTACACATGTTTTCGGCGTTATTTACCATTTTAGTAAGGTCAATTTCCATTTAACTTGCGCTTAGTACCCTGCTCTCTTCGTGAAATCTGCTTTATTATAATTTGGACTAATAAACCGATTTTCTGTGATGTTCTCCATTGCAATTTATGCCCGCAGCTGATTTAGGCCTGTGATCACTGTTTTTGCCAAATTTTCAACTATATCGCACTAATCAATCACTCAATGTCGGTAGTGAAAACTAAATACTATGATACTATTATCCCTTTGTAGGCTCACGGACCACCTGATTTAAATATACTTCGTTCACCCATATATCAAGGCAATCGCATTCCTTCTCCCTCTATCACAGAATTATTATTCCAGTTTTTAATTATGAGGTAGTTAAAAGCTCCACAAATAATTGTATCGTTTTTTATGTTCACAACTGACTTTATCTCGTCATACGGAGCAATCTACTTCCGCATTAGTTTGGGAGGACGAATATATTGTCCCATAGTGAGCAATTTACCGTTTAGCTTATCTTCTTGCGTAGACTGAGTCATAATGATCTTTGTTTTACTTTATCGATTTCGGATTGCTTTTGCAATTTTTTCTTTACTGTAAAGACTGACACCATCCCCCTGCTTTATGCGTGCGACAATTTAGGATGTCTTATAGCCTGGAATGGCTATTTCAGCTAATAAATGTTTATCTTTTGTGTTGACCCAACTCTCAGTGATACTGACGATTATCTGGCGTTTCGCAACAACGTATGCTAATAATTCGTTACCGCCTTTAAAATAATGCTTCTGGCTTTGTTGTAGAGTAATTTAAGTTCCTTGATAGTTTTGGTTACCTTGCGTGAGGGTTTACCGGCAGTGCGTCTACGGTCCCCGTGTTTCATGGCGCTTGATTAAGTTACTTTTGATTTATTTCTAGGAGGAGGAGGAGGAGAGGAGGATGAGAGGAGGGAGGAGGAGGAAGAGGAGGACGAGGAGGACGAGGAGGACGAGGAGGACGAGGAGGAAGGAGAGATGTAGAGAGGGAAGGCGCTCAGCTGTGGGTTAAATGATGCACTCCCTCAACTAAGATGAGATAGGTTGGTGATACGATAAGGAAATTGCTCCACATAAGGTTCCCGGTCGCAGCTGGTCTAAGGAACAACCACTACTACTACTACTACTACTACTACTACTACAACTACTGCTACTACTGCTACCATTACTACTACTACTACTACTACTACTACTACTACTACTACTACTACTGCCTTCCCCCTCTTAACTGATGGCGCCTTGAAATGGAATATAAATGTATCTTATCGCGTCTCCTCTTCCTCATCTTTCATATTTTTTTAGGCACTCAAAGACAATTCATACCACACAGACACACACACACACACACACACACACACACACACACACACTCACACACAGACACACACACACACACACACACACACACACACACACGTCTTGTTCCCAATGGGCTCCAATTAGGGCGTAGCATTTCTTCATGGCCTCTTCTACATACAGATGGAACCCAAATGCGTCAGTCCGCCAGTCTCAAGGCTTGCCAATTAACCCATCTTGGAAGCATAACCTGCAGCCGCGGAATCCTTCGCCGTAACATTCATAAGGCGCTGCTACCCCCCTCCCCAACCCCCCACTATCCTCCCCTTCCTCCTCCTGCTAGACCTCCCCCTCCTCCTCCTGCTAGACCTCCTCCTCCTCCTCCTAGACCTCTCATTCCTCCCCAAACTGCGTCTCGTGTCTCTTCCTCCTCCTCCTCCTCCTCCTCCTTTTACTAATCATTTTTTTACTGTCTCCCTTATACTTTAATTTTCTCTTTCTTAGGAATATTGTGAAGAGAGAGAGAGAGAGATAGAGAGAGAGAGAGAGAGAGAGAGAGGAGAGAGGAGAGGAGAGAGAGAGAGAGAGAGAGAGAGAGAGAGAGAGAGAGAGAGAAGAGAGAGAGAGAGAGAGAGAGGAGAGAAAGAGAGAGAGAGAGAGAGATTGATTGCATAATATTTTTGATTGATTGATAATTTTTATTGGCCTTAAATATTATACAAGTTATTATACATGTAGAAGAAAATGTCAAAGCCTTTGTCCATTGAGTTCTTAACTCTTTATGGACTTTATGCTAAAATAAGAGGTCCGCAGATGTAGCGTGTATGACGGCCCCTAATGCCTAATTTACATATGAAAAACTAATTAAATTAATAAATTACTATTCCTACTGAATATACTACTTATTTAATCAATTTAGAAATTAAATAATTTAATAAGTTATATTGAAGATAGACCCAAACAAGATTCATACCATAACAGTACTCATACATAATAGACTGATAACGATAGCAATGATCATTATCACATTAATTATAAAATCAAAATTAATATAATATAATTAATTTTAAGAGTTACTTTTCAACTTTTCTTTATTTGGAGTTTTAAATGGATTTAATTATTTATTCTTACAATCATCTGGAAGTTTTGTTCCACAGTTTAGTTCCCCCGAGTGAGAACACTTTGTTGAGCATGGGAAGTTCTACATAATGGAATTTGAGATTATGGTTCGTCTAGTTTGGTAATGCTATGCGTTGTGGTTCTGAAAACCACTGTCCATTTTTGTATGTATTCAAAGCCTTATAAACAAAAGTACTAGTCTGATAGGTCGTAATATCAATTAATTTTTGATAGAGAGAGAGAGAGAGAGAGAGAGAGGAGCAGAGAGAGAGAGAGAGAGAGAGAGAGAGAGAGCGAGAGAGAGAGAGAGAGAGAGAGAGAGAGAGAGAGAGAGAGAGAGAGAGAGAGAGAGTTGGTTTCTCTGTGCACCACTACATATATTTTTGCCAAAAATTAATCAAATTTTACCTTTAAAATGATCTAACTAAATAAACTAAACTAACTTATAACCTCTCTCTCTCCTCTCTCTCTCATCTCACCCTCCACGCAGTCCCTCTCTCTCTCTCTCTCTCTCTCTCATCATCTCATCTCTCGCTCTCTCTCTCTCTCACTCTCTCTCTCTTCCTCCTCTCTTCTCATCCTCCCGCCCCTCTCTCTCCCTTCTTCTCCTCCTCAACCTCCCCCCCATCCTCTCTCTCTCTCTCTCTCACATCTCCCTCGTCGCTCTTTCTCTCTCCTCTCTCTCTTCATCTCCCCTCACCAATCCCCTTCTCTCATCTCTCTCTCTTCCCTCCCACTATTCTCCTTCCCCCCTCTACCCTCATCCTCTCCACTCTCCCCGTCCTACCTTCTTCAGCTCCCCCGTCCCCACTCTCCCCTGCTCCTCTCCACCGCGCCTCTCTCCCTCTCTCTCCTCATCATCATCACTCCCTTCTGCTCACGCCCCCCCTCTCCCCCCCTCCTCTCTTCCCCTTCTCCCTCACCCCCCCCTCTCTCTCTCCTCTCTCCTCGAATCCTCTCTTCCCGTCTCTCTCCGCAATGTTAAGTCGATTGCACTGGCATTCGCCTCTTCTCGCTCACTCACACCACACACACAACACACACACACACACACACACACACAACACACACACACACACACACACACACACAACCACCCAAGTAAAATTTCTCAAACTCCTCCTCATCCCCTAAGCGTAAATGGTCATAAATAATTACCAAGGAATATAAACCGGCGTCACCCTCTCTCCTCTCCGAAGCCGCAGTAAAATATAACTCAGTTGTAACTCAGTAAACTCGTTGTAATGGGGGCTCGAACCCTGGGCTGCGCGAAGTAGGTACCCGGCGTGGTCATTCAGCCTCCTCCACTACCTAGTTTTAGAGGCAAGTTGGTATGATTCATGGAAAGTGGGATCTGAAATTTCATGTTTCTTCTCTCTCTCTCTCTCTCTCTCTCTACCTCTCTCTCTCTCTCTCTCTTTCGCGGCCCCAGCGAGTCGCTCCTCACTCTCCTCTCTCTCTCTCTCCTCACTCTCCCTCTCTCACCTCTCCCCCCCGTCCTCTCATCCCCTCATCCTCTCCATCTCGTCGTCGTCCCTCCTCCACCCCTTGTCCTCTCCTCACCCTTGTCTCTCTCATCCTCTCCGCCTCCCCCCCCTCCCTCAGAGCTCCACCGGCCTCTCTCATCCTGCTCTCCTCTCCAGAAGCGTGCTCGTCCACTCTCTCTCTACTCCTCTCTCTCTCTCCCTTCCTCCTTCGTCCCTTCTCCTTCCCTCTCTCTCTCCATTCTCGCTCTCCGCCATCCTCCCCTCTCTCCTCTCCTCTTCCTCCTCTCATTCTCTCCTCTCTCTCTCTCTCTCTTACTACTATAGTCGTCAGAAATATTTTGTTTTGTTTTCAAAATAATGTACTTCGTGTAGAAAGCAATCGTGTTTGTCTGTATGAATAAGAATTTTTCATTCATAATAACGATGAATTGACCTGTTAATTAATCTTCATCTGTCGAGGAATACAACGAAATGAAGATACTAGTGACACAATTTCCTGAAAGTGTTGTAAAACTATGAAAATGTGAAGTGTTTGTGTCGTCCTTACAAAATATATTAGATAGTAGATAGACTCTCGCTCTCTCCCTCTCCGTCATCGTCTCTCTCACTCGCCTTCACTCATCTCTCTGTCTCATCTCTCTCACTTTCGCTCTCTCTCACTCCAACTCGCAGCCCCCTCGTCTCATCTCATCTCCTCTCTTCGATCTCTCTCTTCTCTCGCGTCTCCTCTCGATCTCTCAATCTCGATCCCGTCTCTCTCTCTCTCTCCCCTCTCTGCTCCTCTCATCCTATCTCCATCCTCTCTCTCCTCATCTCACCTCCCCCCCCTCTCTCCCTCTCCTCATTCCCTCTCCTCTCCTCTCTCTCTCCTCCTCCCCTCCGCTCCCTCGGGTCTCTTCTCTCTCCCGTTCTCTCCCTCACAGTCAGGGGGTCGTCCCCTCCTCTCTCTCTCTCTTTCCTTCTCTCTCCTTCTTCTCCCCCCCTTTTTTTTTTATAAAAATTAAGAAAAGATAAATTTAAAAATAAAAAGGGAGACAGTAAAAAATTGAATAGTAAAAAAGGAGAAAAAGGGGTTACTAATTTTTTCAATACTTTTAAAATTTCCCCCCGTTCTTAAAAAATTAACACGTTAGCCTTTTAAATCTGGGGTTTAACTCTTCTCCTTAATTTTACCCCGGGTTCTCTCTCTCTCTCTCTCTCCTCTCCTTCTTCTCTCTCCTCTCTCTCTCCTCTCGCTTCTTCTCTCTCCTCTCTTCTCTCTCTCCTCTCACTAACTTTTATTCCCCTAAAAAGATAAAATAAAGTATAAGGGAGCAGAAAAAAAAAATAAATAATTAACAAAAATAGATTTTTTTTTAATCCCAGAAAATAAAAACTATCCCCAATTTTTTAAACCGGGTGCGAGTATTCACTTATTGACATCACGATCTATATTATGAAAGGAACCAAAGGGCGAAGAAAATATTAGCTTGATTTTTCACTAATTCATAAAAAAACAAAATTTAAACCCCCACACACCACACACACCAATCCAAAAACACACAAACACACACACAACCCACCCCCACACACACACACACACACACACACACACCCCACACACCAACCACCACACACACACACACACACACACACACCACCACACCCACCACAAACACACACCACACACACCACACAACAAACCCAACACACACACACACACCACACACCCACCACCACACAACCACACAAACCACCCCAAACACACACACACACCACACACACACAAACACACCAAAAACCACACACCACACAAAACACCCCACACACACACACACAAACCCACCCACCACAAAAACACACACAAAAACACCCAACACACCACACACACACACAAACACACACAACACACACCACACACCACACACCACCCCACACACACACCACCACAACAAAACACACACACACACACACACACACAACACACACACACACCCACCACAAAAACCACACCCCAACAACAACACAAAAAACCCACACCCCAAAACACACACACACACACACACACACACAGACACACACACACACACACACACATTTATCTCACGAGCCGCCCAAACCAATCATAAGCATTTACTGTCTCAAATGACCTCTGTTTCGGCGTCATTTCATCTCCTACTCCGGCACTTAAGGGGAGATGACAGCCGTGGTGAGGAGGAGGGGAGGAGGGCAGATAGAGGGGAATAGAGGGGAAGGCAAGGGTGTACGAAAGGAGGGAAGATGCGGGAGAGGGGAAAACAAATGTGAGGTGATAAAGAGGAAAGAAGGAAAGAGGAAGGAAGAAGGAAGAGGATAAGATAAGATAAGATTTTCATCCTATCTAGACACTTTGCAAGTACCAACTACAAGGTTATTGACTATACAAAGCGCCGCCACGTCAGCACGAACTAGGCGGACTCGAACCGCTGACCGAATGCTGGAAGGAAGAGGAAAGAAAGAAGAAGGAAGGAAGGAAGGAAGAGTGGAAAGATTGATATCCGAGAAACTGGGTGTTGAAAAATAATGCTATGATGGGAATTAGAAGAGAAAAATTATGCTGTGATGGGAATTAGAAGAGAAAAATTATGCTGTGATGGGAATTAGAAGAGTAAAATTATGTTGTGATGGGAATTAGAAGAGAAAAATTATGCTGTGATGGGAATTAGAAGAGAAATATAATGCTGTGATGGGAATTAGAAGAGAAATATTATGCTGTGATGGGAATTAGAAGAGGAAAATTATGCTGTGATGGGAATTAGAAGAGGAAAATTATGCTGTGATGGGAATTAGAAGAGGAAAATTATGCTGTGATGGGAATTAGAAGAGGAAAATTATGCTGTGATGGGAATTAGAAGGAGAAAAATTATGCTGTGATGGAATTAAGAGGAGAAAAATTATGCTGTGATGGGAATTAGGAGAAAAATTATGCTGTGATGGGAATTAGAAGAGAAAAATTATGCTGTGATGGGAATGAGAAGAGGAAAATTATGCTGTGATGGGAATTAGAAGAGAAATATTATGCTGTGATGGGAATTAGAAGAGGAAAATTATGCTGTGAGGGGAATGAGAAGAGGAAAATTATGCTGTGATGGGAATTAGAAGAGAAAAATGATGCTGTGATAGGAATTAGAAGAGAAAAATGATGCTGTGATGGGAATTAGAAGAGGAAAATTATGCTGTGATGGGAATTAGAAGAGAAAAATTATGCTGTGATGGGAATTAGAAGAGAAAAATTATGCTGTGATGGGAATTAGAAGAGGAAAATTATGCTGTGATGGGAATGAGAAGAGGAAAATTATGCTGTGATGGGAATTAGAAGAGAAAAATGATGCTGTGATGGGAATTAGAAGAGAAAAATGATGCTGTGATGGGAATTAGAAGAGAAAAATAATGCTGTGATGGGAATTAGAAGAGAAAAATGATGCTGTGATGGGAATTAGAAGAGGAAAATTATGCTGTGATGGGAATGAGAAGAGGAAATTATGCTGTGATGGAATTAGAAGAGAAAATTATGCTGTGATGGGAATTAGAAGAGAAAAATGATGCTGTGATGGGAATTAGAAGAGAAAAATAATGCTCTGATGGGAATTAGAAGAGAAAAATTATGCTGTGATGGGAATTAGAAGAGAAAAATTATGCTGTGATGGGAATTAGAAGAGAAAAATTATGCTGTGATGGGAATTAGAAGAGAAAAATCATGCTGTGATGGGAATTAGAAGAGAAAAATCATGCTGTGATGGGAATTAGAAGATAAATATTATGCTGTGATGGGAATTAGAAGATAAATATTATGCTGTGATGGGAATTAGAAGATAAATATTATGCTGTGATGGGAATTAGAAGATAAATATTATGCTGTGATGGGAATTAGAAGATAAATATTATGCTGTGATGGGAATTAGAAGATACATATTATGCTGTGATGGGAATTAGAGGAGAAAAATCATGCTGTGATGGGAATTAGAAAAGGAAACTATTGCTGGAAAGGGATCGATAAAATAATGATTAAGATACATCATGAAGTGAGTACATAGGGAAGAACTAAAAAAGATAAATCAACCCCAAAGATAACAAAATAACAAAAAAAGATAACAAAATAAAAAAAAAAATAGCAAAATAACTAAAAAGATAACAAAATAACAACAAAGATAACAAAATAAAAAAAAAAATAACAAAAGAACAAAAAAAAGATAACAATATAACAAAAAAAAAAAACAAAAAAAAAAAAAAAAAAAAAAAAAAAAAAAAAAAAAAAAAATAACAAAAAAGATAAAATAAAAAAATAAAAAAATAATAATAATAAAAAAAATAACAAAATAACAAAGAGATAACAAAATAACAAAAAAGAAAACAAAATAACAAAAAAGAAAAAAAAAAAAAAAAAAAAAAAAAAAAAAAAAGAGATAACAAAACTAATAACAAAAACTAACAAAGACAGTCCTTTTGTATCCTAGTGATGTATTAATACCGAAGATTTTGTTGTTCTTTTTCAGGTAAGAGTTTTTTTTTAAGAGATCTAAAATGACTTTCTAAATAGTAAAGTTCAGAGAAAATACTTGAGCTAACCGAAACTTGTTCTTTTGCTTAGTAGTACAGACAGTTTCCGGTTTTAGCAGGGAAAATGATGATCTAATTGTCTAAAGGAATACAAGATGAATGAGAAACAGACAAAGTAAAGGACGAGTAAAGGAGAGAGAGAGAGAGAGAGAGAGAGAGAGAGAGAGAGAGAGAGAGAGAGAGAGAGAGAGAGAGAGAGAGAGAGAGAGAGAGAGAGAGAGAGAGAGAGAGAGAGAGAGAGAGAGAGAGAGAGAGAGAGAGAGAGGAGAGAGAGAGAGAAGAGAGAGAGAGAGAGAGAGAGAGAGAGAGAGAGAGAGAGAGAGAGAGAGGAAGTAAAGGAGACTCCCGAAGCCGTCAAAAAAACTTCACAATGATAATTTAAAAAAAAATTCAAATTATCCTCAAAATATACAACAGCTTTTTTTTCATTTTCTGTAACCTCGATTTTGCAGATGGGGAAAGAAATGAAACACCTCTAATTTTGGCCCTAATGTAACGCCAGTCATAAAAGAACCCCCCTCCCCAAAAAAATAGCTAAGACACCCACTGTTTTTTATTTTTTTTAAGGTTATTTTTGGTTATTTGAGGTTTATTTTAAGTTATTTTAGGCTATTTTAGGTTTA
>JACEEZ010019153.1:182500-187500 GCA_016584305.1 Chionoecetes opilio
TAGTAGTAGTAGTAGTAGTAGTAGTAGTAGTAGTAGTAGTAGTAGTAGTAGTAGTAGTATTAATGACTTATTGACGTCAGCCTAATGAATTGCTGGTCAGAAATTTGGTTCGACAAAAAATATTAGAGAATTAGGTGGTGGCGACAAAAATGTTATTATAATTACTTTTAATATTATCATTGTTAGGAAAGCAATGTTGTTTATTTTCATTATACATTGTGTTATCTTTGTTAGTTTACTAATTATCATTTTCGTGAGCAAAACTATTATAACCAGCTTATATTGCTATCATTATTATCACTACATATCATTATTACCATTGTTAATATCAGTACCATTATTATTATTATTGTGAGAAACATATCATTTTACCGCAAAGTCCATGCAGGTAACCCAACCCTCGCAGCTCATAACAGCCTCACTATCTTAACAAAATAAAAAATAGAATAAATAAGTACCCACCACCACCACTCAAAAAAAAAATCTTAAATATAAAGAAATACCGGTAATAAAATTCATAACCACCACCAGCATGAAACTCCATTACATTAACCCCTTGAGGACCAGAACGTAATTTCCATTGTAATTTGGCTACCATTAGACGATTTTTAGTGACTATAAGCAATATTTAATAGATATGACCTGTTAAGTATCCTTGCCGACTAACTAATTTGGTATAGATAGTGATAGTGACTTTTCTTAATTTTATGGCTCGACAACATACATTTTTTTAATAGCAAAGGAAAGATCTGGGCGTGAAGGGGTTAATACTAAACCATTGGTCACTTCTTTTCCCTCCTTCCCTCCCCCTCCCTCCTTCCCTCCTTCCCTCCTTCTCTACCCGTCCCTTCCTACCTCCTTCCCTCCCCAAACCTCCCTCCTTCCCTCCCCCAAACTCCCTCCTTCCCTCCCCCTACCTCCCTCCTTCCCTCCCTCCGTCTCTCCAGGCAGTGACAGACATGAAGTGCAAGGGAGAAACCCACAAAGATGGATGGAATGAGCAACCGAACTTTACTTCTATTTTACCGAGCCATTTTCATCACCGTAAGCCATCAGGTCATCTCGTAACGCTTGCCACGAATTAGGTGAATGGACGTCGTTGGCGCAGCAAGGAATTTAGGACTACCGTGTCTCCTTTATGCGCTAGCGGGCGGTGAGCTTCGTGTCCTCAAGAATAAAAGAATGACAGTGGTGAGAAATACAGATGATGATGATGATGATGAGGAGGAGGAGGAGGAGGAGGAGGAGGAGGAGGAGGAGGAGGAGGAGGAGGAGGAGGAGGAGGAGGAGGAGGTTACTGTAGTGAACCATAAATTTGTGAAGTAAGGTCAGTGGGATTATTTCAAGCCTCTTTTACATATATTATTTTTTTACCATTTTACCATTTTGGATAATAATAACACCCCTAGTTCCCCCTATCTTATCTATAATTAACCCTACCTGTGAGGTGAATTCATGCGTCTTAAAATCCACCTATAAATTGATTGATTGATTTAATGCCAAAAAGGGGGAAATGTGCCAGACATCAGAGGTCATAATGGCACACATGTAAATTGAAAACACAGGTAATATCTAAGAAGTAATCAAAGTAATGTGGTTTTGTTGTTTCTGATTTGGAAATTTCACTGATTCATAGTTTACGATTATTGTGAAAGTAGGTTGTAATTGTATTAACCCCTTGAGATCCAGAACCTAATTTCCATTGTAATTTGACTACCATATTACGATTTTTAGTGACTATAAGCAATATTTTAATAGATATGACCTGTTTAGTATCCTTGTCCACTAGTTCATTTGGTATATTCAGTCACTTTTTGTAATTATATGGCTGACAACAGACGATTTTATATAGCAAAGGAAAGATCTGGGCGTGAAGGGGTTAATAATGGATCGAGTGTTGTGTGTAAGTCAGGGTCAGTCACGACTTTTCTACAGACAACGCCTCACAATGATTACTTTCTAACCATTTCATTATTCCTATTGCACTATGACTTTATTTTCATTTGTATTATTACTCTTTATCCTTTCATCCCTCTCTATGGCTATACTTCCTTGTCGACACAAAAGGAAACAAACAAGCAGGAACCTCCACACACACACACAGACACACACCACACACACACACACCATAACCACAACCTACACTGCACAACGCCACCTTTTTATTGAAGTCATAACCTATGTTTACAACTACTACTACCACTTGCTGTGTCGGCGGCAAAATGTTAGAAGTGTGTCTCAGAAGTAATGTCTCGGCTCTCTAAACTCAGTACCTTCCTGACGACGACTCTACACTTTATTGAGTAATGCGAGGCAAGTGGCAGCGAACTTTACAGTCCCCAAAGGTACGCCTCTCATCACCCATCATCTTGCACTCCCCTTACCTCCCCCCCTCCCCCCCTTCCCTAACCCCCTCCCCTCCCCCTTCTTCACACCTACGATGGCCCTTACGTATATTTTTGCCGTAAGTGATGTTTCCCTTTACGAGACACGAGGGAGTCAAGGAAGGAGTGTGCGACGCCTGTTAGCGGTGCGGAAGTACATACAGGACACACACACACACACACACACTGCGGACACGCCTATGTCAGGAGTCTTATAAAATCTGATGATGATGAGGAGGAGGTATAGGAGGAGGAGGAGGAGGAGGAGGAGGAGGAGGAGGAGGAGGAGGAGGATTACATAGGATTACATAGGAGTAACAGACACCAGGAGACCTATTGGTCCATAGCGAGGGTATCTGCTGAACTACATACTACTAACTATCAACTACTTGTAAGAAAACAGTTGGAAAATGATACCATGTCCCTAAAGAGGATAGGAACATGGAAATTTCATAGTGCAGAATGATAGGATATGAAAAATACTAACTACAACTACCACTACCACTACAACTAATCGATACGGGGGACTAGATACGAATTCGCACTATCAATACCCATTTACTTTACAGTGCGCGTCAAGTCTGTTTTTGAATGTAGTTATTGTGTTGGCTCCGACAACATTTGCTGGTAACTTGTTCCATCGATCAACGACTCTAACATTGAAATAATTTTTACGGAGGTCGGTGATGCAACGTTGACCGTTTAGTTTTAAACCATTATTTCTTGTTGTCACTTGAGTTGAAAGCTCGAATAGGTCCTCTTGATTAATGACATCAAAACCTTTTAGGATCTTAAAGGTTTCTATCAAGTCCCCACGGATTCTACGATCCTTTAAGGAAAACATATTAAGTTTCCGCAGTCTCTCTTCATAAGATGAATTTCGCAGAGATGGAATTTGTTTGGTTGCTCTTCTTTGCACTGATTCTAATTTGGCTTGATCTTTTACGAAACAGGGCGACCAGAATTGAACGGCATATTCCAAGTGCGGCCTAACCAAGGACGTGTATAATTGTGTCATTACTTTCGGAGTTTTATGTTCAAAGTTACGTTTAATAAAGCCCAACATCATATTTGCCTTTTTACTGGCAGCTAGGCAATGCGAATTGGTTTTCAGATCATTACTGATGATGACACCTAGATCCTTTTCCTGCTGTACTTCAGTTAACGATTGTAAAGTTACCATTCATACCTTCTGCTTCTCGTTGTCTGAGAAGTAAAGCACACCTAAAAAAAGTAAAGGCACTGAGATGGCACGTCTTGGGTAGAGTATTAGAGTAAAGGGAGAGAAAAAAAATTAAGAAAAAATATAAATAGGAATACATTTTCACATGGAACGAAAAAAAATTAATCTAACTCGTATAAGAGAAAAGGTAACAATGAGTGATAACAATATGTGTGTGAGAGAGAGAGAGAGAGCGAGAGCGAGAGCGAGAGCGAGAGCGAGAGCGAGAGAGAGAGAGAGAGAGAGAGAGAGGAGAGAGAGAGAGAGAGAGAGAGAGAGAGAGACACACACACACACACACAACACCCAATAACTCCTTACAACTTCCTTCTTCCTAAACCACAAGGACAGAAGGAAGGAAGGAATTAAGGAAGAGAGACTGTAGAGAAGCGGAGACGAGGGAAGAGGGGAGAAGAGGGGAGTCGATGAAGAGAAAGCAAGGGGACCACAAGAGAGGAAAGGGGAGACGGGTCATATATTAAGTAACCCACGCACTGTCTCTATCTTCTTGGACACACCCTTTATCCATAAGCCTCTATCTGTGATCCTATATACATGTCAAACCGCCCTTCTCCCTTCCTTCTCTTTTCACACAGGCGTAGGTAACCCATAGCACAATACAAAGACAACGCAAGAGAAAACAAGACAATCCGTGAAAAAGTCTGCTATGCTTCATTCAACGATGCATTTTCACAGATTCAAAGACCGACCAAAGGAGAAAGAAGAGGAGATATGTAAAAAAATATATAAAAGATCCCTTGAACCTACTTAAAAGAATAGTCTCATTGTGTGGATTCTGATTCTCTATTATAATAAGTGTGTAGTCGTCGGTCTATATAGATACCGAGGCCACCGCTGCCACCAATGTGCGCTGACCGGCTAGTAAAGACAAAATACCTCATTGTTTTCCCCCCATTCCCGGAGAAACCACTTTTATCTTCGTGTCCGGCCCGAGAATAGACTCCGGAAAAGTGTTGCAGTCTTGATGCATTGAAGGGGGAGAGAGGAAGGGTTCTGAAGGTTGAAAAAAGGATGTTCTCAGTCAATGGGGAAAGATTTTAAGAAAGGGAGGAGAGTGTGATTGAAAGGGAGATTTAAAGCAAGAGAAGAGCGTGGAGTAAATGGTGATTAAAAGGGAACATGTGAAGAAGGATGAAATAATGGATGAAAGGGAGATAAAAATACAGAGGCTCGTAAAAGAGGAGAGGTGAGAAGAGGGAGTGATAAAAGAGAGTAAGGAAAGGACGGAATAACACAGGCTATATAAACTTGTGTATAAGAGACTAACCCAAGACACTGTAAAGGATATGTATTCTTTCCTATTTTACGAATACGAAGGAAATATACAAACCGGAACCTCGTATGCATTTGACCCAACCTTCATAACCCAAAAA
>JACEEZ010019153.1:192500-202500 GCA_016584305.1 Chionoecetes opilio
CTCGCAGATACAAAGCATAAAACAACGCTGAAACAGAGTAGATTTTACAATCATGATATAAACTACTGTGTATCATCTTCAGTGGCACATAAAAATCAGTAGTAATGCTATAATTCGTAATATATGGGGCCTGGCGACACGATTGCAGGTGGCGACTTTACTGTTATCTACGGTAGGAGGCGACGGAGGTGGTGGGTGGTCAGTGCATGGGGTGGTGGGTGTGTAGACTAGGCAGAATCTGAGCCGCCCCCACCACACAGGGGACCTAACATGGACCATAAAGACTATCTAAGCGGAGGGGATCACTTGCCTAATGCCATTCTTGCTGCCGGATCGTGGAAAACCGGCGCTCCTCAGAGAATACTTCAAAAGCGGAGGGTCTTCAAAGAGCCCTCGCCAGGCATGACCCGCGCCGCCCTCCACAAAGAACCTGTCCCAGCCGTATGTGCGTTCGGGCCTCCCTGAACAATTGAATACGAGGCTATTTGTGAACTTCAAACCTCGACTGAAATCTCGCCTATTTTCTCGAGTCGCATCGCATTGTGGTGGCAGCATTGTGTCAGGCGGAAGGAGAGCACTTGCGACCCCAAACGCCTTTTCTAACCTGCCGTTGCGTTTTAAGTTAAGCGGAATATTGGTCAATTGCTGCAGCCCTGGACGACAAAGTGGGACAACGAAGATTTATAAGTAAAATGTAGACTAACAAGCACATGGAAAGATACGACAGAGGCACTTAAGACGTATTCCTGGACCTTAAACAACAAAAATAGGTCATAAGGCAATACACTATACTTTACCATAATAATAATAGTAGTTATAATACCATACCAAATAATACCATCATTTACCTAACACAGAGTTAAAGGGAACAAGTTATAGAACCCATAAGATCTTGCTTGATGAGTTAAATGTTAAAGGCGGCGGTGTGGATACAAGATAAAAAGGGCGTGAATAAGATAATGAAGCAAATAATACACTACTCTCTCTTACCTTACTTAGTCAACGAGGTAGGTGATAATCCTTCGTCAACACTCCATTCAGCCGGGAAGTAGGGAAGCTTCGAGACGTCACCCCCCGCCTCCCTCGCCACCCCCACTCACCCCCCACCCCCCACCCCCAAGGAGGCACGAGAGCGGCGTCCCCAGCCACCCCCGCCGCCCGCCTTACCAAACATCCACCTGTCTTTCAACTCTAAATTCAATGGTTTCCACAACTCCATACCTGTTCCAGTCACAGTCCACATGTAGGCCTGTTCTTCCTCCAACACTCTTCAATCACTGATACTTGAGGAAGACGTATTTAAGTGTTAAAAGACACTTGCTTGCGAGAACACTTTGCTCGCCGCACACAGTACTCAACCCGACACAATGAGGAAGAAAGACACATGTCTCGTCTCGACTTCCGTGCGGTTTCTTGATTTATTTGATGTGTAATGTCATATTTTTTGTTATCAAGGTGAAATGAAGTTGGATAATGCATCAAATATTGTTTATAAGGAGATGTGCAGTTTTTTATATTAATTTGTTAGGAAATATGGAAGGAATCAGGATTTCTTACAAGAACTGTACTTAAACCGAGATCGTCCGTCACTCAGCCACTGCCTGCCTGCCTGCCCACCCAGCCACGGCCTTCTATATACATATATAGAAGACCGTGACCCAGCGCGCCGACACTCTCCACTCATCAGTGTCATCATCAGTGTCATGACGCCATCTTGCCATCTCCAGTAATCCACCCAGGAGAGAGCATGTTCACCTCACGGAAGAATATTTTAATGTGTGTTCACTGTTCACCCTCCTTTACATTCTTATATAGACAACAATTGAATGATTAAAAGATACTCTTCTTCATGTTATATTTATGTAATTACCAGAAATACAGACGCTGTGAGGATAGAGAACAAGAATATATTGAATACTGAATAATACGTAAGATCGATATAATAATATGTCTCCTTATCATTTCATGTAAGAAGCAGATGAAACTTTCTCCGAGGAAGTCTATAACTAATAATAATGCCTTCACGAAGTAATAGTGCGTGTAAAGTGAGTTACATTGCTGAGAATACTTAAATATACTACATACTATTCAAGTGAAGTGTCATTTACTTATTCTATAAACAAATCAAGCTGTCATTTGCATTTTTCGTGAGAAAAAAAATTGTCATTTACACTTTTCAAAAACATTAAGCTATCGTTTGGTTTTTTTCGATATCTTTTTTAATATAACCAAGATATCAAGTATTTTAATAAGACGATGGTTTTTATAACTAAAGTGACAGTATCTCTAAAGTTAATATTGATCATGGGAGTAAATAAGGGTGAATTTACTTGACAAAGCTACTTTCTGCCTTAATACAGCCTACTACTGGTTACCGAGAGGACATGACTCTTCCAGTTCTAGGGTGTATCTTGAGCAGACCACGACGCCCCACGCGGCACAGGACGGCTGCAGGGTGCGTCCAGTGTTACCCTCCAGCAGCTTCCTCAAGGCCACGCCAGGACCTCTTCCAGTGCCCCTGAAATGATGAAAAGGAAATAAAAGTTACTTAGTTAGAGCCCTACATATAATAATTTCTACTTTTACACAATAACCACACACACACACACACACACACATACACACACACATTTCATTTTGCTCTCATGTTTTTGTATAATAGATAAAAACCACTTAGCCACAAATTAGCCACTTAGTTTGAGGCAGGTATAGTCCATTATATTCATTTCCTTCGAATATTTCGTTAATAGTTTATGCTGACGTGGGAATATGAAGCTCCTCAACGCGCCAACCTTTTGACTACCATGACATTTTGGCTCATGACTACCTACTTTTGACTACCATGAGCCGGGATTCAACACCACTCAATTTTCAGACACAACTTAGGCGACTACGCAGATACGAGAACGTCATTATTTTTCTTTCTTTTTTTACCCAGTAATAGATGTCTGGGAAAACAATTAACCCTTTTTTTTATGCAACGTCTATTCTTGCTTTGTCTCTCTCCGGCACCAACTCTTTATGTCACGCGGGTTATAGTGATTTGTTTGTCTAATCAAGTACTATCATTGATGCTACTTATACTTATTCAAGGAGTAAAGCAGCCCATATTGTAAATTTACCTTGACATTTACAGCTGATCTATAGAACATGCGAATAATGTGGAAATGGAGAAAAAGTTGCTGGTTATTGTCTTGGTCTGCTGATAGATTTGCAAGTCAGTTACTTTAGACCCCTAATCTAACAGCGTCTATAGGTATATATGGTTTGTGCCATTGCATTGTGTATACCATTGCATTAGGTATAATAGTCTTTTAATGACGGCATTGAGAAGAGGTCCACCCCCCTCCTCCCCGCCCCTCCCTCTCCACCCGTCAAGAGGCAAACACACAAGCATAATCCATAGTTTCATGACATCATCGCGCATCGGGCTGCATAACAGGCGCTACTTGCATAGTTTTCACCACGACATGCAAGATTCACGCACCGATCAATAACCATTCTATAGACCGAGCAGCATTCTCTTACGGCCTGTGTTCTGCTGATGAAGGACATAGACCCAGACATTGACAGTAAACAGGGATTGATAAGCCTCCGCCACGGCAATCATTGTATTACCGACACCCCGCCGCCTCACGAGCCTCCACGTTTTCCTTCACTGGCCGCTCCCATGTTGGTTTAAATGATGGATATTTTGCCGACCGGCCTCTATACTTCTCATCTCCTCCCGTTTGTGATCACGTCATTTCGGTGCAATGAGGCCCCGATCCTTAGGCAAGAGTGGAGGTTACGAGGCGATTATTCCCTCAGTAACGGAGCTGCGGATTGATTGGAGAGATAGGGAGGGGGAGGGGAGGGGGGGAGGGGTGCGGCAACTGAGGAGGTGAGGGTGTGGGCGGCATGGGTGAGGTGGGGGCGGCATGGGTGGGTTGGCGCGCGTCCACCACCACCTCCACCACCCCAGCGACCGCCTGACAAATGGGTGTGAGGAGGCTGGTAAACACGGCATATTTCTCACCACAAACTCAGATGTATCAGAATGCTTTTTTTGCCGTCACAATGGGAATATATTGCCTGCCTATGAGGTCAGTGAACGAGGGTACCTACGTCTACTAGTCTCTGTTGACCAGAAACACGTGTTTTTATTAGTTTTTACCAGGTAGTATTGTCACACCCAACTACCTGTCCAATGCGGCAAAAAAAAAAAAAAAAAAAAAAAATAGATATGTTTTCAAAATGCGATTGTGAAGGTTCCTCTCTCCTTTTCGTCATGTGTGTGTGGTGTGTGTGTGTGTGCGTGTGTGTGTGTGTGTGTGTATGTGTGCGTGTGTGTGTGTGTGTGTGTGTGTGTGTGTGTCCTACAAGGATAAATAGATGGTGTTTCTGCTATATGTGTGTTTAGTTTAGGCTAATATATTGCATTATCTTGAACATTAGTGCAAACACGAGCCTTGCTTTCGTGATTCTCCTCTGCGCCACAACAGGACGCCACAGACAACAAACTCTCAAGCCATAATGGTCTTTTGTTGAACATGATGAGGCGATAGTGGAGGGGCCTCACTCTGCATTATGTGTCCCAGAGTGAATCACAATATTTGGACATATTCTGAAGGTAAACAAGCGTCATAGGGAGCTACGGTGGCCATGGGAGATTCAACTTAAAACTATATATAAATCATGCACATATACGGTGTTTTATTCTATGATTCGTAAGTTACACGTATCTTAGAAGCCCCAGAATATCACTAATATTGATAAATAGATATAAACAGACGCAGTTCAATGGATAATAATATATAATCAGAGGTTTTCTTCCCACTAGATGCGCTACATAGTTGAGAGACGTGCTTTCCTGTGACGACTACTGCGGGCGTGAAGTGACGTGAAATGAGGGGTGTCGTTAAGGATACTTCTAAACTGGCTGGTTAGGTAATTAAGATGGAAATGGTAAAAGTGGTAATAATGATGATGATAGTTATGGCACTGCTTCTATTATTACAGCTACTACTACTACTACTATTACTATTACTACTACTACTATTACTACTACTACTACTACTACTACTATTACTATTACTACTACTACTACTACTATTACTACTACTACTACTATTACTACTACTACTATTACTACTACTACTACTGATACTTGGGCTATTTCTAACACATTACTATTTGTTAATCTCAAATAAGACAATATGATACTAAAACAAAGCTTCTGCCACCATCACCTATATAATAATAATAATAATAATAATAATAATAATAATAATATTATTATTATTATTATTATTAATAATAATAATAATAATAATAATAATAATCTTATTCTCACCCGAAGGCATACAAGCAAAAACAACAACATAATATATGGACGTGGGAATGAACTTAAGTACTAAAGCAAATAATATATGCAATCACACTCTACAATCTCTTATCAAACTGCACTTCATAGGCACACCATCAATGTCATGACAGTTATCACCACCTTCTACACCACTACTAACACCATCATCACCATCACCTACCATCATCACATCAGTATCAAGACAAGAACGTAGACACATCACCATCTTCACCATCATCACCATCACCTACCATCATCACATCAGCATTAAGACAAGAACGTGGACACATCACCATCTTCACCATCATCACCATCACCTACCATCATCACATCAGCATTAAGACAAGAACGTAGACACATCACCATCATCATCATCACCTACCATCATCACATCAGCATTAAGACAAAAACGTGGACACATCACCATCATCACCATCACCACCATCACCTACCATCATCACATCAGCATCAAGACAAGAACGTAGACACATCACCATCTTCACCATCATCACCATCACCTACCATCATCACATCAGCATCAAGACAAGAACGTAGACACATCACCATCTTCACCATCACCTACCATCATCACATCAGCATTAAGACAAGAACGTAGACACATCACCATCTTCACCATCATCACCATCACCTACCATCATCACATCAGCATCAAGACAAGAACGTAGACACATCACCATCTTCACCATCTTCACCATCATCTACCATCATCACATCAGCATCAAGACAAGAACGTAGACACATCACCATCTTCACCACCATCACCATCATCTACCATCATCACATCAGCATTAAGACAAAAACGTAGACACATCACCATCTTCACCATCATCACCATCCCCATCACCACCATCATGACCCCCCATACATATGAGACTGTTAGGTTGGGGAACATTCATCTTCTGCCTCGACTTGTGTGTGTGTGTGTCTGTGTGTGTGTGTGTGTGTGTGTGTGTGTGTGTGTGTGTGTGTGTGTGTCACGGAGGGCATGCCGAAGCCGGGAAGAGGTTAATTGCACGACCAAGGCCCTTCAGTCGACACTAGTGTATGTTATCTTGTTTCTTGGCGATAAACTGCAAAGGTTATAGCTTGGAGCGTAACTTTGGATTTCCTGCGATTTGCTCTTTGCTGTACAATATCTTACAATAATACAGCATTTTTTTTCTCTTTCTTTTTCTTTCTTTCTTTTTTTCTTTCTTTCTTGGTGAGTGAGTGAGGGTTAAGTCTCAGTTGTGTATTAGTCGTGGGGTAAATTCCTCGTATTATTTTTTATGTAGGCCTAGACAAAACCTTACCAATAACGCCCTTGTATTTTGTTAGGGTATGTATGCTATTACACGCACTTGTCTTTAACTACAATAAAACCACTCGTTGAAATGGCGTGCACCGTGGCCTTGTGAACCCCTTATATCAAAATCTTGGCCTGGAAATCGTCACTGTTAAAGGTCTCAGTTCGGTCCCTGGTGCGCCTGACCCTTCGTTAGCCAAAGTTAAAACCAAAGGTGTCGCCTGAATGTAGGATTTCCACAGCCTGCCGTGGTCTGTCTCTCCTCTCTACCTCACCACTGCGAGGCTTGCATGACTCAACCAGTCCTTCAGAGAACAAGCCCAAAAGAATACAGAGGGAGCTAGAAGAAAAAAAGAACAGTCAGAATAAAAGTGCATCTTTTTGGGGGGACGCCTGAGAAAAATGGTAAAGTTGAATCTCACATCGTCCCCGAATCGTCCTGAAAAGACGCACAATTTGATTCCCGAGAGCGAAGTGGCCGAAACAGTTCTTCAATCAAGGAGCAGCAGCGTCAATAATAGAGGATCTGCCTTGATTACTTCCATCAATATTCGAGTAGCGTGGCTGGACCCGCGGCCTCCTCCTCGGGGTCACGCCGCCAACACGACGCTTTATTCCAGAGTCTGACCAACAGCATCCCCACTACCGCACACCAGCACAGCATCCCCACCACCGCACACCACCACAGCATCACCACCGCCCACCACAGATCACCACCACCGCACACCACAGCATCACACCACCGCACACCACCACAGCATCACCACCACCGCACACCACACGCATCCCACCACCGCACACCACACAGCATCACCACCACCGCACACCACCACAGCATCACCACCACCGCACACCACCACAGCATCACCACCACCGCACACCAGCACAGCATCACCACCACCGCACACCACCACAGCATCACCACCACCGCACACCAGCACAGCATCCCCACCACCGCACACCAGCACAGCATCACCACCACCGCACACCACCACAGCATCCCCACCACCGCACACCAGCACAGCATCACCACCACCGCACACCACACAGCATCACCAGCACAGCATCACCCACCACAGCATCACCACCACCGCACACACACCACCCGCACACCAGCACAGCATCACCACCACCGCACACCACCACAGCATCACCACACCACCGCACACCACCACAGCATCCCCACCACCGCACACCAGCACAGCATCACCACCACCGCACACCACCACAGCATCACCAGCACAGCATCACCACAACAGCATCACCACCACCGCACACCACCACCGCACACCAGCACAGCATCACCACCACCGCACACCACCACAGCATCACCAGCACAGCATCACCACCACAGCATCACCACCACCGCACACCACCACAGCATCACCACCACCGCACACCACCACAGCATCACCAGCACAGCATCACCACCACCGCACACCAGCACAGCATCACCACCACCGCACACCACCACAGCATCACCACCACAGCATCACCACCACACCACCCCACCACCGCACACCACACAGCATCACCCACCGCACACCACACAGCATCACCACAGCACAGCAATCAGCACCACCACCGCACACCACCACAGCATCACCACCACCCACACCCACCACAGCATCACCACCACAGCACACCAGCAACACGCATCACCACACCGCCACACCACAACAGCATCACACCACCCACACCACAACAGCATCACACCGCACACCACCGCATCACCACCACGCACACCACCAGCACACACCACCACACCACGCATCACCACCACCGCACACCAACACGCATCACCCCACCACACACACACATACACCCAGCATCACCACCACCGCACACCACCACCCACCCCCACCCCGCCCCCCAAATTACCACCACAGCATCACCACCGCAGCATCACCACCACCGCACACCAGCAAAGGGAATGTTGCCCTCCTATTAAGTATTCAGGCATCTCTAGGAAGGTTAAATTACGTTTGAAATCAGAAAAAGCTAATCTTGTGAAATCTAGTTACTCTCATGCAACTGCCATAAAGAAAAGAATAAAATGGCCATAACAATTCTTTTTGGTTTTTAGATGATATTTCGAGGATAAGTGTCTGAAGTCATGTTAGTGTTTCTTGTACATAATAAGCCGACATCTTTAGCATAAGACAACGAATACTAATAAATACACATCATTTACCTCAACTACTGTGATGAATAAAATAAGAATAAACAGATTTACAGAAGACCAAATAGATTAAAAAAGCAATTTAACATTAATCTAATCTCATCTCATATTTGATAACTCCCTTTGTCGAGCTAAAATGCAACAGGGGAATTATAAGACAACCTCTCTTGATCTTCACCGGCAGAGCTCCGTCAGTCCATAATTCACCACAACGAAAGGTTACGCCTGGAAACTAATAAAAGTGATCTCTTAAAGGTGGTGGGTGGAACATCTTGATTGAGGCCGCGAGGATCACAGACTTTGTTCCAGTTCAGCACCTTCATCTTACCTCTCCTCCCACCCCCACCACCACCACTGCTACCACCCCCACCATTGCTACCACCCCAACCATTGCTACCACCACCTTTACCACCACCTTTACCACCACCACCCTCCGTCCTCCACAAAAAAAGAGAGAAAAAAAAAGGTAAAGAAAAAAAGACGTGAGAGAAAAAAAAGGGGAGAGAGAGAGAGAGAGAGAGAGAGAGAGAGAGAGAGAGAGAGAGAGAGAGAGAGAGAGAGAGAGAGAGAGAAGAGAGCACGCTGGAGCAGTACTGTGACCCCTTCTCTTACTCCTCCTCCTTATCCTCCTCCTCTCTCTCTCTCTCTCTCCTCTCTCTCTTCTCTCTCTCCTCTCTCCTCTCTACTCTCTCTCTCTCTCTCTCTCTCTCTCTCTCTCTCTCTCCTCGTTCCTTCATCTACCTTACGCAGCCGGCAAAGGAAGAACCTGAATAAAGAATGTCTCACTTCGGACACAAAGTAAAACTGTCGACTTTTTTTATGCTCCTGAGAGACAGCCTTGACTCATTCAGCGACTTAGAAAGGTCCTAACCTCTCCCTGCGTTACCCCAAGCATTTGTGAGTCAGCCGTGAGAGGGAGAGGAGTTGGTGTCTTAGAATTCAGTAACAGATCAGAGAATAAAGGAGGAAATAATGGAAGGACGGAGCAATGTTATGGATTAGATCGATGGCCAGGAAAGTGTAAGGAATGTGAATGTGTAGGGTTGGCAACTGCTGTGCTTCCGGGGGGAAAAAATATATTGAAGGGTTGCAAATGAAATCAAGGGAATGTACCAACAAATCTCTCTCTCTCTCTCTCCTCTCTCTCTCTCTCTCTCTCTCTCTC
>JACEEZ010019153.1:207500-210000 GCA_016584305.1 Chionoecetes opilio
ACAGATCGGCAGCCACGAGGACGCAAGACAGAGAAGATAACTCGATAGTCAAGTCTTAAGTAACGCTCTATGAGTATTTATAGTTCTAAAGGAAGACTACTTAGACCATTTACATAGCCGGTTATCACAGACCATTCAACACCTGCTGGCGGTCAAAAATCCATCTCTTCGAAAAACAAAGTCAACATGAAAAAGACAACAATCGAAGAAAAAATAAGATTGCAACAACAAAAATTGCGTCTGACTGACAAAAGTAAGCTACAAGTTTTCCTGACGAATTCGGAAGAGTGAGTTGAGGTGTCGACGGGTTCAATTCACAAGAGGGAAGGAGGAGCGTGTTGTGTGCTGGCAAGAGCTGTTTTTAAGGGCTGTATAACTGTTTTAAAGGCTGTATGACTGTTATTTAGGGCTGTATGACTGTTTTAGGGCTGTATGACTATTTTTAAGGGTTGTATGACTGTTATTTAGGGCTGTATGACTGTTTTAGAGCTGTATTACTGTTTTTAAGGGCTGTATGAGTGTTATTTACGGCTGTATGACTGTTTTAGGGCTGTATGACTGTTTTTAAGGGTTGTATGACTGTTATTTAGGGCTGTATGACTGTTTTAGGGCTGTATGACTATTTTTAAGGGCTGTATGACTGTTATTTAGGGCTGTATGACTGTTTTAGGGCTGTATGACTGTTTTTAAGGGTTGTATGACTGTTATTTAGGGCTGTATGACTGTTTTTAAGGGCTATATGACTGTTTTTAAGGGTTGTATGACTGTTATTTAGGGCTGTATGACTGTTTTTAAGGGTTGTATGACTATTTTTAAGGGCTGTATGACTGTTATTTAGGGCTGTATGACTGTTTAAGGGCTATATGCCTGTTTTTAAGGGTTGTATGACTGTTTTTAAGGGCTATATGACTGTTTTTAAGGGTTGTATGACTGTTATTTAGGGCTGTATGACTGTTTAAGGGCTGTATGACTGTTTTTAAGGGTTGTATGACTGTTTTTAAGGGCTGTATGATTGTTATCAAGGGCTGTATGACTGTTATCAAGGGCTGTATGACTGTTTTTAAGGGCTATCTGACTGTTTTTAAGGGCTGTATGACTGTTATTTAGGGTTGTAAGACTGTTTTTAAGGGTTGTATGCCTGTTTTTAAGGGCTATATGACTGTTATCAAGGGCTGTATGACTGTTTATAAGGGCTGTATGACTGTTATTTAGGGCTGTATGACTACTTTTGAGGGCTGTATGACTGTTATTTAGGGCTGTATGACTGTTTTTAAGGGCTGTATGACTGTTATTTAGGGCTGTATGACTGTTTAAGGGCTGTATGACTGTTTTTAAGGGCTATATGACTGTTATTAAAGGCTGTATGACTTATTTAGGGTTGTATGATTGTTTTTAAGGCCTTAACAAGACCAAGAGTGAGAATTCCCTAGACAATTCTCACTTCACATCAGACCAACCGGGTATGACAACACTAAAACTAGACTCTCTTTACCAATATAACTTCCCTGTATAAGCTGAAGAAGAAGATTTTAGATAGAAAAAGATAGAAGATAGAAACCTTTCCCTTAAGCTGTTCCCTTAACCCCTTGACGCCCAGATCTTTCCTTTGCTATATAAAATTGTCTGTTGTTAGCCATAAAATTACGAAAAGTGACTGAATATACCAAATTAGCTAGTGGACAAGGATAGTAAACAGGTCATATCTATAAAAAAAACATTGCTTATATTAGTTAAAATCGTCTAGTGGTACCCAATTTACAATGGAAATTACGTTCTGGATCTCAAGGGGTTAAGCGAAAATCACGGCGAGAAACAAAACTCTCCTTACGACATTGCATAAAAAAAAACATCGGTCACAGTGAAACTATAGTCACTGCGATGAAACTGAAAATTTGTATGTTACAGAAGAATAAAATAAAATAAATAAATAGAATGTTAAAATTATCTAGATATATATGTAGTATATTTATCTATCTGCTATAATAATCCATTCGTCTTTGGAAAAACATATATTAAAAGACAACACCAAGTAAATCAAAGTAATAATTTAAAAGAAAAAACTGTAATGCTATATCGATTTAAAAATGTACTGGTTTATCTTACTAACAACACTACTACTGTCACTACTACCACCACAATCACAAGCACCACTACTACTACAACAACTACTACTGCCACTACTACCACCACAATCACAAGCACCACTACTACTACAACAACTACTACTACAACTACTACTACCACTACTACCACCACAAGCACCACTACCACTACTACTACATACTACCCCTACTACTACTACTAATACTACTACCCCTACTACTACTGCCACTACTACCATCACAAACACCACTACTACTACCTTTACTACTACTATCCCTACTAGTATACTGCCACTACTACCACCACAAACACCACCACTACTACCTTTACTACTACTATCCCTACTAGTATACTGCCACTATACCACCACAAACACCACTACTACTACCTTTACTAC
>JACEEZ010019153.1:212500-227500 GCA_016584305.1 Chionoecetes opilio
ACCACCGTCACCTACGAGACATGACGTAATACCTGTCTCGTAAGTGAAGACGGTAATAGTCAGGCGAAGGCAAAAAAATAATTATAAGTTTATAAAGAAAAAAATCCCGTTGCACACCATTTTCCTTGTCTTATTACATATTGGATAAGAATCAAGCGATAATCACTATTCTTATCTCAATTTACCAATTGCTATCAATCTTTCACGGCCAACTTATCTGGAAAAAGGAATTGCTGGCGAGGACAAGGAGTCTTCTGAGCTGACAAGGTGTGTCATTAGCCCCCCACTTACCACTGATAGATGATGCATCTCCAGTCTGACCTTGCATACCAGAGCAACGCCGCGCTACTGTCTTCCGGGCCGGTGGAGAATTTACGAGCAGGAGAGGCGGCACGAGGGGGGGGGGGGGGGGGGGGGAGTGAGGGAGGAAGGTGTTGGGGAGGGGAGTGAGGGAGGAAGGTGTTGGCAGTGAAAAGTGAAATTAGAGAAGACATGAGGTGACACCGGCTGATTATTGAAGGTGTCCAAAACGAAGGATTTTAAGCCTTAGGAACTATGATCTTTACTGATCTATTGGGAACAGACAAATATGTATGCGAACATGGCATTGGGCAGTCCTTTCATCCTGTTTCAAGGAAGAGATATGAAAGTAGGAGTTTCTCTATGGACGGATGTATTGAAACTTACACACACACACACACACACGCACACACACACACACACACACACACACACACACACACACACACACACACACACACACACACACACACACACACACACACATATATACACACGCACATGCACTTGTGGGTTTTCATCTTGTGACTAGCATCCTTCTACCTACTGAATTAGACGAAAACTAAGTGAGGACAAAGACTTGAACTTTACTAACGTCTCGATAAACAAACTTTTCATCTACGTGTGCTCAGCCATTCGCATCCTCTTCCTTCTCTTACACCGTATATATTTCTTCCTAATTCTCGTATCTCTCCTCTCCATTTCATATTTCTCTCCTAAACTCTCTGTCCTTCTAATGCTAATCTTTTTAATGTTTTTATTCCTCGTTTCCGCTGTCGTCACCGCTGTAGCTATTCTCTTATTCTTCTTTCGCGACCTTCATGTCTAAGTGTCATGTCGTGTTCATTTCAGGTGCACGGTGACACCTGCTGCTACATTACACATTCATCCCGCCAGGGCTCGTCAGCGTGACACGTGGCATTAAGGTTTGGCATGCAGTACACAGCGGGACGCAGAAAACTTGGAATAATGCTGTGCTTGGGTGAAAAACAGCATTGTGAAGGAAGAAACAGCAGGAAGTGGAGGCAGAAAACAGCAGGAAGTGGAGGAAGAAAACAGCAGGAAGTGGAGGAAGAAAACAGCAGGAAGTGGAGGAAGAAGACAGCAGGAAGTGGAGGAAGAAGACAGCAGGACGTGGAGGAAGAAAACAGCAGGAAGTGGAGGAAGAAGACAGCAGGAAGTGGAGGAAGAAAACAGCAGGAAGTGGAGGAAGAAGACAGCAGGAAGTGGAGGAAGAAGACAGCAGGAAGTGGAGGAAGAAAACAGCAGGAAGTGGAGGAAGAAGACAGCAGGAAGTGGAGGAAGAAGACAGCAGGAAGTGGAGGAAGAAGACAGCAGGAAGTGGAGGAAGAAGACAGCAGGAAGTGGAGGAAGAAAACAGCAGGAAGTGGAGGAAGAAGACAGCAGGAAGTGGAGGAAGAAGACAGCAGGAAGTGGAGGAAGAAGACAGCAGGAAGTGGAGGAAGAAGACAGCAGGAAGTGGAGGAAGAAGAGTGAGGCTGTCGGAGTTAAGATCAGACCAAACCAAAAACCCAAACCCAAGCCAAAACAAACCAAACCAAACTTAACCTAACCTAACTTAAATACAAGATTTAGATGGACAAAGAAGGGAGGACTTTATCTTACAGAACCTTTACGGCAGACCACCTTGACGCCCTTGAGTAGAATGACCTTGAATGACCTTGAGTGGTCATTCCGGATCACATACTCCAGGGGCTTTTAGATCTCCATCAAGGCTGAATTAGAAAGTCCATTTTTCTTTATTTCATTCTACGTAGAGACTTTTATCATAATTTATTTTCTAGCAATTTTCTTTTTGAGCTGTTTAACCCCTTGAGACCCAGAACGTAATTTCCATTGTAATTTAGGTACCATTAGACGATTTTTTGTGAATATAAGCAATATTTTATAGATATGACCTGTTTAGTATCCTTGTCGACTAACTAATTTGATATATTTAGTTACTTTTCGTTATTTTATGACTAACAACAGACGATTTTTTATAGCAAAGGAAAGATGTGGGCGTGAAGGGGTTAACAAGCATGGACAATGACACCATGAGGCAAACACAGCAAAGCGCACAATCATCTCTCTTGACATATAGACGACGATCAAAAGATAGAATGCTTACCGTCAGCGCCACCTTCCCGGCCCACGGCATCTAAGCAGCGTCCATCTGTAAGGAATAAAGGTTCTGGGTGAACAACTGAATATGAACCCTCACATGCTGATCATCTTCAAAATAAAGTATCGTCTGAAAGCTCTCAACACACTAGTGAAGTAACTCATAGTGATAAAGGTTAATATACAGATGATGGTGACGATGAGTATCTTGATTATGGTCATCATTATTACTGACTTCACAGCGATGACCACTGATGACATGATGATAATGACGTGGACGTTATCTCACATAATGATAACGATGAGTACAGTTTCTTACAACATTTGCCTTCATAGTGACCATTGCTGAGGAAATAGACAGATGTAATGCATTCGCTATTACGTTGTGGGGGGAGGTCGCCTCATACGTAAGGAAGAGCAGGGAACAGGAAGCAGGACCTGTACACGTGAATCAAGCAATTCAATGTCAACATTCGAGGTATTTTTTGTGTCAGTCAAGATTGAGGGAGGCGCAGCTTCCTTGGCTTACTGGTCACGGTTGCTTGGTTCTCTTATTAGACTTGAATAAATGATTAAATTATATGTTTCAATATACTGATGGACAAGCGTGGCAAATAAACAACAAACACAGTACAAGAGCAGTACAGAACACAGACAAGTCCTTCAACCTCGCAGTGCTTCCCTGCCTCCCATGTCTCCCCGCCGCCCTTCTATTACCTGGCCTTTAGCCTCGCTCACCCCGGCGCATCAAATACATACAATAAATACATAATAAATATATATATATTTAATATATTCTATATAGTTCTATCTATTATAGTATACTATAATATAATATATATAATATATAATATATATATATATATATATATCCAGTTGACCATACGAGAACACTATTACTATGGACATGACCCGTGAACTTTAGAACATAAAATCAATAAAATCAATACAACCATAAACTCAATAATATGTTCCTCTATGAGGGCGTGGGCTCGAATCCCACAACTGACAATATTTTTTACCTTGATCATTTAAAAAAATCCCCACCACGCCCCATAACACGCCCGCCACACCCTATATTCAGCGCCTTGCTGAGTCACCCCCTAGGCAAAATTTCAGCTTGATTGACCAAAGCGTGTGGCCGTGCATAGCGACCACACAGACAGACACACACACTTGATTTTATATATATATATATATATATATATATATATATATATATATATGTGTGTGTGTGTGTGTGTGTGTGTGTTGATGTGTGTGTGTGTGTCTGTGTAAAAAAAAGGCTTGGATGGTTTTTAACAAACTTCCTCTAACTTTCTCAAATTTCACCGCTGCAGCACTTTCCCAATTTATTATTTTCCAAACTTTTACTGTCGCTTGTCATTCAGTGTCGTATTTTTTTCTTTACGTGTGCGGTTGCGTCTGAATAATGACTGCCTCTCAAACTTGGGCCACTGCTTGCCTGCATTCTTAACTTGCTTCTTACTTCTATTATGCGCCCGGCCCACGTCTTCCTAGATGTTTTGTGCGATGTTTTACAGTGACCTTTGGGGGTGTCTCACGTCCCGTCAAGCCGGAGTGATGGGTGGCGGGCATTACCACTCGCAACATTCTACTGATTTCTTTTAAACGTGAATGAAATCGTCTGTTGTCGATCCATAAAATTACGAAAAGTAACTGAATATACCAAATTAATTAGTCGTCAAGGATACTAAACAGGTCTTATCTATAAAATATTGCTTATATTCACTAAACATCGTCTAATGGTAGCCAAATTACAATGGAAATTACGTTCTGGGTCTCAAGGGGTAAACGTGAATGCTGGCGTAACACAGTATAGTATTGCCGCGACACTGCGATAGATACATAGAGAATAAAGATAGAGAATACATAGAGAGATAGAGATAGAGAATGCTGATACACTACTTAAATGAAGCTGTGTATCTTTTCGCACTATGATTTCCCCTTTCACACCCTACAGGCCTCTCTCGGTGTGTGTGTGTGTGTGTGTGTGTGTGTGTGTGTGTGTGTGTGTGTGTGTGTGGTGTGTGTGTGTGTGTGTGTGTGTGTGTGTGTGTGTGTGTGTGTGTGTGTGTTGTTGTGTGTGTGTGTGTGTGTGTGTGTGTGTGTGTGTGTGTGTGTGTGTGTGTGTGTGTGTTGTGTGTGTGTTGTGTGTGTGTGTGTGTGTGTGTGTGTGTGTGTGAGGTGGTGTGTGTGTGGTGTGTGTGTTGTGGTGTGTGTGTGTGTGTGTTGTGTGTGTGTGTGTGTGTGTGTGTGTGTGTGTGTGTGTGTGTGTGTGTGTGTGTGTGTGTGTGTGCGCGCGCGCTCCACCCCCACGGCACTTACGTAACCAAATATATGGTGGCTCGTTTTATCAATTTCCTCCTTCCTTTTCCTGTCTTCGAACTCGCACATTACATTCCCTTGCAGCCATCCACCACTACTTGCATGATCACTACTAATCTTAATTAAGGTTTTATGTAAGGCTAATGTAAGTTTTTGTAAGAGATGTAAATAAACTTAACTAAAAAAAAGCCACCTCTTAATTTAAGTGTGTGTGTGATATAAACCAAACATAATGATCCATAAGCCTTGTCCTATCCACCTCCTGTTAGCGCGTGACTTACAGTTAAATATCATCCCTATTGTGTCTGTCTTACTCGTTTTAACACCTTCACACCCAAATATTTCCTTTGCTATAAAAAATTGTATGTTGTCGAGCCATAAAATAACGAAAAGTAACTGAATATACCAAATTAGTAGTGGACAAGGATACTGAACAGGTCATATCTATAGAATATTGTTTATAGTCACTAAAAATCGTCTAATGGTAGTCAAATAACAATGGAAATTACGTTCTGGGTCTCAAGGGGTTAACACCATTCCATTGACTGGTTTTCTCTGCAGCGAGTTGGCCTCAGTTTTCCATCTTCTTACGACCGAAGCTCTTTCAGATGGGGAGTATCAAGATATCTCAAAAAACACACCTAACTTAGTATTTGTTTCTCATAACTTTTCAAAATAGTGATACCTAGTACATCGTGTTCATTTTGGTTACTAATGGCTTTGCTTACCTCTTTCTGCCGTCAAAAAATATCTGACCCTTGAAGTTGAATAAAAAAAAAAGTTTCCAATTGTCCCTTGAAAGTTAACACACACAAAAATAATTCCACAGTTTTTCTATATATTTCATGTGATATATTTTTCCTTGTAAATACTGATTCCTCGGTGTATAAGGAATCACTCATCAATGTTTTCAGTTTGTTGAGAATAATCGATTCATGATCTTCATCATCATCTGGTGTTAACAACGGTCATCTGTCTTTTTTTTTGCCATGTAGAAACGTCATATGAAACTATGTGTATCTCTTACGTTATTGTATATTTGTCAATACACTAACTATAGTCTATTTTCTTATCGAGGCAAAAAATCCTGACCCCTTGCTGCTTACTGACTGATATTTGATGCCAGGAGAAGGGAATACTACGCTTTTTCTAAATTTCAGTTGTATTTTATCATAGTTAACCATATTATCAGGTAAACATAGGCATCATTTTTAGCATGAGACCTTAAGATAACATGGAATTTTTGCCTTGTTAAAAAAATTAGACTATAACTATATATAATTGAGATAATGGTGAGAATGCCTTACTCCAAGTTCCGCCCTATAAGGCCCCAACACCCAACACCTCAGCCAATCCCGTGCGTTCGAAAGGGGGGAGTAAGGGTCCCTATTTTCGCCAACTTAACGTGCGGCGAGTATAACTAGAAAGCACTCAGCGTCACCTTGCTCCTCTGTCGCCCTAGCAAGCCTTGGACACTCCTCAATGACCATCTACTACGGGACAGATTATCATATTTTTTTTACTATTCTACTAAGCCTTTATCTATCTCTATAATTAGATTTTATTACAGTGTCATTTTTTTTTACTATTCTACTTTCCGTAATCTCTCTCAATGATTAGATTTTTTTAATAGTATATCATAAATTGTAATATTTTTACTATTATACTTTCCGATATCAATCTCTTTTATTAAATTTTATTATATTTTATCACAGATTATAATTTTTTTTACTATTCTACATACTTTCCGTTATCTATTTATTTTATTCCTCCGGCTCCTTTTTCTTCTTTTTCATTTTCTTTTCACTTCTCCTCTTCATCCTGTTGCTCTATCTCCTTATCCTCCGCCTCCTGCTCCTTTACATGGGCCGCCACACATGCCCCTTCTCACGGTTATCTGTGATCCGATTATCTCTCTGTGTGGATCGAGACGTCCAGCCGTTTTCCCTTCGTCGTGTCTTTGGTCGCTAAACCCCGCCGTTTTGGTCTTGCAAAGTATATCAACGGTGAGGCAAACACATGACGCTTTCTTATCATGTGCAATGGGTTACCAAAGCTTGAAACCTGTCTACCTAGCGTCTAGTTGAGCCATCAGGTAAATAACGTCGTCGTAGATTGAAAGGTATGTAGACTTGTCTATCTAATTTGAACGTGATTGCAATAATGAATTTTGTGTCCTTAACCCCTTGAGGCCCAGAACGTAATTTTTATTGCAATTTGACTACTATTAGACGATTTTAATGAGTATGAGCAATATTTTATAGATAGGACCTGTTTAGTATCCTTGTCCACTAGCTAATTTGGTATATTTAGTTACTTTTCGTAATTTTATGGCTCGACAACAGGCGATTCTATGCAACAAAGGAATAATCTGGGGGTGAAGGGGTTAATACTCTAAAAACTCCCTATTTATAATCATTGCATATTTTGATATCACATACAAAACCATCTCTCTAATCGTACTCATATTTCTATGCTATTTACAGCCTCAAAGACCTCAGTGCATGACCAAATACTTTTTTTATCCCTTCACTACACCCTTTGAAGCTCCTCTCCGGCCTTGCCTCCCTACAAACGCCTGTGACCAGCCAAGCACGAGCATATCTTCTTCCTCCTCCAGCTGACCTCACCCCACATGCTATAATCCTCTTTTCTTATCCTCTGGTTTCCTCATTTACTTCCCTTCCACCCTTGTATTCCCTTTTGACCCTGAATCCGCCGCTCCCCTAAGGGCCGTGGATCCCTAAGTGGTGTGTGAGGGTCGGGTCGCCGCCGTGCCGGGAGCGGGTCTGTGCCTGTGACAACGGGTGGCTCTTGTCCTAGCCAGCGTCCGTGGGGGGATATGATTAATTCCACAAAGCCTTCCATCTCTAAATCAATATCTATTTTCCAGTGCTCGACTTCTGCAGGAGACAACCGGCGTGTGGTCAGCGGGGCCATTAATACCACGTCATAATCTGCTTTGATTGAGGGAGCGAGAAGAGGCCACTGCTAATGAAACCACAATGAAGTAATTAGAAGTGAATACACACAGAAAGGAAAAGGAGGGAGGTGGTGCAGGAGGAGAGAAGAAGGAAGGAAGAAGGAGGTGAGGCAAAGTAAGGTATACAGACACACAGGTACAGTTAAAGTGGAGTCTTCTGAGATATTCCCTGTCGTGAGATATGTGATGATATTGCTGATTCTGATATTACAACCTTCAATACATTGCTGGAATAGTCTGATTTGGACGCCTCCTGTATCCTGAAACTCTGTAATACTAACACAATTCTGATTGCATTTAATCATTAAGAGTATCTCCGCTCTCCAAAGCAAGCATATAGTGTTCCTCCTCCCTCTATGACTATGTAGTAATGTAAAGAGATTCTCACACACGCTGTAGTCTAGACGAACAGCTTAATATATTAGTGGCAGCAGCTGGAGGGCGTGAGGGCTGTGAGGCCACGGCACAGACATACCTCAAAGGATTGCAACATAATATAGACAAGGAATCTACGAGAGAGACAGCTTCATCGCCTCTGCTCTCGGGACTGTGCTGAGCTACAGATTATATTAGATTAGATTAAATATTTATTGACCACAAAAATGCAAATACACGATTGTAGCAATTTTTGTTATGGTCCATGGTCCATATATAAACCATAAAAAAAAAAAATTGCATATCAAGATGACTTAACATAAAAAAACTAACAAAAAACTCCACAATACTAAAATATTGACACTAACTGATAAACCTCGGCCACTGTTATCACCGCCGCTCACATCTTTGACCCTTTTCTCCCTCCACCTCTGGACTCACTGACTATTTAACCCCTTCACGCCCAGATCTTTCCTTTGATATAAAAAATTGTATGTTGTCGAGCCATAAAATTACGAAAAGTAGCTTAATATATCAAATTGGTTAGTCGACAAGGACACTAAACAGGTCATATCTATAAAATATTGCTTATATTTACTTAAAAACGTCTAATGGTAGTCAAATTACAATGGAAATAACGTTCTGGGTCTCAAGGGGTTAAAACAACGGCTTCAGAAATACTAATAATGAAAAACACAGGTCGTTTCAGAGGCAATAGATAACTAACTTCGCTACAAAATACCAATAGATTAAATCAAGACTTTTCATGGTAGTCTAAAACCTGTAAAAACAACACAATTTGCATATCAACGAGGAGAAAAAAGAGAGTATGCCGAAAAATCTTAACTTTGAATGCTTGATGGATAACTTGCATCTTATATATGGAAGCAATCGATTAAATCTTATCAAGAGAGGAGTGCATGACACCAGCCGAACTAAATTAGCCCAACCCCATTTCTTTATTATCTTAATTGTCTTCTTTATAGTGATTGGCAACTAAGCGGGATTTTTGTTACCTCTTGTTTTTTGCCCTTGGCCAGTCCTTTGTGATGCAGAAAAAAAAAAGAAAAAAAATAGAAGAGTGTCTTGCCTTGCGTCGCCCGTCCTGACCCCAAGAACACCACGAGCAGTACAGGAAGGCGAGGGTGGCGATCATCAGCAGGCAGAGAGCGAGTAACGAAAACAGCAAGGGTTAATTATGGGTGTTGGTTCAAGCCAAAGCGAGGATCATCCGGGATGCCGCGAGAAAAATGCGAAACTGGTGTGAATTAAATGAAAAAAATATATATAGTGCTACAAAGTTAGAGCATCGGATACAACACGCTTCAAATAACTTTTTTTATTCTACGTACGTTGACGTAAAAATAGAACGCGTGTGTAAGATTAGGACATTTTATTTACCATTCCCAGGAAACGTTTATTCGCCGAAAAGAAAAGAACGAGACGAGAACCAATAATTGAGAATAGAATTGGGAACTTTGAATAATTATCATCATCCAGAGATTAACATAAAAAGACACACCATTATCAAAGTAGAGAGCGACGAAGAACACGGTTGTCTACTGCCTGGCATGACATCAAATAAAAATAGACAGACAAAAAAAACAGGCTTAGATATCTACATCACCTGCTGCACAAAAATTACTTCTGCATATAAAAATTCCATTCCATTCCACCTTTATGTATAATGAAGTGACAGAGACATAAGTGGTATGGCCTATAAAGTCCCTCGTTAAGGATGCAAGAGGAGGAATAACACAATAGGGAAAGAAGAACAGTGATGAAGAGAGAGATAAAGAAAAATAGAAAAAAAGGATGGCAGTGACAAGTACGCAAAAAAAGTTTACTAGTCACACAATTATGAATATTCAGGAAGAAAATGAAGAAAGCGAGAGAGAGAGAGAGAGAGAGAGAGAGAGAGAGAGAGAGAGAGAGAGAGAGAGAGAGAGAGAGAGAGAGAGAGAGAGAGAGAGAGAGAGAGAGAGAGAGAGAGAGAGAGAGAGAGGAGAGAGAGAGAGAGAGAGAGAGAGAGAGAGAGAGAGAGAGAGAGAGAGAGAGAGAGGAGAGAGAGAGAGAGAGGATGAGAGAGAGAGAGAGAGAGAGAGAGAGAGAGAGAGAGAGAGCATATCAATGTGACAAGACTCTTCTAACTAGAACATAAGAACATAAGAAAATAAGGAAGCTACAAGAGGCCATGAGACCTACACGTGGTAGTTCCTGTAAGTTGGTATTTGGCACAAGAGATTATAAGAGATGCATAAGGGATTTACAAGCTCTAAATACAACCAGAACACTCTTAAAACACCATTGTAACTGTTGTATATTTTTTTTACATTAAAGATGGACCACTTATTGATCTTATTTGGCCAATATTCATAAACCACACCACAACCACAAAAACAACCGCACAACCACAAAAACAACCGCACAACCACACAAACAACCGCACAACCACACAAACAACCGCACAACCACACAAACAACCGCACAACCACAACGCTGCAACCACAAGATTACACAAGAAAATGACATGAGAAACAAGGTGAAACAAGATCCTTTCAAACAACAATGCCAATTCTTGTGTAGAGGTATTGAGACGGACAACATTAAGAACACACGTAAAGAAGACTGTCTTACAAAACCTCCTACTTGTTGATGACACTGAACTTGTGAATGGCACGCAGTATGAATCATGAAGAGATAAGAACCTAAGAACCTAAGAAAATAAGGAAGCTACAAGAGGCCTACACGAGGTAGTTCCTTTAGCTCCTGTTGGTAGATACACACACACACACACACACACACACACACACACACACACACACACACACACACACACACACACATACACACACACACACACACACGGAGCCACAGGAGTGAAGAGGTGAGGGCGACGGTGTTCAGTATCTTCTGCTTTGCAACCTGAACGAAAACGGGCTTCCCCTGAGTGGCCTTGAGAGCGCCCGGCCGAGAACCATATTTTAGGGGAGAGTGAACTAATATTATAATGATCACAACAAAGCTTCATTCATTGCTTTCTTTCGTTGATTATTTCAAATAGATACCTTGAATACCTTCCTACACACGATACATTTGAGGAAAACTATGCAAACATTACACACACACACACACACACACACACACACACACACACACACATACACACACACATACATACACTGTCACACATACACTGTCACACATACACACACACACACACACACAGACACACACTAACACACACACACACATACACACACACACACACACACACACACACACACGATTCACAACCGAGAAGTCCCGGGTTCGATCCCCAGGCGGAGCGAAGAGAGATGGGCGGTCTTCTTAAAACCCGATTCCCTGTCCACCCAGCAGTGAATGGGTACCGGGTGTTAGCCGGGGGGGGGGGGGGGGTTGTGTACTGCCTCCCGGGGTGGTAGCTTCCCCCAACACTAAGCACTAAGGAAGCAAATTAAAAGTGTAGCTATGGAGACGGGGCCATACGAGTGTAGCTCAGGCCCTGTAAAATACAACTAGATAATACACACGAGAAAGTGGTTAAGTTTATCATACTAAATGTCAAATCACCTCCATGACCAGATCTCGACTCCGCCAGCCTCCTCCAGCGAGTTTCCCCGCCGGCACCTTCACCACCTTCAGCAGGACCCTCGACGACACCTGCCCGGCCAGCGTCAGGAGACAGAGCACCCAGACCAAGCAGGACCCTCGCTGTGCCTCTGCCTCTCATCGCCACCACCTATGCAGCACGTCGGCCATGCTTCACCAGTGAGAGCCTCGCCTTGGTGGCAACGAGCGCCTCAACACCCGGGCCGGGACTCACCCTGGGGGCCCGGAACGTCCGCATTAACCCGTTTGTCGGAGGAGTCGAGTGGTGGACAACACAGCCGGGGTCTCACAGGGGAGCCACGGTCAAAACCAATTAAGTTAGACAACGTTGTCAACCAGTCCACCAACCATACACTAAGTTGTGCCGGGGGGTCAACTTGCTCGCTTGGCCGGACACGAGACACCAGAGTGAGCACCGATGCCGCGAGCTCTTCTGACTACTCCTCCATCCGGCTCGTCGACCTCCTTGTTGAGGCTATACCATTTACACAATACATAGATATGTATGTAAGATCAGAGTATTCCGTTCAAAGCACCCTAGTTTATAACATCGTTCATGACAATTATTACCCCCGTGGTTCTTTGCATCTGAGCCAACATGCCCCAAAATGTGTGTGCCGCCCATGACAACACAGCCGCGGCGCCACGCATCCCGCCGACGCCTCAACCTTAAGTCGTATAGGATATTCATAGCCCCATCCGCGACAGCAGACAATAATAGTCCACCCTCCCACTTATCTTGCACACGGCCAAGCCAACACAGACACTTCCCCTCGCCTCCTCATCTTCCTTCCCTTTCTGCAACTCCTGAAACACTTCTGCTATCTCCTCCGCCTCTTCCCCACACACACTCCCCTTTCAGTCCCCAAAACAAACGTCCCCTCTTTCCCTCGGCTCCCCTCCGTCACCCTCCTTGGTCTCGGCCTCGTTTATGGTGCCCCGTACGTACCATCCACTTGCCGGCGTCGCTATCTCTCCCTTGAGACGGAGGACAATGACAATAATAAACCACCGTAGTCATTCAAGAGTTCCTGCAGATTCAACGCTGCAAGGGACAATGGCCTTTTAGCCAAGGAGTTGAGCTCGACAATGCAGGCCTGATTCCGGCTGTGTTATGAGAGGGCCAGGCTGCACCACGGCCCGGGAGATCTAATGACCACGTATGCAGTTGACATCGCAAATAGGCTCGGCCCTCATCACAAGGGTACCATATAATTTGCATATCAAACTACTGAGCTGACCGGAGCCCCTGGGGTGCACGCCGACTATTGTTTCACGGTGGGATTCACTCTCTCCCTTGGCTGCCGGGTATATCAGGAGGTGGCAGGGCCGGAGGGACGTCGCCGATGTGTGTGTGTGTGTGTGTGTGTGTGTGTGTGAGGGACCAAGGGAGCAGGAGGAGAGGGGAAGGGAGATGGTCACTAACGAAGACTTTGGTAGCCTCAGGGGAAAAGGTTAAGATTGGATGAAGATCGATTAGGTGGACGTTCTCTGATTAGCATATAAGATTTTCCCTTGTGCAGGAGGAATCTCTCGGGTCCTGCGTCAGACACCACCGCCGCGTGCATCGTTAAGGAGGTGATGGTGCAGGGCAATTGGTAGGCAGGTTGTTAGTGTCTGGTATATGTGTGTGTGTGTGTGTGTGTGTGTGTGTGTGTGTGTGTGTGGTGTGTGTGTGTGTGTGTGTGTGTGTGTGTGTGTGTGTGTGTGTGTGTGTGTGTGTGTGTGTGTGTGTGTGTGTGTGTGTGTGTGTGTGTGCGCGTGTGTGTGTGTGTGTGTGTGTGTGTGTGTGTGTGTGTGTGTGTGTGTGTGTGGGTGGGGTGGGTGGGTGGGTGTGTATGTGTTATCAACAGAGGACGTCAGTACATATGTGTATCTTGTAAACATGAGTGACGTTTTTGTGTGTGTGTGTGTGTGTGTGTGTGTGTGTGTGTGTGTGTGTGTGTGTGTGTGTGTGTGTGTGGTTGTGTGTGTGTGTGTGTGTGTGTGTGTGTGTGTGTGTGTGTGTGTGTGTGTGTGTGTGTGTGTGTGTGCATGGTGTGTGTTCGTGTGTGAGGTGAACTCCTGTAATGTAGGGAAATTGGCACGCGCATCAGAGCATGGAGTTAAATTAGTGTTTACATTAACAAAAATACAGTTTGTACCAAATCCACTTCCATATTCCCTAACATTGATACTAACTTGTAAGGTTTTATTCGGCCTTTTTATTCACTAACTCATACATGGAGCCAAGATGTATGTATGTATGTATCCTGTGCGACCATACTAATGACTTAAAAGATGATGACATGTGTAATTACCAAAGCTTCATGTATAACTGATGTACAGAAGTTAGGAAGGATGTTAGGAAGGATGTTAGGAAGGATGTTGGGAAGGATGTTAGGAAGGATGTTGGGAAGGATGTTAGGAAGGATGTTGGGAAGGATGTTAGGAAGGATGTTGGGAAGGATGTTAGGAAGGATGTTAGGAAGGATGTTAGGAAGGATGTTGGGAAGGATGTTAGGAAGGATGTTAGGAAGGACGTTAGGAAGGATGTTGGGAAGGATGTTAGGAAGAATGTTAGGAAGGATGTTGGGAAGGATGTTAGGAAGGATGTTAGGAAGGATGTTAGGAAGGATGTACAGAAGAGATATGATAACTCAAGCCTCTCATGCAAATCAACACGACCAACTACTTACTATATACAAAAACACAAAAATGCCATAAATACACACGATATAAACATCTATTTATCCTGTACATTACTCAACAAACTGCTGAAATAACGACGCATGCATCTCCTTATCGATTATTCCAGCCAACTGTAGAAGCGAAAATACTTACCAATGTATAGGCAGACATACAGACAGACAGAGACATAGATATAGCAGGTCAAAGGTCATTGGTAAAGGGGGAAGCAATGTGGTGTTTGGGTCTTTATATGTGTGATCCTCATTGACAGGGCTGTGGAGCACCTCTCTCTCTCTCTCTCTCTCTCTCTCTCTCTCTCTCTCTCTCTCTCTCTCTCTCTCTCTCTCTCTCTCTCTCTCTCTCTCTGAGGGTCTGTTTTCCATTTTTCCTGTTTTTTGTGATTTTTTAAATTCGCTTTATTTTTCTCCCTCTTCACTTATCCACACTCCCACACCTATTTTTTGTCCATTCTCCCTTCCCCTATCTCTCTCTCTCTCTCTCTCTCCCTCTATCTCTCTCTCTCTCCTCTCTCTCTCTCTCTCTCTCTTCTCTCTCTCTCTCTCTCT